>JADDOH010000262.1:0-188379 GCA_016648135.1 Agrypnia vestita | reverse complement strand
TATATTGATTTTGTCCTCAATTTGTTGTAAACCTGCTCATCTGGGGGCATGTTCATCCTAGTGAGATGAGTGACTCATTTCTATACATGCGTCTCATTTATTTTTAAGTGTTGAGTTAATAATCTCCGTATAAATCTACGTCTAGTTTATTTTTTGGATGGACCGACCGGATAAAAGACGCTACTAGCTTTCCTATTGGAACAGCTGTCTGGACTGCGGACTGGAAAAAAGTTGGTGGAAAATCATCAAAGACGTCACAACACGGGAATCTCTATCAGTAATTTAACATCAAAACATATTTTACATTTAGCATCAAAACAATGCCAATCTGGATGGCGAAAGTGAAGGGTCGGTATAGAAGCTTTTGCTCGTAGAAGGTACCTGGGTTTATAGTGTATCCCACTTCACTATCCTCAGTAATATGGAAACTGCGGTTTTAGGTACTGTAGAAGAAGAATATATAAAAATAAGGAACATAGGAAATAAGAGAGTACCAGATGCAACAAGAATAATTATCGATGGAGAAGCAATCAAAGAAACAACTGATATAAAATACTTGGGAATAATTATAGATCATAAATTAAACTTTTCATTGAAAACTAATTATGTAACAAAGAAATAGAAAAAACGAATTTCACTCTTGGGAAGAATCAGAAGATATTTTAAAACAGATTCGTGCAAAAATATATACAACGCAATAATAGTCCCCCACATCAACTACTGCAGCAGTATACTATTTCTGGCTAATGAAGAAGAATTGAAAAAATTAACAATACTCCAAAATAAAGCATTAAGAATTATACTAAAAAGAAATCGATACACAAGAATCAAATTGATGTTAGAAAGTCTACAAAGAATGACATTTGGACAAATAATTAAAAATATACTTCTATTTATATACAAAATTGTTAATGGACCCAACAATACATTTGAATGAGTAAGAAAAATAAGAGAAAACTAACATGAACATGACCATTGACCATGGTACAAGAAAAAATATGAAATAAGATTGCCATTCAGAAAGAAAAAAAATCACAAACTTCTGTGATGTACAGTGGGATGAAGTTGTATGTGAGTCTGCCAGAGGATATTACAGACGAAAAAATATGAAAAATTTTAAGAAAAAACTAAGAAAGTTTGTGATACGTACCTACTTTTGATTAGAAATTTGATATACTGATTTTTACAATGTATATATTGGGAAATATCAATGTTATTATATTATCTATTTTAAAAATTAAAAAAAAAAACACATATTAAGAAAATTTATTGAAAAACAACTTTTGTCACTCTGGTAAAGGAAATTTTATTTTCCAAAACCAGTTGGTTGTAATAAATAGATTCAAGTGGTCAAAACAAAGATAATGATTTATTTTTTTTGAAATATGGAAAAAATATTGAAAATTTTCATCAAATCATATTTGGATAGGTTTAAAGAAAAGCAAAAAAATATTAGACATAAACATCCACATACTTAAATCATACAGATAATAAATTACAGTGAATTATGGGTACCTACATAAGAAAAACATACATGTCATCAAATTGTAATGTAAGTTATTATAAAAACAAAAAGTGATAATAGTGAAAAATAAAAAAAATAAAAAAATACTAAATAAAAATTAATAACACTGAAAAAATACTAAATTAATAGATAATAACAATCATTACAATAGTTGAAATGATATTTATTCTTTTTTTCATAATTAGCGCCTCTTTGGAAGGCGGGCTTAGGGATTTTTGATTATTTTGAAAAAGTATCGGTAATAATTACTGAGAATAGTTTTGTAATTCGTTTTTGATTGATTGACTGTACAAAATTGAGCAAATGAGTGAGACACCACTTATGTCTGATTCAAACGTCCGCCCCCGACTGAAAATCATCGCTGATCGGAATTTACAATCCAATCCAATTATGTATTTACAGAGATGAAATCCAAAACAAAAAATTGTTTGCACCTTTAATAACCATCTAAATCAATCCTATAATGTATTTAGATACTTCAAGTAGTGCATATTTTATAATTCTGCTTTATAGCAATAATCAGTGGACCATTCGGTGAAATATGGTAGCATGTCTCCTTATTATTAATTATGTTAAGTTTACGGGAAAAACTCCAAAACAATCAACAAAAGCTGTTTAAAAACATATGTATAAAGAAAAAAATGGGTTCTAAGTATGCTAGAATCATACACCTTCTAATTTTAATTAAAACAATGATTTTATCTGAAATATTGTCTATCGGAGAATCCAGAAAACGACGAAGAATAAGAAGGCTCATTAGTCAGATGCCTGAGTGGAAGGGGTAAATCTACCGTACAGGTACTAAGCACATAGCCTTCAAGATCAACGATGTTGAAGCACTAACGCATAACAGTGCTCGGCAATCTCAATAGTTTTGTGGTAAACATACACTAAACATTCGAATGAACATCATCAAAAAATGTAATTTTTTATGTAACAATTTCCATCGCTAACGCTACCTAACGCTAGAAATAATACGAATTCGCAATAATTTGTTGTTGTGAAAGATATATTTTAATTGGCATTTTGTGAAAAGCTGAAGCAAATTTAGTAGGATTTCAGAAATTAGAGATCATTGATCGTTTAGATTAATAGACACGGTGAGTTCATTCATATTGTAATTATGTTAATGTAAAAAATAATTTATTTACATTTTAGATTGATTTAACTAACTAACTATCCACCATGCCGTTTCGCCGAAGGGGTAGGCGGAGAAGGTATCTGGGCACACCACATTTGCTTCGGCTACATTCATACATCTCCTCATCCAAGCTCTACGGTTGTTGAAGCTTTTAACAGGGCCTCCTCCAATATTTGTAGTATTTGATCATGCCAGGTCTAAATTATCTACGTAATGTATGCCTCAAAAAATAACAATGTAAACCTAAATCACAAAAAGTTCGTTATGTTTGTTATAGCTAGTGTATAATATACCTAGTCATAAAACTAAGCCTATATCGAAATGAATGTACCCAGATGGATAAGGAATAAAAATATTCTGAGAAGTTTTGTAAATATTGGTGTAAAAATAAAGTTGTAGATCTCATCGATCGGACAGGATTATTTATGTTTTTTTTTTTTAACCAAGATTGTACGCCAGGAAAAAACAAGTGATTTACAGCGCCGCCATCTTCTTGGTACATATTCTATTATTTCCAAGTTTCGTATATTTGACATGCTTTGATAACATTTTAATAAGTCATGATGATTTTTCTTAAATCGAAGGCAACAGAGGTATGCTGTCTGTCTTTGATCTTTTAACGATTCAATTCGTCGTTTTTTGTCTTTTATACTAAACAAAAATTTATTTTGATGCCGGTTAGGTTTGATAAATGGGCGCTCATCTCAGACGATTATCAGGAATGTACAGCCGGAATGTTTTCATATGGAACCTGCGTGTACAGTTCCCAGCTCGGATTAAAGACATAATCGAAGTGGGATGTGAAGAAAAAGCGCCCTCCTCGCATTCCAAAACCTTTTTTATTCAGCTCTTAATAAATTAGATATGTCATAAAAAACATTCTTCGTAGAATAATTCATTATTACGTACTGAATAACAAAACAATACTCATATATGCTTTCCGTTAAAGTAAGTCCATGTTGAAATTATTACATCAGTGTAAAAAATTTATTTAATTAAAAAAAATCATATTGATACCACTTTTAATGAATATTTCACTCCAAATTGAGCTTAAACAAGTATTTTTTTCTATAGGTGGATTTTTTTGGCATATCTTTCTGATTTATTAGTATCAATTTATGTTAAATATCATAAAACTGTGTTGTGAAGAGCTATTGCACACTTATTTATAGGCAGATTCCTGCTTAAGTTAATAATTGTAAATATTCAAGCAACTATGTTTTTTAAATCAACAGTTATGGAGATCTGCGATTACATATTTTTAAATATTTCTGATTTATTTTCTGTAATTTGTCATTAAAATAACTTACATCGATATTTAAAATTTATTGATAAAAAATTGTGATTCAAATTTTTACAAGCTTTTTATTATTTTATTTGACTTATATCGACTTATTCGATATATGTTAGTTTAATTATAGTCCAATCTGTAAGAGAAAATATGTCTGAAAATTAAAAAAAAATGCTAACTTTGATATTGCATAACTCATTAACTATTGATAATGGGACACGTTTGCTTTAACATTTCCGGCTCATAATGAAAGCAAGAATCCAACTGTATTATCTTAAAAGTATTATGTACAAGCTCTCTTACATCCTGTATATATATTATATAAATATTTAATTTTTACTTTTGAACTAGATAGGCAGCAATGTAAAAAAAATTAAAGGCAGTCGTCGAGGATTACTAATTTATAACGCACTAAATTCGAGATTTTATAGGAAACATAGTCTATAAATTTATAGGAAACATGATTTTGGAAGGGATAATCCATTCTTATATATATATAATATATATATATATATATATATATAATATATATATATATATCTATATATATATATATATATGTAGCTACATAAAATCTACAATTCAGTACACTTTAAATTAGTAATCCCCGGTGACTGTATCCAAAACATTTATTTAATTTTTTGTATATTGCTGTCTTTGCTTTTATACCCTATTTACATTTATAGTATAAATATTGCCTGTATAAATGTAGTTGCGATATGGATAATGTTACATTGTTTGAGACTTGACGGCAAAATACTCGTGAAGGGGGAAGGTTAAGAAATCGTTTACCCGGGAATCCCTGACTCCAACAATTTAGAAACGGTTCTCTCAATGGGCCGATGATATACAGCATCCAGCGGCCCCCGGTCCTGCCAGCCCCCGACCGGCTGCAGCGCCGGCCCGAGCAGCGCCCCGAGCAGCGCTTTCAATTCGATGAATACTGTCGACTTGGTAAAAAAAGTGTTTTCCGAATAACCAAGAGGAGCTTGCCAGCTCCGAGTCCGTCGGCGATAAATCTCCGCACTGGGACAACCAGAGAAAGAACAATATTCCTAGACTTAAATCCACATATCCACTTTATGTGTGGACTGAGATCTGAACCATTTCTCGCGTATTTTGGAACGGAAATAAAAAAATCTTGAAATATTTACCGAAAAAGTGGAATTTTAGTGATTTGTAAGGGATAGCTATATACATACACACGTTTATGTCTTAGTGCCTATAGGAATAAGTACACTGTTATTAACTCAGTAACATCCTATCCCACTTAAATCTTTTTTACACGATTTTTAAATAACACGGTCCACAAAAATAATAAATATTACTAATTTATAACAAAACTTTCAGAAGCGGATAACAGATTTCCTAATAATAAAATATTTAACAGGTTTCGATAATAAAACTACTCGTACAACTCACATGCGAAACAAGGTGTGCAAATTAAACATATATACTCGTATGACTTCCAAAAATTTACTTACAAATAGCGAACAATATTCATAGATGAGGGTAAAGAACCAATAAGAAAATAAATATAATAGTGGATCGATTTAAACCGGTTCGAACAGCACATGCGAGGCAAGTAATGAGACAGCCAGAGTTGTATCAGATATCGCGTATTATAATTCAGGGGAAGATTTCTGGAAATCGGGTCTCTGAAAGAAGGACACTATTATGGCTGAATAACCAGAGGTAATGATTTGGCCAGTCTACTGTAAAGCTTTTCTGGACCGCAGAATACAAAGTGAGTATAGCCAACGTTGAATGGATAAGGCGCCAGAAAAAGTAGATTGTGTAATGCCGTTAATTAAAATAATACATACAAAATTTTATTGCACTGTTTTTGCGACTAAATATTCAAAATTTTTTTAAATACATATATTTTTATTAGAAAAAAATTAAAGAATCTGGGAAGTAAATAAAAGCTATAAATTTTATTTTTAACTTTCTGTGCACAACTTCTTACCAATGCTTATCTTAATTTAATTACATCATCAAATAAATAAATCAACTTCTCTGACAAGTTCAAATATCTTATTATATCTAAGAACTGTGGCCGTTGATATTAACTATGTATCAAAAAATTGTGTACGTCTTTGAGACTGACCGTACCTAAACAAGATGCAGGTACGAGCGTATAATTGGGGCAGCGAACAGAGTGTTTATAAAGCTATAATCCCGGATGAATGTAGCCGGGAATACATATTCCAGATAAAATGGTGCGCCCTGCCGCGCCTCTAGGACGGACCTAGCACTTCCTGACGGAATAGAGATGATACCAGCTGTTTACGACCGCCAGAACTACTAAGGCAAACGTCATCTTTGCCCAGCGTCCTCTACGTGACCACGGAGGTTATGCTCGACCTACTTTAATATGTACGCAACATTACTTTTGTAAGTAATTTATAAAATCATTTTATTTGATATAACGGATGTCTCGTAGCTTACAGCAAAATCTTCTTCATTCAATTTTGAATAGAAAAGGTTGTTTACACTATGTGTCTATACACTGTCTATAGTTGCGGAAATAAATGACATCAAAGTTTGCGTTTCTTTTTTAATATTTCTGACTTATGTCTGTGAAAACTAATGCCTGACATTGTCTATGAAACTTTGAACTATCACTACGGTCACTTATATATGGAATGTTAAAAGTTCATTTGCTTTAATACAAATCTTTTTTTTTTCAATTTTTTTGATCAGAGTATGAAGCAATATTCTTTTTTTATGTTTATGTGACTTTCATCCGAATTACTATTTGCTTTACATAATGAAATTAAAAATGAGTAAAGGAAATTTTTCTTAAGAAGAAAATCAGTTTTTAGTCTCAATTGAATACATTTCTTAATGACATGTTCCACTCGGCAGATCACATGTTGCTAACGGCAGCGGCATAATGAGATCGAAACTAAATAGTAATAGTTCTGCATCTCAAAGGTGAAGAATCGTAACTAACAAACCAACTATTTAAGACACTGAAAACGTTTAATGCTTATATTTTTATTAATTAAGGATAAATTATAAAAGTCTCACAGAGACGATGCTATTTGTATATATGAGAAAAGCGGATGGAAGTGGAAGAAGAAGGAAGGATGAAGAAGTGGATAGAATACGATGGCTCAGGGCTTACAACCTGTATGGATTAGCTTAAGTGATCACTCTACACAATGAAACGTTCACCAATTCCATCTTATATTTTTCTTAATTTTTAAAAAAAAGTTCAGTTCATCAATTGTATCTAAGAAGGGTTTTATCTAAATTATCGTCCTAAAAAAATTGGAGCCTAGCTTACATATTCTGACATAAATTAATAATAAAAACCCACATTTTCGAAAAAAATGTGAAATATGCATTTGCTGTAAAAGTCCAACCTTAAACACTGATTTTATACATCAACTGGACGAGAATAGATACAATTAAAACGCGGTTCCTAATACGTATTTTTTCTCGAATCGGTAGTCGATAATTGGCCACAAACAACAGGTTTTTCATTGCAGTCGAGACTAAAAACATCCGAGGGCGTGCCTAATTTGCGACGCGTAACCTTGGTGCTAAAAACGGCTGGATTCCGCTAGACTCGGAGAGGAATGTCCGGAGCCAGCTCTCCGAGACCGGGCTAGAGCCGCGCAGCTAGAGCCGCTCGCGGGACACGACGCGCAGACATCCGGCAAGTGTAGTCCGAAGTTTGTTATGGATTTATAGACGGCGGACGCATAAAATGAGCAGCGCGCTCGTAACTGTCCGACATCACAGGCAGCGGTCCGGAATTATACACCTCTTCCTCAACACATCAAATTATTTTCGCGAACGAATTGAGAAAAACTTTGGCGCAGAGTCGGGGTTTTACGAGGAGCGAAGTGAGTTTTTCTTACGGCGCGATAAATTATAAATAAAACTGAGGAAAACACGTTTTAACAGCTTTATCAAATACTCGACATGTTGTTTAGCGTTGTTAAGTAATTATCCGTCACGTTTTTGATAAATTTTTTACGTATTAACTTTTATTAAGCAAAAAAATTAAGTATAATATTTAATGTATTCAGAATGTTTTCAGAATAATTTGAGTAGGTGTGTTCATTTTTTACTCCCTTTCTTTTAACTCGTAGCGTCTGCTTGTCTGTCGAAAAAACTTTAGATCGATTTTTAACCCTTTTCCCGTGATCCAATCGAGCTGAAACCTTGCAGGCAGGTTCGTGGCGACGATAAAAATGATCTAATAAATTTCTGTTTAAAAAATTTAATAATTATAGTATAATTTTGGATTTTTCGAAATTTTAATGGTTTTTTCAAATTGGAATCAATACAAATGAGTAATGACCCCGACGTGCAGTAGGCACGAAACCTGATTCAATGAAAAAGGGAGTAAAATAAAAACTTGGTTTTTATGGGTTAGTTTTTTTTAAGAACAGAATACTGGATTTTACACGCAGAGAACATCAAATATTTATGGGCACGAATCTGTTTTTTATACGGGAAAGTAGATAGGGAAGTCTCTTTTCTGTGTTCATAGGGCTTACGACTAACGGCTTATCGTAGGGCTGGATTAAGTGATCACTTTACACAATCCAACACAATGCAATAAATTAGTGGAATTGTGAACGTTACACATATCACTTCACACAATGTATTCCCGGCATTCAAATATTTTTTAACGGTACAACCGCCCAATTACACAAACACATCACAAAAATGATCCGGCTCGAGAAAATCTCATAAATGTATCGTGACTTCACAGGGGATCGAGTCTAGAGCACCAATAATAGAAGCCAATGTCGTTTACACCCGACAACGTTGGCCACCTATTTGAAATTCCCGTATTAAGCTGATAAAAGCAGCAGAAATCTCTTTATGTGAAAACAGATTGCATATTTATTTGTCATCAAGTAATGAAACGGTATCACATATACTCAATTCATCTGTAAAAATGACGTACGTAAAAAATTTATACGGCGATATCGTAAATTTTGAGACAAAGAATTAACAGGCGAAACGTCTAGTTTTCTTAGTCGTAGGTTTCCTCGAGAAAACTCTTTAATAATAGTGTTCATAGCTTATTTTTATTTGGAAAGATGTTTTGTATCTAGAATCTATGAATATTAAAGCTCGTTATGACAACATTTTATGAGATTTTTATTCAATTATTTTTTTCAAGTTATAATGAAGATAAATTATATTCGAATTATAAAACAATTTGAGCAGACTAATTAATCATAAATACGAAATATCTCGCGATTAAAATCGTACAATTTACATAGCGCCTACGGTGCGACTCATTTGAATACGTGTTTATTATTTTTTAACACAATAAAAACAGTTCTCATGTACGGAGCAATTAAACCCATCCACTGTGAAGAGTGATGCCGAGTGAATAATCCCTTTGTAAGATCAAACGAAACACGGGCGCCTCTTTATTAGCGAAGGGAAAAACTTCATTTCAAAATGAAGACTACAACACACACACGTTCACCAGTTTGAAGACTACAAAGTGTACACTACAATTGTAGTAAAAACTACTTGAAGTGAAGCAATTGTAGTACTACGAAATGAAGTGAAGTAAATGAAGTGAAGTAATGAAGTAATTGTAGTATTAATGAAGTGAAGTAATGAAATGAAGTAATTGTGAAGTAAATTTTTAAATGAAATAAAGTATTTTTTTCCCAAATAAAAATTTGGCGACCTAAAAAAAAAAAAGGTCGCCAGATTTCTTCGTTCGATTCCAAAAAATTTTCAAACCATGGGAGGGGGGTTTGTTACAGTTTCCAAAAATTTCTCCGTTTAGCTACATCAACTTCCCAAAAATTTCTTCATAGCTCCCAAAATTTTTCAAACCATGGGGGGGGGGGTTGTTACAGTTTCCAGAGATTTCTCCGTTTAGCTACATCAACTTCCCAAAAATTTCTTCATAACTCCCAAAATTTTTCAAACCATGGGGGGGGGTTGTTACAGATTCCAGAAAATTCTTCATATATCTACATCAACTTTCCAAAAATTTCACGTAAAAAATACACTATTTAAAATGTGTTTCTCATACTTTCGATAACTTTGAAGTGTATGTACTTTGTAGTGTTCGCTTTGAAATGAAGTGTACTATTTGAAGTTTATACTTTCAATAACTTTGATGTTTGTAGTTTGTAGTGTGCACTACACATCAAAATGTGCGAAGTGTGCACTTCAATGTAGTGTAGTACTACATTGTAGTAGTGAGTACAGAGCGGACCCATCACTACTCTTTATTGAAGATTTTCAATATTACTTTCATTTTTTTCAAGGAAAACGCGCGGATTTGCAATGTAAATCCGGAAATGTTACGTCACGTGATGGGCGTGTCTATGAGAATTTAGTTTTAATGATATAGATTGTGTGTATTTCAATCTAGCACCACTCAACATTTCATTTTAATACTGCTCAACTAATGGAATTAAATCATCATCATTAAATCAGTTTTGCTCAATCACTCACTGCATCTCATTTCACACCGCTCCAACCTTTTCCCCTACCCTATTCCCATGTTATTACTAACACTCCTTAATCAACTAATATCAATATTCTCTTAGCCAACTCTGTACTTAATTTAATAGGCCTTATACTTTTGTCAATCTTTGTAATTGCTTTATGCCATATACAGGGTTATTTAGAAAATAATAATAACCTCGCAGGACTATATTCCTGCCTTTATTATGAGTCGAAAATGTTCAAGCAACTAAGACCTAATATCAATTGCTATGGAGTTATGCAATATCAAAGTTTGCATTTTTTTTCAATATTTCTAACCTATTTATTACAAAACGTTGAACTATCATTACAGTAACTTCTATCGACTACGAATAAGTTAAATAAAATCATAAAAACCTCGCAGAAATTACAATTGGAATGTTTTCCAATTGTAATTCGAAGGTTTTACAACGTTTTACAAAAAAGTAAGAAATATTGAAAAAAAATGCAAACTTTGATGTCGCATATCTCCATAACTATTAATAGGTTTATTAGAGAGGATTAGGTCATAATAGCTTGAAAATTTTCAACCCATAATCAAGGCAGGACATCCTGGACGTCCCGCGAGGTTATTAATATTTTCCAAATAACCCTGTACACTAGGGCTTGTTGTTTTTGAAAAATCTTTTTTTTTCACTAAATTTGGATTTTTCGAAAATCGGTTTTTTAAACTTAGTAACCCGGTTTTCAATTTTAAAATAAAAATAAATATTTTTAATTAAACGGGTAATGTTCGGAATTGAAACCGCCATAGTTACAAATAAAATGAGTTGAAATATTTCAAAAGTCCGCATACATAAATATATAGGTACCTACGTACCCAATATATTTATATTCGTTTTTAAAATATTTTGAGAGTTTTATCTTCAATATTCTTCTCGAGTAAGGATCAGATATAATTTGATTAGAGTTAGGATATGTTTTGTTTTTGTTATGTATTGTTTCTTTTGTTGCTTAACATTTTTCAACGTTATTGTAATACCTACCAGATGTTTCGGGGTAGAAAAATCCTGAATGAAGCTCGAACGCCATTCTGTCTGCCGGATCGCTCCATTGTGAAACGATTGTTTCTGTTACGCGCCCATACTGATAGTAATCGATATTATTTTTTGCTTTTATTATGTAATATAAGTAATATTAAGGGATGGTCCAAACTCATCGGCGCGGCGTGAGGCGTATAATTGATACTGGACAATAAATGATTGAAAGCTGTGACCATTTAATATCTCCATTTAATGTTACTGTCGTAATCAGTGCGTCTCTAAGTATTGGGTCAAAATCAAAAACTTCGGGGGAGTCTTCTTCAATCAATAATTTTTAGTAGAAAATGTTTTTTTACACTTTGGGTAAAATATGAACAGTTAAAGGGGTATCAAAATTTGCAATTTTTTCAATATTTCTCACCTATCTTTTTTAAATCGTTTGACTATCTATCATAAGTAAATTATATCGAAAGTAATTTATATCGAATAATAAAAATTCAATCGCTTACAAACAAGTCAGATAAAACTTCACAACCTTGCTAAAATAAAAATGAGCGAACGTTTCACTAGTTGCATACGATGTGTAACATTTGACACCTCACAATTAAAAATATCAACAGAAATTAACATCAAAATTTAAAAAAGCTAATTCCTATATATTTAATAATTAGTAAATACAAGTTAAGATATTGTATGTGCATTTATTTATTATTGAATTTTGCCGCACTAGGTAGTAGGTAGATACCGTATATATCTACATACGCATTTGGTTTAGAAATGTGTTTTGTCAATTATATGTTTTTATTTATTTTCATAGATGGCGGTAGTGTGCCACCAAACGTATTGTATGAAAACTTTGAATAAATATTTAAAAATAATCACATAAATTACATAAAATTTGAGAATGTAAATCATTAAGGGTAGTTATTGTTTACATCAATGTAAAAAAAATATCGGATAGTTTCGAAGATATAAGTCTAAATATATCAAAGTTACAACATCCACACGCTTGACACTAGCCACGTAACATATATACAAAATCAGAAGGGCTGGCTGTTGGAAGTGTGCGTCTTCGCTGTGATGCCACTTGCTGGACATTGATTTGTTTATAACGATGATTTTTTCCATCGCGCGCGTTCTGCGCGCGCACATTGGTCGGATGAGATTGCGCGCGCTTTCCCGGCATCTTATTTCCTGTTACACATTTCCATCCTTTGTACAAAATTACTGCCACAGATATAATAAATAAATAAATAAATAAAACATTAATATGTTTGATGTTTAGGTATACTGTTAACTGTATTAATTAACGATACGTATTATGTAATTATAATTAGTAAGATGCTTTAACGAAAACTATTATAATTACCTCACTTAATGTAACGTATTTTTAGACGTACGAGCGATAATTTGCAGCGTCCACTAGATTCTAGCAACATGCGCCATTGTCTCAATGTGACGTTAAATGTTTCTAATTAGCCATAGACAAGCGTGAAACTTTCGATCGCTGCACCTAGCGGAAAGTTCCAGTAACACGAGAACGGCTTGAGTACCTACTCACCTACACGACGCTACTATAATACATGCACGACGCTATCCCACTATGCAGGTGCATTCTTGGAATCATCTGTAGTGAATAGTGGGCTGTCGTTGGGACAGCTAATGAATGGAAGTAAAGAGCGAAGTATTGCTGACAAATGATAAAAATAGTCAATTGTGAAATTAGTGACGTGAATTGCGAAATACGAGAATTATAATCAGAAAGCATTTTTAGTTTAAAATTATTTCATTTCCAGTATGGTTCGTTACAGATAATTTCAGTACAAAATCATCATGTAACATGAAATATATGTTAATAATTTTCAATGTATAGAATCATACGATAGACACACATGCCTGGGCTGTTATTGTATTATTTTTAATCACCAATGATCATATTGATGTCGGTAAATTACCCATTACCACTTAACTAAGAAAACTTAATATTTGAATATTAAAAAATACATTTTCGCTATCTCAATTTTTTTTCATAATTATTTTTTGAAAAGAGTTTCTGTTCTGGGCTATCCCATCTCTAGCTAAGCGCTAACCAACGTTTTGGATCCGATGATGGACCCTGCATATGGATCTGAAACGTCAGTTATACACATACACAGAATAATCCATAAAACTCTACTCAGAAGTTTATGAACGGCCGTGCGCCCATTCTTAATGAGAGTCCATACTCTGATATCGCGCCACTGGTTTTGACGTTAAAAGATATGTGGCGATACGGGCAGTAGATCCGGTTTGGCTTATTTTCCCAGGCGGCAATATGACACCCATTTGTCTTCACGTGCTGCGAACGTTCGGGAATGATAAGTCACGTGGAAAGTGCCGACTACAAGAATGTGCTGATAGCAAGAATATGCTAACAGCTAGAATGACAAGCGAGAATCACGAGAGTGGGGGCTTTTCTCGGCAATCCGCACTGCGCACCGATCTGGAGCAGCCCACGCTGCGCCGCGGCCTCGGGAGGTGCTTCCGCCGTTCGCCAATCTACCATCTTTCCGACTTTGCATCGCCGCTTCACATTGTACATTTTAACTTGCTCTCGGAGCTTCTTTCCGAGTGGTAATAAAAGGCCCTTCACAAATAAAGTCTTCATTCTTGCAACCTCGCAACACCATTCTTAAAGATTATTTTCAATTCACAATAAACCTGGAACAAAAGTATACGTTTTTTAATACACGATCAAGATACGATTGTGTATAATACACAGAGTGTATTATACACGTCGATGGTTGACGACTGGCCACTGATTTTCGAAGTTTATTTGTTTATTGAAGAGAGATTTGTTTATTTACTTATGTAGCTGGAGTGCAAGGTTATAAAATATTTACTACACTTGTATTGAGGATATCAGATTTAGATTTAACAAAAAATGGATTGACTTATTCAGGCGGCGCCTAGCGTGTATCTCTCAAAGGTTTTACATTGCATAACATAAAGTTGATATCTATCTGAAAAGGGAATAATAGATGTATCATTTATGAAAGACCAGGTAACGTAGGTACGTAAAAATAAGAAATTTTTTGTAATTGTTCGAAGAATATTTTTCTTCTGAATGAAGGTTTGAACTTTATGGTGACATTATTATATAAATATTTATATATATAAAAATAAATTATATAAATAAAACACAAGTCACTTTGTTTTCACCACTTTATTAGATTTAAAATCTACAGGTTAAATCTAAAGAACAATGTTCTCTTCTTCAAGATTGTTTGCATACTGAAACACAAACACAAACAATCCTGAAGAAGAGAACATTGTTCTCGAAACATGTAGATTTTATATCTAATAAAGTGAAGAAAAAATATTGAATTGTGTTTTATTTTAACTTTTTGTAATCGCTTTATCGCAGGTTCCCAAATTAAAAAAGTTGCAGATTAATTATTTTCGATAGATTAATTCTGTATAACTAATTCATTGATATATATATTTTTAGATATTTTTAATTTTTATAAGTAATAATATTTATTTAAAATGAATAGTGGGCGAAAATAAAAAAAAACGGTTTTCGCCACTTAAATGCCCCCTACTTCATCTAACGCGAAGGCTGCCGGTCTGGCGCGATGCGCGATGCGCGATGGCGCGGTGCGGGAGCTGGTAAATCATTAGAGAATCATTAGGGATCCAACCTGTTGATGGTAACCCCCCCCTCCCCCTCTCCTTCCCTCCGCTCTCCGAGGAGTTCCTGAACTCCGCGCAAAAATCGCTTGGCAAATAATGATCCCCCCTCCACCCTACAGGGCCCCGCAAATAGTGTTCTCGTTAAGCGACTCTCTCGGATGCTAAACTCCAGCGGTACACTGGTCTGGGAAATGTGATCGCGACTGTAACGGTGATTCCGAAAATAACAATTAATATGAAAAAAATTGAAATCTTAGAACAGTGTGCCGGAAAGTAGGGCGTAGCGTTGCGTAGATTAGATTAGATAGATTTATTTATTCACATTCATAGGTGACAACTTTTTTTACAAAATGATATGAGCATGTTTCATTGTTGCTGGGGGTTTTGGCAGCAAGTAAACACTACAGTATAAATTTATTTATTTATTTTACACTTAATTATCTTACGGATAGGGAATGAAGTATTACTAATCACAGTATCCTTCCTCAGCTGTAACTATATAGCAAATGAAGAAAATAAATTTCGGTTAACATTAAACCACAAGGAATTTCGGAAAGTTTGTTTTGGGCAGCAAACATTGAAGCTCGACTGGGAAAGCGCCTTGAATATAAAATATAAAAAAATATCTGCGCTTACATTGATCCATGCAATGACTTCATTATATAACTTATTATCGACGAGAAGCAGATTGCAAATGACACTTTCGTTTGCATTCTCCGGGGTGATCAATCTTCTCTGTTATATAAATAATATTTTAATGATAAGTTTATGTGTGTCAAAAGAATTAAATCTATTAACACTTATTATTAGTCACCTATACAATATAAGTGGAAACCACTTTTTTTGTTAAAACTAGTATAATACGGCAATACAAAAGTGGAGGCAGACATAAGCAAAAATAAGCATAACCAGGGTTCGAAAAATCGTTTTTTTTTATATATATCCGATAAATAACAAAAATTGGATATATCCAAACTTTTTTTCTCCTATTTCGCATATGTCGATTGATACAAACTCGAAATAATTATTAGTTAATTATTATTTTTTATTTTGTACATAAATAATTATTTATTAAGTAAATGAATTGCATACTGAAAAAATCTAATATATGCAATTATTATATAAAAGTTATAAAAGTTGCACTTTCTAATGTAGTGTTACGGGTGTTTGTTTCTTTGTGTGAAATAAAAAATGGATTATATGAAACAAATTAAACTAAAAAACAACCGTAACACTTTTTAAAATACAACTAGCGCCATCTATTAACGACCGCAGAAAGTTTTTTTGGATATATATCGAAAATAAAAATCAAGCCATAAATATCGTGATATATGTCCGCGGATATATGTCCGCGAACCCCGAGCAAAACCAAAACGGAACACTGGTTAGGTGGCCTCGAGACGTTTCCTATTGTAGTCAATGAACCTAACACCGACAAAATCGTGAAAGTGTGGGACACATGGGAGTGTCATGACCGTCACTTCCAATTAGTTGACACAAGTGCGCTGTAATTCAACTGGAGGAATCTATGACAACAGGTTCGCTCTTAAATTAAGAGACAAATACACGCACTCCCGATTTGCGAACGTAGCTCACATATTTTTTAGCAAGACACTAACTTCTTATTATTTTATATTTTAAATAGTCTTCTACTGGTAAAGCATTTTTATTCTTAATTTCACCTACAGCATTGGACCTTAGAATTGCACAAAGATTTTTTTAATGTATTTTTCCAAAAATCAGCGGAAACATTGATGGTCCGACTAGTCACACTTAATAGCGGTGAATTTTGACCTGATAGATGCACTATTTAAAGTATTTAAGTAAGTATTTAAAGACTATACTATAAAAAAGTAATAATTTATTTATCTTAACATTAAAGTATTACAATTTTTTTCTTAGAAAGGTTATATAACCATCATTGAAATTACTAACCATAATGGTTCCAATTTCCCTACGTGTGACACATAGAAATACATTCGACTTTTATATACACGATATAACAGAGCTAGTCCACAATACTCTGAAGGTAGATTCCTCCCTAAATTATAAGAGGAAAATGTTGTACTATCAATAATAATGGAAATGAACGACTTCAAATTTTGAATTTCTATTTTCAATACTTCTGATTATTCAATTCAATTCAATTCAATTTATTTCATGATAATATGTACATGACAAACAAAATGTTTAAGGCATTCTGCCTCTGTAAAACACTGTACCTACCAGTGGCGTGCAGCGCATACAAGCAAAAAAGCTGTGCATTAGTAAAGATTCTGGGAAACAAATATTAATTAAATAATCATTATCTTAAGAAAAAGTTGATTTAAAATTCTAGCCGTAATTCGTCCTACGACGAATTACGGCTAGAAGCTACAGCCGTAGGGCTAGAAGTTTTATTTCCGACTTTTCTGTGCCTAACTTCATGTCAATTCTTCATTTATCTCGCCCAACAAATTTGTTCCATAGATATAGTGAAGTCGAGAAAAAACCGTGTATTTTTAATGCTGCGAGTTTTGTGTAATAGACAAGTAAATTTAGCGTGCTTCTTCGAAAGGTCCTATGCCAGGTGAGAACTACGCGCACGTCATTGCAGAAATGTTATTTTTTACAAATTCCACCCAAAATTTTTCGTTGTAAATTCTATTTGTCTTTTCTATGGTGAATGTAAATACAAATACCATTTGTCATCTCATGATATATGTCATATCATGATATCATAAAATGTTTAATTTATTTTTGTGAAAAGAAACGTATATCTGAAATTAGTATTATTCTCGATTTAATTATATACAAATCGTCTTCGAAATATATTGAAATTTTTTGCCGTATTAGCTATATCTATATAAAATATTTATATATTTAGGAAATATTGTTTACAAAACTTATTTTATCGTGCAGTTATTTTTGTGGATTGAAACTACTCAAAATAGTTCATTATATATAGTTTTTTTTTTTTATATCTATATACCCTTATTGGTAAATGCGTATATATATATTTTTAATATAGGTGTACAGTCGGTCACAGCATAATCTAAGTTTATACCCACTGCACGCCACTGGTACCTACTAACATGAATGTAAATTATATCGAATATTAAAAATTCATTCGCTTTAATACAAGTCAAATAAAATTATTAAAACCTTTAGAAAAATTTTAAATAAGAATTTACTTTTAAAAATGATGTGATTGATTTTTGCACATAACGCTTTCCGTGGAAACTAGTAGTATTGTAGCGCGGGCCTTTAAACATTTTATTTGTCTCCAACTTTGGATATTCGCTGTAAGATGTCGCCGCTGCGCTGTTCCGACCTTCGGTAAACAAATGAGGCGCGCCCTCCCAAGTGGTGGTGGGCTCGGCTAACACTTTTACAAGTAACTAAACTAATCGGACTTCAAACAGTGTGAGGGAGAGCTGAGCTTTTAATGAGAGAGGGCTGACTGATTGTACCTGCCTCCTCCCCCTCCCCCCTCTGTTCCCTGCATCTCGGCCTGGATTCTATTGCGTCATTGCCAGGAATAAAGAATCATCGCTAAGAACACATTACCGGGGATTCGTTTTGTAAAACTTTTATTTGCGAAAATCAGTTAACCGATATTCATAAATTTTGTTACTACATATAATTGAAAAATAAAAATAATTAAGATAATTATAGAAGTCTCAAAGAGATTTTATATTTCGACTATAGATGGCTGCAACACATTTCCGTCAAATATATGAAATAATGCAGATAAATAACATATCTATACAACTTTCAATTATAATGGTCTTAGGATGGAATCGGTGAATATTGCATCGTTTAAAGTGATCACCTAAGTCAGCTACTACAGATCATACGCCCTATGAATACTATAAACTTCTATACATGTTTTTCATATAAATAGCTTCGTTTCTGTGAGACTTCTATAATTTATCGTAATTAATTTTTATCCCTCTGTGGACAAAATCCAGTAATTCTGTTCTTACAACATACACATACACATAAAAATATAAAAAAATTATAGTATAAAAACACAATTAAGGTTTACAACACTCTGATTCATTATTTGTTAATCACCTTTAAATAGTAGAATCGAATAGAATAGAAATAATACTTCCAGCCGACAGAATTAATACTTCTTTTCGCGCAATTGGATAAAAAAAGTATTGTAATTGAAGCGTGTAGCGGAAATGCAATATTTTTTTACCACGACCACGAAGTTAGTTGTTAAAGTGAAATTTTAGTATGCAACGAAATAAGCCCACATCGATTCGAACCCAGATCACCGAACTTTGCAGGCAGGTATATTTACCAATTGCAACGCATAAGCCTGGTACATCTCCGTGAATATATTGACTTTATCTGTAAGTCTCATTTATTAATTGATTAACGTATATATTATCCATCTTTAGAGAAATCCACTTTTTCTGGTACGATAGGCACAAATTACTTTGTGTAACTGCCGCCGGGGACGCCAGAATTAATCGTTTAATTCATTTTTCATTTTTGGACCCGTTTGATGCAACACACATAATATATTATATTCAAGAACATATTCTTATTTTGAAATTGTAATTTTTTAGCGCAAAGTTCTGTGAAATTTAAAACAACATTGAATTCTCGTCAGCTGTCAGTTCACGAATGTTTCGTTCGTTTTTTAAAAAAGTTTTTGTTTGTCCCAAATATTTTAAATACCCCGTTACATTTCTGTAAGTATAAATCTTTTCATGAAACTCAATAAAATAATCGACAATGATCAGTGTACATTTTTACAACTCAATATTGAGCGTCATTAATAATATTTAATTAAATATTGTCTTTATTTTAGTTTAGTATAACTTCTCACGCGCATACATGAGTACACACATGATTTTTTTTATATAGGCACTTAATAATAAAGCATGTCTTAAACTATTATAAAACTAGAAAATTTTTGAACAGAAGATCTTAAACCTAAGTTTCCAAAACGTTGAGGCAAGGTACAACTTAGGCCTGAAAAAACTTCGTTGAATATTGTTTCTTATTTAATTAATTCGTTAAAGTCATACATAATTCAAGATGTGGCTCTTCATACCCATATTAGGGATGCATAAAACCTGCGGAGAGTTCCTACAGAGCGCGTGTGGCGTGCGGTACACACGCTGGTGAGGGAAGAAATGCATTTTGCACCCTCAATTAGTGACAGGGCGGAATATGAAACATGCGCAGGGTGGAGGCAGGAGACAGGGGAGTATGCTTTGGCGGGGGTGTCGCAGGAAAGTAGAACGATTAGTGACGACGAGGATGTGTGCAGGGTGTGTCTGCAGATAGTGGATAGGTAAGTACATGCCGCTATTAATAAACGTGATTTAAAATAATGTTTATCGTGAATATAGTTTTGTCAAGAGAATTTTGTAACACGTGTTTCTCAAATAATCATGAGTTTACACAGTAGAATATTTATTTATTTATATATAATCACAATTACGCTTTTTTGAACGTAGCTTATAATGCCCCACTAGGTGAAACCTGTTCTGGGTCAGTTATATTTAATAGTTTTCTTATTCTTGATTGAATCAAATTATATAACATAAGAAAGGGAGTTATAATACAAAAAAATACATATAAAACAAAAAAATATATAAAAGAAAATAATACAAAAGATAAAATTATATAAAAAATGGGATCAATGGTAAGATCATAGCCTCAAAATGCTTTCTCCCTGATTTTTTTTAAACCAATTTATTATTTGATATTTAAAATGGCTGAGTTTTACAGTTTCCTTATTTTCTTTAGTTAACTAATTAAAGACACGGGGCAATGAAATTAATGTGTCTTTGTCCAAAAGAAGTTTTCATGTTACGCATATCAAAATTAACTCTGCTTGCTTGCCATGTGTTTGTCAAGGGGGTGCAGTGGGAACATTAAGCACTTTTTCCTAAGCATAAACTTTGAAAAGAAATCAAAATAAGAGATATATCTCGTCTTATTCCTATCACAATAATTAACATATTATTCATATTTTAATCTTCTTCTTCTGCTTCATCTAGAACTGGGTCCCGTCATTGCTCGGAGCCTATTCCTGGGATACAGATGTCCAGCTATCTCGCCATCTTTTATGCGGTCTTCCTGGGAGTCTGGTACCAGACGGCATCTTGTTTGCTGCTATGCTCACTACTCTCTCGGAACAAGCTCTCTCCACATGATCTCTCTAGTAACGTCTTCAAGATCTTCCCCGTTGGACAATATCCTCGAAGTCACAAGTCATTCGTATTTCGGAATTCCTCACTCAGTCTCGGATTGTCAGTCCCGCAATGGGTCGGAGAGTCTTCATCTCAGTTGTTCTTAGGAGATTTTTAGTTCTAGTAGTGTCAGCCCTTTCTCGATACCGTCAGGATATCTTCACTTTGCTTTCCTTGAGCATGTGTTCGTTTCTCCAGACAGCATTTCTCAAGCATCCAACAACAGTTGCCGCTTTGTTTGCTTGCTCTGTTACTTCTTCGTAGAGGTCGTTACTTCTGGATATCTCGACACCCAAGTACTTGAAGCTCATTACTTGCTCTATTATTTTATCTTCACTTGCAAGCTTGCATCGTACCGGCTGTTTCGATGTCACCATGCTCTTAGTCTTTTAATTATGTTGAATCTTTATGAGGATGTATGAAATTTATGCAGAAGTTTTTGAAGATCGTCTTCGGAGTTGGCTATTAATACCGCATTATCGGCATAACATATTATATCGCTCCTTTTGTCTCCCATGTTGTAGCCTAGATTCATTGATTTGACATCTTCTATTAGCTTATCCATGATGTTATTGAATAAGAAGGGGCTCAAGCTATCTTCCTGTCTGATGCCTACTGCGACTGGGATTTCTTTCGATAGATCACGGTTTACCTTTATGCGTATTTTGTTGTATATATATGTGTATGTATGAATGATTATTTTCTAGGATAACCCGCGTATTGTAGTCATGAGAAAGACTGTTATTATGTACCCAACGTTTCGGACAGATACTACTGGCCATTTTTCGCCTTGTATTTCGAGTTCTGTTTTGAATTGATGGCAAGCACACCCGTTCACTTCAGAAGTCGAGATCCAAGTGAAGCCTAATACGAGGCTAATTGCTGAATTTACTTTGCGACCTGGTAATTCTTCTATTGTTGTTGGAAGTTATATATATTAATATGCTCATTTATAATAATAATTAATTAATTAATTAATTCTTAATTCTTCTACTGTTGTTGGAAATTATATATATTAATATGTTCAGTTATATTAATATGTTCATTTACTGCGTCTGTACTTGGAATCGGATTATTAGGGGCTGATTTTGAAAAGGTTTTACAGTCGTTAAGAATGGATTTCCAAGTATAAGGAATTCGGATCGCGTCGTCGCGGCAATTCATGTTATTTTTATTTTTATGTATTTCTATTGCTTCCCTTCTGTATATTCTGCATGTTTCGTTATTGATATTTGCGAAGGTTGAGGTATTATTAAAATCTATTTTATTTCCTTCCGTAAGGACATGATGAACTAAGGATGAGGTGAGTTTTTTTTTATTTTTAACATTTGCTTTATGCTCAGACACGCGGCAGGATATTTTTCTGTTAGACCGGCCGATAAAACACTTATCACAGTTCGCACAAGGTATTCGATAAACACCGTGAGATTCTAAAGGTATATTGTGTTTTGGGCTTCTTAGCAATGAATTTATTTTATTATTTGTTCGGAAAATTGTTTTAATATTGTTTTTGCGTAATAAGCGACTGATTTTATCGTTAGTGCCTTTTATGTACGGAAGAAAAGCTAGCGACTTTGGGGGTTCAGTTGTAACTTTAATATCTGAGTTTTTATTGTATACGCGGTTGATGGCTTTATTAATAATTGATGTAGAGTATCCGTTGCACACAAGGGCTGTTGTTAGTTTATTCAGCTCGTCTTTAATATGGTCTTTTTCTGATAATCTTATTGACCTAGTGACTAACGTATTGACTACGGATGACAATTGCGCGGCATGGTGATTTGATTCTGCACTGAGGTACCGATTTGTATGAGTGGGCTTATTGGGCGTTATGGGATGAGTCCCGTTATATTTAATAAGAAATCAATAAGTGAAATTAAGAGAAACACACAAATATCAAATAATTAAACTGAAAAATTAAATGCTGGAACCTGGATTCGAACCACGGACATTTGATATTTGTGTGTTTCTCTTAACTGCATTTATTTACTTCTTATTAAAAATAACGGGACTCGCTTCCATAAATAAATGAAAAATATAAATAACATATAGGTATACTTTATTTGCAGTTTAGCAAAGAATACTTCCATTGTTCGGAAATCGACTAGCGGGAAGACGTCAAAGCTTCGTTTGATATTCTCGTAACAGTCGATTACTTCCCGAATAAAAAAGGAATAATATAAATAAGTGAATTAATAATTCAAAGAAAAACATATAACTATCAAATGTTGACGACTTATTAAGTAGCTGGGATAGTGAAATTGGTAACACGCTATCCGCGTAAGACAGAGGTCCGCGGTTTGAATCCAGGTTCCAGCATTTAATTTTTCAGTTTTATTATTTGATATTTGTGTGTTTCTCTTAATTTCACTTATGTATTTCTTATATTATATATATAATATATATATATATATATAGATATATGATATATCTATACATATATATATATATATACTACATACATATTTTACTACTTTATAATGTTCTGCCATATAAATATATATTGAATTTCGTTTTTTTTTTTCAAAATATATGTTTAAATAAAAGTCATGCTTCAATGTTCTCACTGCACGCGCCTGGTGTTTGTTGGGTTCTATTGTATGCTATTTTGTTCTTGTGAAATTTTATTGGAAGGGTATAAAAGCAAAGGCAGCAATATCCCACTGAGGTGTTTCTGAGAAAAATATAAAATACCTGTCACTGCTCAAGGAAACTCTGGAATTATGAAACCTATATCATATTGAAAATAAGTTTTGTATTTCGACCTCTATTTTCCTTTTCTACACGTGTATAAATAAATATTTAACATTTAATTATAGATATTGCTGTGTTTGCTGCGAAATAGAAATACCCACTATTCGTAGGCTAAGTGCATTAATCAACGTTATAATAAGTAAGACATAAAATGGACGGGACATATGCATCAAGTTTCTATGAGAAAAGTACAGACATCTGTCTAACGTCAAAAAACGATTATGTTATAGAATAGCGGTCAAGTCATAATTGTAACGTTATATTGCTATCTTCAGAATAGCTCCGTATGACTCAGTTCATTAGAATGAAGCAAAGAAGAAGAATAAAAAATAACATATTTATAATACGCACCAGCGAAGATAACATATTTATCCACTACATACCCAGGCCCGTTTTATGAGCTCCCATATCGGTCCTATACTTTCAACTTTCGCTCAACCTCCCCACGCCACATAATTTTGTTAAAGTGCAAAATTGCGGCGCGGGGAGCATCCACGTCTCCTAAGTGCAAGGATAATGCGGAAAAACCATAGATTATTTGTTATTAAATAGGATTATAATAACATAATTTATGTACATGGAATACAGTGAAGTTCAAAAAGAAATTATTATAAACAATACTGTAATATCAAAAACAAAATTATGCAGTCATCGAGGATTACTTATTAATAATGTACCGAATTCTAGATTTCATAGCCCATAAATTTGTAGGAAACACGATTTTGGAAGAAACGTGTACATAAAATCTAGAATTCAGTACATTTTAAATTAGTAATCCTCAGTGACTGCATTCAAAACATATTTTTTAATTTTTGCATATTGCTGCTTTGCTTTTATAACCCATAATATACATATATTTTAGAAAATACAAGCAAAGCCCCAAAGGATATAAATCGTAAATGAGGCGAACACAAAGCCAAGTACATGAAATGAAAATGAGCATATAATTGCATGCAACGCAGAGATTGTTAATAAAATTACAATAGTCACTCCCCTGAGGGAAAAATAAGAAAATTGTACAACACAAACGAACAGAAGATTCGCCAGTCCGGAAAAGCACTGCCGACAGATAAAAACCACGTTAAAGTACCATTTTAAAACCATTTCAACTGGATTGTAAATGAAAATAATCGAAAAAATTAAGATCCGATGCATTGCAGGAAACCAGCGCGGCACGATGAATTGTTTCTTTCTTCTTGAACTTGTCTGGTTGTCGAACCTCAATGGTCATTCAGAATATTTTGAACATATTCAATTTTTTAATGACGCAATTCTGGATTTATCCCCAGAGAGACATCATTAATCAGGATATGTTATAGATGTCTCATAGACACGAAGCTATTTTTCATATGGGAAAGTAGGTACTGAAGTCTTTTTGGGTGTTCATAGGGCTTATGACTTATCGCACGGCCGGCTTAAATGATGTAGCTTAAGTTACACAATTTACAAAAAAATATATATACAACATACAAAATATTTGTGAAAGTTAGATTGCATAAAGCGATTACTTTAGCCAGCCGTACGGTAGGTCATAAACCCTATGAAAACCCAAAAAACTTCCATACCTTCATTCATCGCTTTAGATTCTCCAACCAGGTATTATAGCTTTTATACTAGCTATTTAATTTTTAAAAATATCTTAAAACTTACATATAATGATGCTTAATTTTTTTTAATAACTTATCGTATTTTAAGGATAAGTTGTCATTCGTCTCTTTATACTGCAAGGTTATCTAATTGCAATTATTCTATAATTTCAGTTATCAGGTTGTTAATTTTTGTGCTCAGTATTTGAAACATTTCGAGTTTCTTAGGGAAAGTGCTCGCAGAATCGAAAAAAATTTAGAGTGGCAATAAAAATCGCTAGCACATCAGTTAATCTTCAAAATATTTCCTTCTGATTTATTTGAGTATTTATAATATACTCAAATTGATGACTAAGAAAATTAACACCAAAGTAGATCACAAAACTGTTTTTACTCGCAAATTAAATCGTTTTGCATATTATCACGGTAGACAGCTCATAGTTTATAGTCAAAGAATTGCAGAACAGCTTCTCTTGTACTTTTATTGAAACAGCTGTTATTACTTAAGCTTACGCTTAGCTTATGCAAATGTATTTTAATTTATGGTTTTAATTTCTTTGTATTTCCATCGTTTGATTGTTGAGGCACGACATCAAAAAAGAAAAAGTAGAGACGGCTTCTAAAATATTTGAAAAATAATTTAAAACAGCAGAGATTTTATGCATAATTTGTTTTGTTTATTATTTATTCATACATTGTTTTACAGAATTGTATCCTCAATTCTGCCTCAATGGGATTATTTCGTGCTGAGGAAAATATTCGACACTTTTTGCACGTTAAAGCTAGTTTATAAATTTACATTATACAAAAATTGAAAAATACACATTTAATAAATTTAAATAATCAATCAAAACTGAGAAAAGTTAATGAAAAGAATATTTAATAAATAATAATATAATTAAAATATTGAAAAAGAAAATAAGGTGAGATTTTATTAATATATACTTTATCATCTGCGGCATTTTAAAGTACATTTCAATATTATTTAATGTGTAAAAATACACATTATTTTAAAGTACAAATAATTAAATGTCAATTTTATTTTTTCTGCGGGCAATTAAATTTTGACGTTTAAATTTTAGGCAAGAACATACGTTTTGTTTGAAATGTGTCAAAATTGATCATCATCGTCTATATTATGAATGACAGATAATAGCAGATACTAATAATCGCGCAGTGGCCACCGTCGGCGGCACAGCGGCCAGTACAGTTGATAGCCAACGGCAGTCACCAATGGCCGCGTAGCAATTATGGGCGCGCGGCGGCCAGCACTGCCGATAGCCAATTGCAGGCACCAATGGCCGCGTAGCAATTATGGGCGCGCGGCGGCCAGCACTGCCGATAGCCAATTGCAGGCACCAATGGCCGCGTAGCAATTATGGGCGCGCGGCGGCCAGCACTGCCGATAGCCAATTGCAGGCACCAATGGCCGCGTAGCACTTATGGGCGCGCGGCGGCCAGCACTGCCGATAGCTAATTGCAGGCACCAATTGCCGCGTAGCAATTATGGGCGCGCGGCGGCCAGCACTGCCGATAGCCAATTGCAGGCACCAATGGCCGCGTAGCAATTATGGGCGCGCGGCGGCCAGCACTGCCGATAGCTAATTGCAGGCACCAATTGCCGCGTAGCAATTATGGGCGCGCGGCGGCCAGCACTGCCGATAGCCAATTGCAGGCACCAATTGCCATAAGCAGTAATGGCCGCGCAGCGGCCTGTATAGCTCCCCGTAAGACCTGGCAGCAAGCAATCGGCGATAGTCGATTGCTTAACTACTACCTATATTACACATGGAGAAGATACAAATAAATTTACCCTTCTTAATATTATAGCAATATTTAATTGTCTTTATGTTTAAATATAATTCTTACCATTTAAACGTAACACAAAATCAACAAATATTCGCATAGGTATATCGATTAAATTAATAATATAATGATTTGACACTTCTTCAGATTAATGAAGATTATAAAATATTGCTCTCTAGAAGTTTTATATTTTCTAATCTAACTAATATTATTTATTGACTAAGAAGTAGTATTGCATAAACAATATTTTGTATAATTAACAATAATATGGAGAAGTGAATGGGTACATGCTAGCAACAAAGGACATATAGGTTGTACAAGTGTAACAGAAAAGTAATGCATGGTTTGAGAGAAAGAAAGAAGTGTTTGAGAAAGGAAGGACGAGGGACTTCAATCGACTAAGAACTTTCAAAAGAATATCAAGGTCTTTCGGAAGGAATTTAAAAAGTCTCGAAGCGGCACTTATAGAGTTAACGTGAATGCGATGATGTCAAATAATAGAAAGATGTTAAGGAATGAAAATTAAATTAAGTACAGATATATGGAAGGAATTTTTAAAAGAAATCTACAAGAAATACAGATATGGATATGTAATATGGATATATTAACGATGATGACATTTATGCGAATTTAGTGTGAATGTAAGTAAGCTCACGTAGGCAAATGCAATCCCAGTACGAGTGCTGCGTGAGAATTAATGGGACATTCCTATCATGGTTTGATATTACAAAACTGTAAAACTGTTACATATTATTCCCAGATAATGCAGTTTTAATGGCTAATAGTGAAGCCGATCTACATAATATTTATAATTTGATAAAAATACCACATTTTACTGAGAATTGCAATCGGTTAAAATATATTAAATTAAAGTTAATGCAATCGGTTAAAATATATAAAATTAAAGCACCTTTTGTGTTTTATTGGTAAATATTATTTTCATTATTGAGTAGGTACCTAAATCATGTACCGTATTGATCACGAAAGGATATTTTAAAGACGTAGATAAATATTAAGAATTATTATTTCCTTCGTATGAATATGTAAGATTATAAAATAATATATTGCAATTAGGTTATAAAAATTCGCAATGATGGTTAGCTTTATTTTGACGTCTATTTGATCAAATTGAACTTATGCATGCTTACCATCACATTTGTTTACCATAGGGGTTGAGGGAGTGGATAGAAATCCACATCACTTTTGCCTCATTCGCTTTCATATTTTCATGTAAGCACATGCTAGGTCTTTCGCGAACGACGTCTGTTCCTTGTTCTTTCAACACTCATATACTTTCTTTACCATCCTCGCTCGTATGTTCCACGTGACCAAACCAACTCAGTGATTTTTTCTTCATCCTGTTGACTTCGCAGATAGCATTGTACTCGCTATGAATTTTTCCATTCTTAACTCTATCGTACATTGATTTTCTACACATCTAACCAACCGTATTCCCACCGTCTTCAGTCAAGTTAATTCCCTTTTTGCCGATTTCAGTTTTGTCCCTTACTTTTGTGTATATTGAAGTAGTATAACGTTTGGAAAGAAGTGGTATTCATTTGAACTAAAATAAGAATATTGCTTTCCTCCTTTCCAAAAAAAATTTGTTCAGTAAATATTTAGAAAAGGGTGCTTTACAGTAAATCATCCAAAAATTCGTGAATACACATCTCCCAGAATAGCACACCAAAAAAGTAACAAGTTCTTATGTGGTACTTGTTGCTTAGGTTACGGTTAGGAAAATAAAATCAACCGTAAAGAACACAAGTGACTCTTTTATTTTTTAATATAGACAGTACATTTTCAGTTTACAGAACTCCAGTGTTAATCAATACTGTAAAAATCGAACACGTTTTTTAGAGTATTGATCAACACTAGTAACAACTCATACTTTCATCCGTATTCTCTTAGCAAGATAATTCGAGAATTTACTTACGCTACTGTCTAAAGCTTCCATTGAGCCTATTGCTGTATATTCATTAAGGTTTTTTTTATCATATTTAAAAATGTATAGATACCAGATTAAAATATCTGGAAAGATCGTAGAACGAGGATATATAAGGAAATAAATTAAAATAATTTTAATTTATATTCATATATATAAAAATTATCTTATATATAAAAAAATCTTATACATGAAAAAAGGTAGATTCTTACATATAAAAAAAATTAAGTTTAAAAAGTAATATTTTTACAGAAAGTAAATGTCAATTGTGTCGATTCTTAATGTGCAATTTTTCTGATATCTTAAGTTCTAATTTGCGTTTTTGACAAACTTTGATACTATCTTATATTTATGGGTGAGAACCTGTCCTCGCTTTGAAAAACAGCCAAGTGTGTTAAAATAAATTACAAGCAACGAGCTTAATCAACACTTTTATCTTTTTATCCATCTCGGATTCAGATTCAGATTTCAACGAAACCGACAGCCGAATATTTTTTCCTAGAAAACGTAACAAGATCATATCTATCAAGCTGATTCTATCAATTAGAATATGATTTGATTTCGTTACCGAGAAATCGGCATCTATTTTACATTTAAATATAACCTTTTTTCTAACAATATTTTTTTGCATTTTACTTATAATTTAATGACATTGGGTATTATGGGTAGGTGATAAGAACGAAAAGATATTTATTTATAGATTATACTTGTTCTGTAACAATTTGCTTTGTTTTCTGATATATAATATGAGTTACAAAGATTTTATTTTAGTATTGTAATTTGATGAGTCTTCATTAAAATGTCACACATAAGGTGTGCAAGTGTGCATTTTTACTCCCTTTCTTTTAACTCGTGGCATCTGACCGCTTGCTTGTCTGACGAAAACATTTTGGATCGATTTTTAACCCTTTTCCCGTGATCCAATCGAGCTGAAACTTTGCAAGCAGACTCGTCAATCAAGAAGACGATCAAGAAGACCTTACAATTTTTCGTTGAAAAAAATTAATAATTATAATATAATTTTGGATTTTTCAAATTTTTAATTGTTTTTTCATACAACTCAGTAAGTTGTGTGAAAATACTCCAACGCATCTGGTAGACACGAAACCCGAAAATGAAAAAGGGAGTATTATAAAAACTTGGTTTTTATGGGTTAGTTTTTTATTATTTCTGTAGCCACCTTTTATGAATCTGAAACAACTTTTAGATTTGAATTTAACTAACAAACAAACTTACCATCACGCATTTTTCCCAGGCTTACAGGATAGAACGCCACACCTTTCTGTCCTGTTACACAACTCTAGCCTCGCCCACTTTCACGCAACTCGTGTTGCACGCTCCTCGGTTGCTGTAGTTTTTAGCAAGGCCATCCTTCCGTTTTAATATATCTGAATAATATGCTAGGACTTTCACATATGCCATATATTTCTGTTGTCTTCAACATCCTCTCCTCCCTCATGTGTAACTCATGACCTGACCGTCTCAGCAACCTTTTCTTTATTACATCGAATGTGCGCAAACAGCTCATAATTTGTTCATTGTTCACTGTTTCATTGGTACCTTACATAGATTTTCCACACGGACGAATGAGTGACCGCATTCAGTCTACTTTCGCTTTTTTACCGCTTCCACGCGTCGCTGCCATACACATACGTTGGTATCAGAACTCCACTATGTATCGCTAATTTCGCTTCATTTAAAAAATTCTATTGACAATAATAGAAAAATAACAAAATAAAAATACATGTGGCGGTGGAATGGGACTCTTTACCTTCATAATTATTTCAATGAATTTAGCTATTTTTTTAATACTAAAAAAGGCTTTTTTGATTAAATTATTCGTTGGCAGGCCAATTCAATTTTCATATTAGTAATGTAAGTTATATTTTAGCAGTACAATATTTTTTACGTCATTACAATTAGTTCTAAAATAATTTAAATCTTTGTACCTAGAAGTAAATAAGAATTTATTTTAACTAAATAATGACATATTTTCCATAGATAAACTTGTATTATTTTAATAATTGACAGAGAATAATTCCGTAAAACATACATTAATTTTTCGGTAATGTGTCGAATGCGAGTAGTACGTCAATGCCATCTATCTGTAACATGACGCACTACTCTTATATATTCTACAATCGTACTGCAATCAGATTAAGTTTCAATATACATATTTGTGTATATTTAAAATTCATTCATATTAAAAAATAAAACTGATGAAACAATACGAAAATTATGTATAATGCTGCGCTAAAAATATTATTTTTTTAAACTTATTTTTTTAAATATAAGTATCTACCTATAAATTGAAATTATTTTAATTTATTTCCTTATATGCCTTTCCTCGTACTAAATGTATAATAAAAAAAATATTTTAAAAAATATAACTTCTTTGATGTTCACCGTTGCAAAAATACGTTTAATTTTTTTTTGAAGATTTTCCATTATAGAATGGTTTTGAAGATAAAAAATGGGAAATCGAATATCAATTTTTTGTTATAAACATATCTATCCAGTTTACGAGATTTATTGTTTTTTTAAATTTTTTTTAATTGCTCAGTAAAAAAATTTACTTTCGTTTAAACATTATTTTTTCCTATCGCGTAAATATTATATGGAGAGATTAATACATACATAATATAGAGAGACACACAATTAAAAAATAGCAAAACAATGACTACTCACGTGTTCTCCCTGGGCTGAAATACTCTTCTACAACGTTGCCGTCATTAATGTCTCAATTAAATACGTAATATATTAAAACTTATTATTATTCTTGGCAACAAATATCGGCAAAATCTTAATTGTCTTATCATTGTAAACACATTGAAACACGTGTTCATTCCGTGTTGCTGGAACTTTCAACAGGTGTCCCAATAAATCGTCTGTTGGATGGAAATTCGCATTTGTATTTAATTAATATTTTATCTAATAATAATTTCTGCAGTACTGTATTTATAAAATTATATTTTAATGTAGTTTTTTTTATTAAATATGTAATAAAATAAAAATATTATAAATGTTTATATTTTCTCCAGCTGTCCCATTAGCAGCGAGCGTCCATCATTATTCATACATTACTCGGAGGTCACTGAAATGCAAATAAAATGGTCTCGGCAGTGTGTTCCGAAAGCGCGCGAACATCGGCGCGTCCTGAGCGTCGGCGTAGGCGGCAGTCGCGTCCGTCCCGGCGGGCGGCGGGCGACACTCTGAGCCGGGCGGCCGCAGGGCGGGCCGCGCCGCCCGCCCCCGGCCCAATCAGGCCCGCGGTGGGCGGGGCGCGCGCCAGCCCGCCCTCCCACCACGCCCACCGAGTGGCCGCTACTAAATAGTCAAAAGATCGGGAATTGGCCGCTAATTGGCCATCGAGGCGGCCCCGCGGCGGCCGGCGCCGCACGTGCCGGGCCCGGCTCCGAGGCCGCGCCGCGTGACCGGCGCCGTCCGACTTCGCGACAACCGAGCGAACATGTTGTAAGGCCTCGTTGTACCGCGCTCGTGAAATTTCCAATCAAAAAAAACTTCATGGCCAAAAAGTTTGCGGCGGCAGCTGTTTTGCTGACGTCAATCTCGCGCTGCCTGGTACGCTGTTTGACGGATTTAGTTTACTTAACTTTTATTTTAATTGAGGAAATTTGCACGCGTGGGTGTTGAGTATTGAAAGCATAGGGCGAAGGTGCCAAACATGAGACTAGAAAGAAAATAAAAGTATTAAATATTTATTAAAAAATTATAGTTAGGTATATTTTATTATTAATCACATTGACATAATACTGATATTTAGTTACTATTTCCAACTCAGCCCGGTACCCCAGCTACACTTGTGTTTTATGTATCAGTGCATCGCGATCATGCGCGAACTTGCATATGTCCTGCACAGCGATAAGGGTACAGTGGAAGTGGCGAACAAGCGAACAAAGTAAAATTATTACACGAAAATTTAGTGGATAATTAAATATTTTAAAGGATTATGAGATTACATATTTTAGTTTCTATTATTTAAGATTTGTATCCGATCGTATCGATGACTGGTAATTGATATTTAACTGTTGTCTGGTCCGAAGGTTGTCCAACAACAATACATTACTTATTTCAAATGTAACCCAATATCTCAATTACAAGTGTCTTCGGCCTGCTCTAGTAACTTACGTATTTTCAAAGTAGGTATCGATGAAATGCGATCATGTACGAAATAGACACAAGGCATGCGCAGATATTATCGTGTACAGTGCAAGTTAGGTAATGTTGAGATGTCTTTTTAAATGATGATAATGTATCTGCAAGAATATCAGCATTTATGTTAGGATCAGGTTAGGTTCGGTTATGATATGTACCTACGGTATTAAATGTACCTACAACACATTCTTGCGACGGGAAAAAAACAACGTTAGGTTTTTTAGACTTCTAGAGAACTATATTTTGTAGAGGAAACTTTACAGATAATGAAACGTGGAGAGTAGTGAAGGTATTTTAACCTGTTTCGTAATAACCGTTATTTAAAGTTTGTATCTGATTGTATCGATGATTGGTGACAAGATATAACTGTTGTCTAGTACAGATGGTGGTTCATTGAATACCAAAAAAATCAGTTACCAATTATCGACACAACCAGACACAGATCTAAAATAACGGTTAACGCGTCACCGGCTATAATCACATCACTATTAAAAAAGAAGCAATTCAATGTGTTCATTTTATTTAGTAATAATTTTGAAATCATATCAATTTTGAAAACGGAATGAGTTGGATAGGAAGTTACTAACAGATATTCTTAATTAGGATAACTGATGATACTAATTTTACTGGCAATAGCAAAACAATATTTCTTATCTTACTTTCGTTCGACAGCACTCAAAGATTGTTCTTCAAAAACGCAAAAGATTATAAATAAGCGTAAATGAAATAAAACACGTAATCGCAGGTAGCGCCGCAGTACCTATCTAGCAAACTCAGAAAATTGATTTCAAGATTATCGAATTTCGATGCGTTATTTGTATTGGAAGAAGTTATGTACATCGCCATTTTCATAAGTGTCTCAAATTTAGAATCTTTACCCTACCTACATTGTCACACAATCGGGGGTGGAACGTAAATTAAATACATGAAATTAGTTAACATTTAACTAGAGCAGTATTATGTAATTCGGGCTAATTTCACACTAGTCACTCGAGATAATTCCACAAATACGTAGATAGGTAGGTACTTTTCTATTTCGCTATAGTTACCAGCTCTTATCTATCGCTTGTTTATGGTCAGTAGCACGGGTTAACAATTCGCTGGCTTCTATGACATCGAGATCTGTCACAATAATGGATTTATTCACTATCACGCCCGGTAGGTAGGTACTCTTGTAATCTATTTTCGCTGATCGCTTATAATTCACACTAGTCGCCGTAATGCGGAATGGCGTCGCCCGGTTTATAAACCGTTTTGGGGTTCTGGACGTTTCGCGAATTTAGTCGGCATTTCCACCGTTTATTCTAGACCATTCTAGTAATTTACAATCTATTGTCAAACGTTCAAAATGCTGGGAAATCCTCGATTGTGTGTAATTCTTTCTACAGACTCGTGACAGCAGAAAACCTCCCTCTAACAGCCTCCCTCTCTCGAAGACTCCAATCTTGTGATAATAATATATTTAAGTGCTTGACATGTAAATTTATGTTTTATAATAGACGCATGCTAACTGCAAAGGACGCCAAAATTAAACTAAATTAATGGATAATTGCATAATTATTATTTTTATATCTCCTAGAGACACCGATAACATATATACTATATTAATAGGTTGATAAAACGTCACAACATATTTAGAAAACTAAAAAGGTCGTTTATAGTAAAAAAATTAAATGTACGCGAAACGTTTGGTCAAACGAGTCAACGAGTGGCCCTTTAGAAACTCAAGATTATGTTCAAAATTATAAAATAAACTGACAACTGAAAAAACTTTTTAGCACGATATCAAGAGTAATAAATATTAAAATTTATGTAGGTACCTACGTATGATTTGCATTACATTTAAGAAATGTGTAATTTTTCTCTTCTGATGAATACCTTGCCAAATGGTTAAACTACTTGAGACAGATGCGATGACTATCCATACAAAATATTCTTGGGAAAAATAGTTAAGTGTATTCGATTTACTTGTGGTTGGGCTTCTTTAGTAGGTGGCTAACAACTCTGCTCTAAAAAGCCTCAGTTCCAAAGATTTTTCAAAAGAGCGAAGAGAGTCATCTAAAGAGTTTGTTATCTACACGCTCCACTTCAAAATAGGTATATTTCAAATCGATGGTATTGATTCTAATAACACATATGAACACAAAATAATTATGTACTAAATTGAATCATTATTTTACAATCAATTTCTTATTGCTTAATTAATTCTCCTGAATCACTGTGCATCGGCCGCCAGCAGAGCAGAGCAAACTCGGCCCAGCCACATTCTAATATATATTTTTATTTTTTTATTTGTTTATTTTTGTTGTTTATTTACATTTGTTAATACAAGTTACTAATAACTGCCACACTAGGTAAAAACCTGTTCTGTGACAATTATTCTCATATGATATTTTTGTAATATTAACAAATGACAATTAAAAAAATTATAAGCATAAGAATGAAATTAGATCAATAATAATAAAGTAAATCATAGGAATATCTAAAAGAAAAGAAAAAGAAGAAAATATACATACAAAATTATGATAAGAATTTTAGTAGTCACAAAATTAAATATTATATTAAAATATACTTTAAATTATATTAATCAGTTTTTGCCAATTCAGAGGTCAAGGGCGGATCACTTCTTCAGCATACCTTCTACCTGATATTTTTATAAACTTAGTAATATGATGTTTAAATGGTTTGTGTAGAGTTATTTCTTTAGTTTCATTAGGTAACTTGTAAAAAACAAGCGGGGCAGTGAAATTAAATTATCTTTGCCCAAAAGACGTTTTCCTTTTAGGTACCTCGAAATTAATTGTATTTGCCAGCCTTGTAACCCGTATTTGTTGTGTACGATTAAAATTTACCTTGTCCTTGTGGAATTTTATAAGTATGGTTTTAAGGTAAAATTGTCTCGGGTCAAGAACGTTATATATTCCAAACAAATCATCTGAAGGAAACATTCTCGATTTCTTGGTGATTATACCTTGATGCATTTTTGTGATTTTGTCAGCGAATCCATGACTGATCTGACACACCCTCCCCATCCAATTATGCCATAGGATAATAGGGATAGAGTGATGGAACAATATACAGACCTGAGGGATACAATATCTACCACATTTCTCAGACTTCTATATATGTATCCATTTTCCTAACCTTATTAGAGAGATCTTGTATGTATCCCTGCCAACTGAGTTTGTTTTCAATTATAATTCCTAGGTATTTTATATCACATGCTTTTTCAAGACATATACAGTTACATCCATTTGGTAAACTACAGCTGTGTAACTGTACTTGATAATTTATGATGACTTTAGGTTGACCAGCTTCTGTTGGACTGAATGTAAGGTACTTAGTTTTTTCAATGTTCAGTGAAAGTAAATTTCGGTCAAGCCACTTTTTAACGGTCACTATACCATTTTCTGCTATTTTGTGAGCAGTTTCCCATGTTCTGCCTTTAAAAAGTAATACAGTATCATCTGCAAATGAAATAACTTGACCCTCAATTGGCAAATCACACAAATCGTTAACATACAGGAGAAAGAGGATTGGTCCAAGGACACTTCCCTGGGGTACACCGTGTGTTATATGTTTTGGTGTACTATAATTTCCTTCCAGTGAAACAACTTGAGATCTCTCTGTAGGGTAGCTTTTAAACCAATCATAGGTCACACCGTCGCATCCTATGCGCGATAATTTAACAAGCAATCTATCATGTGGAACTGTATCGAATGCCTTAGCAAGATCAAGAAATATTGCAATGCACTTATCTCCATTATCGGTGTGTTTTGTGACATATTCAGTCATTGCTGTTATGGAATTTCCAGTACACATATGCTCTCTGAAACCGCACTGATTTTTTGATAAAATTTGTCGTTCATTTAAATAAGTTAATAATCTTTTCTTAACAATTCTTTCCAATGTTTTAAAAAAAATAGTATGTATATACTATATATAGAAAAAATATATATACACATATGTCATAGTTGGGAAAATAATTCACTAATGATTAAATGTACATTTTAATTTATTTAACAATTTTTAAAACAATCGCTTAAGATCACTAAACTTAATAATTTTTATGACTAAATAAAAACATAAGTTGACCGGCAATTAAATTTTTCAATACCTATAGTTAAATATACAATATATATTGGTATACATTTGGATTTTATTATTAAAATTCGTAATAATGCATTTTTTTACAGTGGGCATTCATTAATGTTATAACTTATTCATTTAAAATTTTGAAGCAATTTCGTTTTGTGTAATTCAAGTAATTATTCTGAAGATTAATTTAAAACTCTGTAAAATTATAAATTAAAACAGCGAATTATTATTCTTATGAAATCAAGAAGCAGAAACATGCTATGAAGTTCAATTTACTTACTACTCAGAAAATTAACATCAATAACTGCATAAAACATGATAAAATGCTAAATCTAGCATGCTGATTTTGGGTCATAAAACAACTAAAAGTAAAAAATTTAGTATAGGTGTCTCACTCACATCACTAACTGTTAATTAATGTACCTTTTTTTACCAAAAAACATAAGTATTCGACAAAAAATTCAATTATGATGTCTTCATAATAAAACAACATAATATATATTGAACGGATACATTAATAAAACTACAATATGTAGATAACCTCTTAGATGTAAACTGGTCATAGACAATAAACTCATAGAACAGGTTATAAATTTAAGTACCTTGGGGTGGAGATACATAGCTACAGCGATCTGTATAGAAAAGATAAATAAATTAAACAGCGGTTATCTCCGAATACCTAAGTGACACTGTATGGACTAATAAGCATATTCTAGCGGCATTAGTGGCAAACAAAATCAAGATATATGAAACATGAATAAGACCTATCATTACTTACGGTATCGATGGAAAAGCGGACATGTTGAGAACTGAACACTTTCTCAAAAATACCGAGATGAAGACTCGAAGACCCATTGCGGGCCAGACCTTCAGAGACAGAATACCCAATGCGGAAATCTGCAGAACCTGAGACGTACAAGACGTTGTATGATGGAACAGGCGGAGAAGGTGTTTTTGGAGATCATGTTGAAAGAACAGACCAGACAAGACTTCTCAGAGACGTGATGCGTGAGACTCCGGAGGGGCACCGACCGCCAGGGAGACCTCCAAAGAGATGGAGAGAAAGCTGGATGTCATTGTCTAAGACCAGGACTGAGATCTATCAACACAGATCTACTCAGAGAAGAATAAGAAGACACCGAAACATTAGAAATTTGTTAATTTTACTCTAAATTCACAGTGAATGACACCGATGCCGAACAAAATTGATATAAATCCCAATTGTAATAATTACGTTGCTAGTCCGTCCGTCCGTCATAACTTCTTGTTTAAGTAACTTAAACGCATTAGAATGTATTATTTCTTTTATGTGTGTATTAAAACTATTTCAATGTTTTTTAAATAAAATATTTCATTTACATATATATATATATATATTAAAGAGAAACACACAAATATCAAATAATAAAACTGAAAAATGAAATGCTGGAACCTGGATCCAGCATTTAATTATTCAGTTTTATTATTTGATATTTGTGTTTCTCTTTATTTCATTTATTTATTTCGTATTAAATATTACAGGACTCGTTTCCTTAAATAAATGAAAAAACAAAAAAAAAAATATATATATAGATATATAGAGTAGATGATTACAGATATTAGATATACATATAGTATCTATAGAGATAGACATATATATATAGTTATAGTTATAGTTCACTTTTTATGCAGTCTGGTTTTTTGATTTTTTATATAATTTTAAATGGATATATATAATAATAACAATACACAAGACATAAGTTGGATAGTTTGAGAACGATAGTATAATCACGTGTCAGAAACCATTTCAACGGTTGATTGCTGAATAATTGATAACAACTCCACTTAGCCCTATGTTTATAGTAGTGAGAAATGTGGCTTTTAATTGTATTACTCGTAGGCATGGTGCACACGCGGTGATCACCCATTTATTATTGCTGTGGTGACAACATAAAGAGAGACACGCTTTTCGCACTGTTAATATCCCTTAACAAATAAATATAAAACCTATAAATGAGTTTAATTATAAAAAGTTACTTGTTTTCACCACTTATATATTGAAAATATCAACACGTTTCAGGGCCAAGAGTCTCTTCGTCTGTCGTCAAGATACAATGTATATTATAACAATAAAAAATAAAAAAATTGAAGCGTAGGTAATAAAAACATAAGAAATTAATATATGGGAAATGAATAATAATTAAGTACTTACATGAAAACAATTTTTAAAAATAAGTGTTTGCAAAAAGGACCTGGCTATTTATAATATTCAATTTACTATCAACACTTTTTCTTATTTCCTAAATTTCTAATTTATCAAACTGTAATACTGTATGATTTATATATAATTTTTTCAACCATTATTAATAAGAAAAGAATGAGCCATAGCCAAAACATTAAATAGAAGAAAGAAAGAAAGAATAATTATAATAGATTGAATATTATAAATAACCAGATCCTTTTTACAAAGAGTTATGTATCTTTTCAATTCGTTTTTATGTTACTTTTTTTATTTTTTTTATTTTTTTATTTTTTTTTCATTTATTAGTTTTCTTACAGCCATATAATTAATCAATCTTGAAAAAAAACAATAATTGATGTACAGAGTTTTGGGCCAATTACAAGAAAACACATATATACAATCGATAAAAAATAAGAAAAAACATGTCCAATAGTGAGTTTGTGTGAGTGTGTGTATTTGTGTGTTTATTTATTTATTTTGTTTTGGGAAAAGTTAACAGCAAAACAATCTTAAAAATTTTCCACTGAATTTAAAAATTTACTTTAACATACATTAATAGCGAATGGAGAGGGTGGAGGGGAATGTGGGACGGGAGTAGAAGGGAAGATATAATGTACAAATTAGTTTGGGTGCGGTAGTGTAGATATTGTTTGTTTTATGTTTCTTATTGTTGCGTTGAAAATGTCAATGTGGTGATAGTTTGTGTTAAATGAATTTGTGGATCTGTACATAAAGGAGTTTTGTTTTGAGTTGGTCTTACAAAAGGGGAGATGAAAAGTAGGTGAATGTCTGTTATTGCGAGTTGGGATGTGGTAAGATATTCGTTGAAGAAGTTCCGGACCTACTTATTATTATTAATTATAAGTCTATACTTCGATATTTGATTTTTAATTTTTTAGTTTACGTTGTTTCCTGACGAGAGACCATTAGTCCTAAAAAATGTTGAAATTTTCAATATATATTTGAAAACAAAGTTTATTGTCGAAAACAAAAAAATGAAAACAACAAAAAATTATTAATAATATTAATAAAGTCACTTCAAAATCATTTTGCACATTTTGAAGACGTATAAATTAATTATTTTTAATAAAATATAAAGTTTCTAAGGAGTCATTAAAAATCATTTTAAATTTCTAATCACGCTGTACTTGAATGACCGCATATAGCTGTGCACTGCTTGAAATAGTAAGAGTATCATTAAACGTTTGGGTTGTAATTTTTAATTGACTAGTTTAGATAATTTGTGAAATGTTACCTATTTGAATTGATACATGATGATTTATTCTCTCATAAATATTTTTAAAATATTTTTTTTCATTTTATTAACATTTCCTGGTTAAGGTTCCTGAACGATGTCAGGTAGAGCTAGCAAATTTTTTAGAATACGAAATAGTATAAAATTTCGATAATATTAGACAGAAATAAAAACAAAAACGAGAGAATCAATCTAACTACACGTGTCGCGAGATTTTTGTCTCGCCATATAAAATCTCTAACATTCGCCCTCTAGTTTCTCAACTCACATTGTACATGATACATAAATCCATTGACCATTGATGTTCCGCTCTCGTTGGGTTAATTTTAGTCTTCCCAGCAGCAGTTAAAACGGACTAACTTTTCAGAATAAATGTAGCATTTATCTATGGTTTTCGCTGATGTTTATGCGCACGTACTAAAGCATATGTCTCGCTGTCAAATCAAACTATATCTATACAAGTTTGAGTAGTTCCTACCAATTTAAGCTGATCTCTGAGTTTATCTCCACATCTTAACACAGGAAGTTTCGGAGAACTTTAATGGCATAGGAATGAAAGAATGATTATTATCCATGATGTGGTTCGTGAATTCAGAAAATGTATTACTAGTTAAACAGTGACGATGCTCTTTTAGTCTAATGTTATGATTTCTAGAAGTTTTATTGATGTTGTTACTATGACGATCTCCGCATGAAATTTCGTATTTTGTCGCGTATAAGCGTCAAAATTAATAATATAAATTAAAAGTAATTGGAATTCGGATATTAATTTTCTTACCAATATTACTTTCATAGATTCTTCTCCTCTCTTCCTAATATTCAGAACCAATAAGGTTTTACCAATCTTACACCAGTAATTTCGGCCCATTTTGTCAGTACCTAATTAATTAATTATCTGATTTTCACTTAATCAGATTAAAATACTTCACCTGTCTATGAGATACTGATACTCTCAAAAATCAAGTAGCAAAATATTAAATATATTTAAACTCATGTGGTGATAACATCATTTATGTTTTCCGTCCATTTTAATGATCACCACGAATAATCTTTGCAACGTTAAGGCCAAACCATCAATAATAGAAGAACAAAAAGAAGAAAAATATTGAATAACCGAATATAAGAATCAGAGAATAAAATATGTTTTGGTGCAAATATTCAAAATTAGATATGGATTATTGCCCAAATTCTTTATTAACTAAATAAGGATTTTTCAGTCATACAATATAAGGAAAAATCTTCACAAAATTGTTTAATGTACAAAGGACTTCGACAGCTTATCGAAAAAATACAAAATACAGTGAATATAAAGGAGTGCTATAAGTAGGTACTATGAAAAACTTTTAAATGACTAAAGCATATGTACAACAGTATGTTTTTAATGTAAATAATGTATCAGCACATATTGCAAATAAACAGAAAGAAAAAAAAAAAAAAATATATATATATATATATATATATAAATTCTTCTTCTTCTTCTTCTTTTTCTTTTAGTAGATCTGTGCTACAGAAAACTACACCTCCTAGGATGACGAGGTCCAGCTATCCCTCCATCTTTTCGGTGGTCTTCCCGGTAGGGGTCATCCAGAGGGTTTTCATTCGTTGCTGTATGCACTAGTCTGTCACCGTCCATTCTGGCTACGTGATCCCGCCAGAATCTCCTTCTGGAACTACTACATCGTGCTATGTCCTCTGTTTTGCAAGTTTTCCTTATGTTTTCATTTCGGACACGGTCACGTAGAGTTTTTCCACTAATGGATCTCAGCACCTTCATTTCAGTTGTTCTGAGGAATCCTTTGGTGCGGACAGTGTCAGCCCGCGTCTATTATATCATACGCATTTTTTTTCCCGACCAAATTCTTGAGACATTAAGATACAGTTGATGCTCTGTTAACTTTCTCTCGGGCTTCGGTATACAGATCGCTATGGCTACAAATTTCTACACCTAAATATTTGAAGCTCATGACAAGCTTCACAGGCTGATTATCAATACTCGGCTTACATCTTGTTGGTCGTTTTGTATATATAACTTGTATATGTATAAAGTATTTGTAAATATAATGTAATCGATTTTATTTGAATGCAGTATACTATTTTTCGTCACGACCTTTATTACGCACGTTTAAGCAATCTTGATTCACCAACTAGTATTTGTCACTTGTTCATTTGAGGAATAAATATTAACACAAAACAAATAACGGCAAGTGCTGTCCTCTGTTATGATTATTTATTCAGGGAGACAGCAAACAGAGGAGCCCGCGCGCACGTGAGCGGCGGGCGGGGCCGGCTCGCAGGCACGCTAACACGTGGCTGGCGGATCATTCCGGATGCTGCGTGGACGAAAAATATTTCTCAACGTAACACAACACAGCATATAGGACGCACAATGTTACATAATACAACCTGTGTTTTTCATACATACTTTTTTATTTAAAATACTCGTATTCGAATTATTATGTACCTACTAGGTAACTCGTAACTAGTAGAAAATTTTTCGGTCTTTTTCATTCAATTTTGAATTGAAAAAGACTAATATGTAGTAATATTTAAGAAAGTATGTTCTACACTTTTGGTGAAATGTCAGTAGTTAAGGAGATACTCGACATCGAACTATGCATTTTTTTCAATATTCCTTAATCTATCTCCTGTAGAACGTTGAGTATCCTGAAAGTATCTTATAATATCGAGTCGCTTGAAATGACAAATATTTTAATTTTTTTTCAAATATAGGCAAGGTTTTATTTAAATCACTCTATTTGACTTTATTTATTATATATATTCTAAATTACTTTCATGATAGTCTAACGTATTTACAAAAGATAAGTTTAAGAATTATTGAAAAAAATGCAAATTTTGATGTCGCTTGTCTCCTTAACTGTTGACATTTCACCCAAAGTGTAAAGTTTACTACTAGCTACGAGACACCCTGTATTATTTACTAATACTAACGTTTTACCCGTCCCAGGACGTGATTGATAATAATTGCGAAAAAAATAACATTCTTTCACAGTGGTAGGTGAATTTTTAAATATTTTTTATATAAATAATAATTTAAATAAAGTTTTAATAGCACACTTTTCCGATTTAAAGATAAAAAAATAGTGTTATGTAATTATTTTATTATATTGTACTTTTTTATGCTTTTTTATTATGCTTTTTACATACTGTTTGAAATTATACATTTCTCTGATTTAAACGTTTGAAATAACGTGTCTTATGTAAAAATGTTATTATATTTTGCTTTTTTTAAGCTTTTGCTATTGTCATGTACCTACCTACTTGCTTTCTACTTTATATATTTTTTTTGCACATAAATAAAAACTTAAACATATTGTTTATACCACAGATAATTTTATTAAATTAACATGTTTCAGGAGCTAAGTTCCCTTCTTCAGGACAAGTAAAGGTACATCACAGACATTAGACATTTTGTTTGAAGCGTTTATTTAATGTACATGTGATACTTATTTAAATACAAATTCGTTACTGATTTTCGACACGTCCGTGTCATTTACACGCATTGTTTAAACTTACTTACTTTTTTGTTTATATTGTTATCTCTTTATATTGTTTTTTTTAATAAACTTGTCCTATATTCTTCCTAGTAATTATATATTGTGCTTGGTATGTATTACTTTACTTTATTTTTTGTAAAAGCCCTGAAGAACGTTAATAAATTAATATTAGTAATTAATAAAGCACCAAATGCTAAAAATAACAATTTTAAGATAAGGGCTGATGTGTTGTCTTGAATGTTGGTGTTGTGGTTAAGTATCGGCTTGCAATACCGTGCCGAAGTCATGATGTGTTTGTATTGTGTTGTATGTATGATTCATCTGTTGTCTGATCACTATCTCTGCGGAGTCTGCGACGAGAATGACTTTGAAGCGCCGGATACCAAGATGTTTTTAATTTGAGACCATCATCTCTATTAATGTTTATCGGATGCTTGTAGATTTCTAGTGCTTCCTTGATAAGACGCGCATGGTGACTCTTAGGCTTTCCAAGGATTTTCGGTTCGAATGCAAAATGATGGCCGGTGTTCCGTACAGAATACGCGAAGATATGATGCGCAGGTCTCCCGTACTTGACTCGTAGAACAGACCAAGACTGTACAGCGGTAATCGTAAACCCGCTGACAGTGGTTGTTCTAAATATTCACAAAGTGAATTATCCGGTTGCAAGTAGTCCAGTTGAAGTTCCGAAATCCAAAAACAGTAGGTAGAGCAGAGGTCAGAGGTGTTGAGTAAAAGTCAGAAGAAGTGGTCCAGACGGCGTATAAAGCACAGAACGGAATGAATCTGTACGTCGACGGAAGTTTAATTTATACACAAATTTAATACCTCCCGGCTTATTTCCGGGAGCCAATCACAGAGAGTTTTTATCGCGCGTTCGCGCCCGCGAAATTGTCTAAAAAATAGCTCGGAAAGTTTTATTTACAGAATTCAAAAATTATTTAGAATTTTTACGCCACCCCCCCGGGGTTTTCATCACGTCATTTACATGGTGCTATGTATTGCTTATAGCATGACGTGATTGCCTGGACCCGCAAGACCGAAGTTAATTTTTTATCAAAAAATATATACCGATCGCAGCGGTATTTGCTCAGGAAAATTTCACAATTTAATTTATAAAATTTGTTAACTATGATTTATACATGTTTGTTAATGCAGTTTATAAAGAGCCCACATGGGTGTAACTTTTGATATCAGTTTTAGTTATGTACAATAAAATTTCAGTCATTTATAAATATTTCAAAGTGGGTCGCAAAAAATTAATTTTCATTTATTTTTCAGGTGCGCCCCTGACAAGGTAGGTATGTAAAAACATGTAAAATGGGTAGATTCTTATGCAAGGAATTCAACAAAAATTATTTTAAGTTGATCCGGCTGTTGTAGCGTCTGTAAGACAGTTTCAAAGTTTTGACTGAAAAATGACCCTTATCGACATTGGACCAATGCTGATAGTGGTTACGTAAAAAATGTGAAAAATTTTACTTTTTTATTTACATGATTTTCTTTTAGATTTTAGTCTAAATGGCTTTGTTTAGCAAAAATATTATGGTTTGATACCAATTTCATTGAAAAAACCCTCGTTTTTCGTAAATATAAGAAAATCAATTGTGGGTCGAAAATTCTCGTATTTGTTGGTACAAATACCGTTTTTCGGTGGCTGTCGCGCCCGGGACCTTATTAGTGATGAGCCCCGTCGCTAGGCCTATAAAACACTGTTAGTTATATGTAGATTTCTCCGAGATCTGACAAGATATGGCTTCGCGACTTATCGGAAACAATCGGTCTGCAGCCCGTTTTTTCTTCGCATACCAACTCTCTGTCCTCGGATACATATGTAGAAATATTAAACAATATTTCTTAATTCTGTCTGTCAGGCCATACAGTTAGCCGTAGGAAATAATATTTCCTGTATCTGTCTTTCCGCCATACAGTTGGCCGTCACTCGGAAATATTCAATAATATTTCTTATATCTGTCTTTCCGCCATACAGTTGGCTACACTCACCACCCCGGTCTATGGCAACAGCGATTTCTCGTTTATTGAAAATAAACATGTGACAAAGTACATTCATATATGTCAATATTTAGGTTCTTACAATAATTTGTAATAATTTAAAACATGTCACAGCTATTTTATTTTCATAAATTTTCATACATAAATTTGTTCACAAATTTATCAAAGCATAGGACCCGTCTTTACGGTCCTCAGGGTGGTGATGACGCACCGGCGTCCTGCCCGGTCGCCCGTGAATAAGATGACGTCACAGGTCCACCTTGATCGGTGTCCGCAGCGAACCATGGAACTCGGCAATGTCATCTTCTTTGAGGAGGCTCTTTTCAGGGCTATCATTCATCCTGTCCATTACAGCCGGTATCCAGAAAATGCTCAGCCAGTGCTGATTTTTCTGGATGACCGAGTTTGCATGCCCGTTTGTGCTCGTTGACCCTTTTGGAAATGGTACGCGCCGTTTGCCCCACGTATACTTTATCGCAGTCTTGACAATCGAGTCTATACACACCGTCCGTTTCTAAGCGATCTCGATCCTTTGCTGATCTCAACATATCTTTAATTTTGAAGTTGGCACCAAAAACTGTCTTAATGTCTCTTTTCTTGAGAGCTCTGGCAATTCTGTCTGTAACAATTCAAGACAACACATCAGCCCTGATGATGGACCCTGCAATGGGATCCGAAACGTCGGCCCGAAAGGTCGTAACAACACGGCATAATACCCCAGTAAACACAAACTTGAAGATTCTGAGTGGCCGTGAAAACCTAAGAACATTCTTAATTTTAAGATAAGTATAGTTATTGATTAAGTATAGGTATAGATAAGATTAGTATAGATTAGTACAATATGCTCTCGCCAATACATTAAAAACTGCACTGGTCTGTGTTAATTTCCTAGTTATATGGGAATGCATATCGCACAGATATTAATTGATACATCATTTTTTTTATAAAAAAAGCACTAAATACCAGGGTTCGAAAAAATCCGATTTTTATATTAAAAATCAAAAAATCGGATTTTTTTATATATATCCGATATATATAAAAAATTGGATATATATTCAAACTTTTTTCTCCTTTTTTGCATACGTCGATTGACACAAACATGAAAAAATTATAAATTATGTTTTTTATTTTGTACATGAATTATTATTTATTAAATAAATTAATTGCATACTGAAAAAAGCTAATATATGCAATTATTGTATATAAGTTATAAAAGTTGCTCTTACTAATGTAGTGCTATGGGTGTTTGTTTCTTTGTGTGAAATAAAAAACGGAATATATGAAACAAATTAACTATTATTTCGAATTTAATCAGAATCTAATCTACAAGATTTAAAAAAAAAGTATCTTTAGTAGACATTTACTCTTAAAATTTAAGTCCTTAACTTTTAATAATCAGTCTGTTTAAGAAATCACATGAAGATGCCTCGGGAAAAACAATGAATGTCAAGAAATTTTTATTTTGAGAGACAGTTTTTAATAGTTTCAAAGTTTATATTTCTCTAACTTTATGCTCCTTTTATATAAATATTGAATCAACTTATTACTTTATAAACATGTCTTTATAAACAATGATTTTACCATATATGTAATACTCCACTATCACATATATGGATTTTACCCAATTCTGATTTATTGTGTAAAATAATACCCCTAAAAGTCAACAGATGGCGGTGCCATCTATTAACAACCGCAGAACGTTTTTTTGGATATATATCAATAATAAAAATCAAGCCATAAATATCATGAAATATATCGTGATATAAATCATGATACACTTGGGCCTCGTATAACACGGTTTTACATAACACTGTTTTATATAACACGGATATATAAATTGGGATAATTTTTGTACAACAAGCTTTTTATAACACGGTTTCAGAAAAATAAATAAATTAAATAATATGTTTAATTTGTAGATTGCGTCCATGACAGAACATGCCATGAGTCATGATGATCTCACTCAGCATGTTGAGACTTGTCAATTTCGTTTGTTTCAAAACATTTCAGTTACGCTCTGGCATTCAATGTTGTAGTACGTATTTCTTCGTAATCTACCACAATTAATGACTCAGAAAGCAGTTGCAGCGAGGTGGCTACATGTTTCACTTTAAAAACTATAAATGAGGGCTTGGAATTGGCTATTAAATTAGAAAAAAAATTATTGAAAGGGATCCTAGGATGGAAAGAAGTTCGAAATTCAAGAGCGAATTACAACAGATTTTGGGACCTTATAAGAAAAAATGTAAAAATACGCTAAAAGCAGACAATCGCTTATTACCGAGTTTTCTAAGAAAACTCACAACTAATTCATTCAACATTCTAAGTGATAGCGATGATTAATGAATGCTACATTATATTTATTTATTTATATATGGCTTTTTACATCAATAAACTTAATATGAACATATTAAAAAAGAAGAAAAAAGAGAAGACTATACAAATATCCATATATAAAATACATGATTACGATTATGAGAAATTATATGATATGTGTTATTTAAAAAATAAAGTACATTTTCATATAAATTATCTTCGATTTTTTTTGGAACGCAAACTCTAATTTTGTATGAACTTCAAACCTTGTATAACACGGATTTGCATTACACGAGGTTTTTGTGGAACCATATAACCGTGTTATACGAGGCCCGAGTGTATATATCCGCGGATATATATCCTCGTACCCTGCTAAAATCATATGTATTTTGTAGTTTTTATATTAAAATACTCAGCCCGTAGTAGTATTGAAAATATTAATGTAAAAAAGCGAAATAGTCCATATTCACTTTTTACCTTACTAATAATAATATTAGGTCCTTACATATGAAATTGGCGTATAGTATGGGAGGATCATAAAGCCGATTTTTTTTAATTATAATATATTTATTTAATCAAAGTATGTACCATTGCTATCTATGCACTTTTGCCATCTCATAGGTAGTTCATCGATCCCTTTACTAAAAAAACCATTCGGACGGGAATCAATAAAATCTTTGAAGGCGGTTTGAACTGCCCCATCGGAGTTGAATTTTTTCCTTTGCAAGAAGTTATCCAAATTTCGAGAAAAATGGTAATCTGTTGGGGCAAGGTCCGGAGAGTACGGTGGATGTCTTAGACATTCCAATTGAAGCTCCTCTAATTTGGTAGCCGTTTGTTGTGCAGTGTGTGGTCTAGCGTTATCATGAAGCAGCAGTGGCCTAGAGCGATTAACCAGCCTCGGTTGTTTAGCAGCTAGCTTTCCATCATGGTTTGCAGTTGCTGACAATAGACATCTGCCGTAATCGTCTGGCCAGATTTAAGAAAGCTGTAGTGAACGACACCAGCACTAGTCCACCAAATGCTCACAAGTAACTTTTTTTGAGTCAATTTTCGCTTGGGGCATGGTTTGGCTGGTTCGGCAGGGTTCAGCCATTGCGATGAGCGCTTCCGATTATCGTACAGGATCCACTTTTCATGATTCGATTTAAAATCCCTTCATTATTGTGCCGGTTGAGTAATGCAACGCAGCAGTCAACGCGCGTTTGTTGATTTGCTTCACTCAATTCGTGAGGTACCCACCTTTCAAGCTTTTTCACCTTACCAATTTGCTCAAGTGGATTAAAACAGTTTTATCACTAACACCGCAGCCTGCAGCTAACTCGGATGTGGTTTGCGATGGATCCGCTTCCATAATAGCCTTCAATTCTTCATTATCAACTTTGGTCTCCGGCAGTCCACGGGGCTTGTTCTGCAGGTCGAAATTTCCAGAACGAAAACGTTGGAACCAAAAACGCACTGTGTTTTCTTTTGCGGCACCGTCGCCATACATATCATTACTCCTTCGAGACATTTCTGCAGCACTGGTGCCACGGTGGAACTCGTACTCGTAAATAACGCGATATTTCAAGTTTTTCATTTTGTAAACTGAGTGACGCAAAGAAAAAAACAATTGAGGAAAAAACAAATGAAATATAATTTTCAAAACACAAATACATGAGTAAATAGCTGTATAAATGTGGATTTGGAATTCCTAACCAAAGAGAAGATATTTGAGATCAAATTTGTCAGTACGGCAAAACGCCAATTTCATATGTAAGGACCTAATAGTTGGATCATTTGTATAGCGCCGTTATCGTGAGTGCTAACCTCAAGAGTGCTATGTGTATCATAAAATGAATATCCTGGCACATAGCGTTATTAATTTCCATTATTCAAATAATATCAATAAAAAAAAACTAATTCAGAATATTTTATTAAAAAAGCATAAAGTAAATTTTTTGATTTCAAGGTATAATAACAATTTTAAAATCATACTTATTTTGAAAAAGGAATCAGATCAGCTATTAGATAGAAAGTTACGGAAGGACGTTCGGAATTTTTATGATTTGGGGATTACCGAATAAAAAATATTTTAAAATCTCTCGATAGCACCCACGTAGGTATAAACAAAGTTCATTTAAATTGATTTTTATATATACATAATACGATGTAATTGAATACATTCTGCGAGTTTTTAATTAGTTCACGATTATATGATACTTAACGGGGTCAGATTGAATTAATTAAATGAAGATATCAATTAATCAGGAACCCGGGTCGGGATTAAGTGCTCTCCCCGCGGAGTTTGCCATCACTAAGTTGTTGAGTAATCAGGTAAGTTGGGAGCCGACTACTCGTACCTGAAAGATGCAGCCAGCTCTTCGTCTGAGGAGATAAATGTTCTCGTACTTAACGCTAATTGAATAATGTTAACCGAGAAATAAATTATTTTAACTGTGTCGCATTTTGACACATTAAATTATTTTTATAGAATACCAGCTTTGCTACCCGGATATTTTTATTAATTTCTAATTCCTTTATATTTCTTTTAAAACGTTGAAAAATTTACACGCTAGTATCAACAGTCTTCTGTCACATAATTCAGGTTTTACAAAAACCAGGTAGAAAATTATGAGCTTGTTGCTTTTATGACAATATTAAAATCGTGTTTTTTTTTTCACTCGGTCAATACAAATTTTACAGATACTTATCTGACAGAATATTACAATATATTAAAATCTGAATACTTTGAAGTATCATATTAATGTTATTAACCTGTGTCCTAGCATATTTCACATAAAAATCATTTTAAAATGTACATATAATGGGTGTCCCAGAATTTACGCAAGATTTGAATTTGTCGCTATTTGTGTGGTAAAGTGTTGGCAACCCAAAAAAAACACTTTGACAGTTGAAAGTTTAGGGTTAATTAAAATGGAGCATTATTCAAGAGAATAACGCGTTTTCATTGTTGAAAAATATTCCAAAAATAATGAAAGTTTGGCAGCCACAGTTCGCAAATTTCGAGCAAAATCGTCCTTAGCGATGAAGCTCATTTTCACCTTGATGCCTTACTTCTTCGAAAATGGAGCTGGTCAAGCAGTGACTGTTACTGGTGCTCGATACCGCGACATGATAACCAAGTTCTTTCTGCCTAAATTAGATGATACTGATGTGGATGACATGCGGTTTTAACAAGACGGCGCCGCATACCGTACGGCCCGTGAAACAATTCAATTACTGCGGGAGACATTTCCTGGTCGTGTACTCTCTCGTTTCGGTAATCAGAATTGGCCCCCTAGATCATGTGATTTAACACCACTTGATTTCTTTTTATGGGGTTATTTGAAGGCACAAATCTTTGCCAATAAGCCCACAACCAACCGTGCATTGAAGGAGGAGATTCAACGCTGCATCAACGAAATTCAGCCACATTTATGCAAAATGGTCATGGAAAATTTCGACAAAAGAGTGCGTGTGTGCCAGCAAAGCCGTGGAGGTCATTTTCCCGATACGCTATTCCATACATAACCCTATCCTATCTACTTTGTGATTTAATAAAAAAAATTCAATTTAAAAAAAATTACTGTGTTTTCTATTTAATTCAAATCTTGCGTAAATTTGGGGTCATCCTATATAACAATAAAAAGAGTAAATAAAATATAATAAAACAAGAAAAATAACAATTGTAAATAAAAAAATTAAATAAGTTAATAATAATAATTAAAAACATAAAGAAACAAGTGACAAAAATTTCGTAGAAATTCTACTGAAATACCTACAGCTTACTTCAAAGTGCTGACTGCATGGAGTTCCACTATTGATTGATACTTGCAAAAAAGAAAAAAAGTCTTTCAAAAAAAAAAAAAACCTTCAATTCAATTAATTTTATGATATTTTATTATTTATTATTTATTTATTGTTTATTTACATTTACATTAGTTAATACAAGATACTAATAACTGCCACACTAGGTAAAAACCTGTTCTGTGGCAGTTATTCTCATATGGTATTTAAGTAGTAATAAAAAATGACAATTAAAGAATCTAAATCTAAAAGAAAATAAAAAGTAAAGAAAATATACATACAAAATCAAGATAAGAATTTAAAGTAAATCATAGGAGTACCTAAATCTAAGAGAAAAGAAAATACACATACAAAATTAAGATAAGAATTTAAGTAGTTACAAACGTCATATCATTATCAATAAATCCTTTGAATCCCTCTAATCACCATATTAAATAAGCTTAAGTCAGGAAAAACCGGGAGACACGCCCGTCATCATTGACGTCATACCAAATACATAGTGGTTTCCTCAATATGTATATTGATGTGCGCGACTGCTTACAAGTGACATGTATAATTATTCCTTCTTTCTAAAGTTCTTACAGTGGTCACTATCAGAATAAGCCCTTTCCTATAACCCTCTATTTCTTCGGCTCCCAACCACCCCACGGATGTTGTGGACCAAGAGAGAAGAGTGCCTTGTGAGATAAGTGGTATAAAATATAAATATTTTTAAAACTAATGAAATGTCAACTATTCGTGGACAGACAACCGTCCGACTTAAGGTCTCGAGTTTCGATCAGTTTTTCGAATTTGTGTACTTAATAAAGAAATGTTGCTTGATATTATTCGCACAAATTATTATAAATTTTCACAAAAGCACTTCTTAACTTGATTAAAACTCCTCGGGACGAACGTCAACCTTTAAAGAATGAAACCAAATACATTAAATTTGATTTAATCGGTTTGGACTTACAGTATGTTTTATGATAATAATGATTACTAACAGTTAAACAATCATATATCTATTGATGGTCTATGCCTTCTATTTAACCATTCCGTCAATATATAGACCTTAAGCTAAGATCGATATGTTGTAATGGTAGCATACCTGCCCGGAAAGCTAGGTGGTCTGGGTTCGAATCCCGGTAGCAGCCAAAATATTTTTTCGTTGATTTGTTTTTTCTGTATGTCTTTCTAATTAATAAAATTGAATCTAATTAAAAGGAGATGGTGTATAATTTTATGAATTTAATTAAGTTCTTTTTTTTGTATTTCTACATGATTCTAAAAAACAATTCTTTTCAAACGCTAGTGACAGGTAATACATATAAGGAAGAGGATAGATTTACATTTTAATATAAATGTGATATTCTTGGTAACAAATTATGTTTGTGCACTAATGATAATTTTCAAATTCGGGGATCCCAAATTGGCGTCTCAGATGCTCTTCTGCGTTGGTAATTTGATCCAAATCTCTGGTATGTCTATAACAAAGAGAAAAATTTCAGGCAGGATCAAATCCTATAAAATATTTTTTTTTAGTTACAGGTTATTTGAATATGTTAATAAGAGTTGATCTATATATATATATATATATATATATTAATATATATATATATATTTACTTGTTCGTTTATTATGGCTATCTTATCTACTTCATGTTTGGTGATCTCTAGCTATTCAAGTTAATTTAATCTAGTCTCAAATGTAATTGTAATTGTAATTGGTGCAGACTGGTCATTTATTTTATGGTTATGTTATCTATCAAATGTTTCGCGAATTGAGATCTACTTTGCCTTTTTGCCACAATTTTTTATATTCCGAAAACCTTTGTTCGAAATTTCTACCTGTTTGTCCTATGTATACTGATTGACAGTCATCACACTCTTGTTTATAATACACCACTTTTTTAAATTTGGGATCTTATCTTTTGCGTTGTTTATTATTATTTTTTGCCCTAAATGTTAAAATGCTAATTCATTCATTAATTCATAAAATTATATACTATCTCTTTTCAATACTTTTTATATAATTACAAGTTGTTGAATGTAAAATATTTAGATTGATAATGCCCTCATAAGGCGAAAGGCGTCTCAGAAAATTAAAAAGGTAGAACTTAAAAAAAAAACAAGTGTTTTTATTTTCACATGTGTGAATATGGAGTTCTATAAAATTATCTCTAAAATTAAAACTTATACTAATAACTATAAAACTATATTACTAGAACATTGTTCTCGAAACATGTAGATTTTTTAATCTAATAAAGTGGTGAAAACAAAGTAATTTGTGTTTTATTTTAATAATAATGTCACCGCAAAGTTCAAGCCTTCATACAGAAGAAGAAAAAATATTCTTCGAATAGTTAATTCAATTCAATTTTTATTTTTCAATATGTAAAACTAAAATGAAAAACCTAACCGAACCTCATAAATAAATATTATCGAGAAATGTGCCTTCTATTTCGTATATTATTCACGAATCCATGGACAGCAAATACTCGGGAAGCATCTTCCATTTCATTTTGCCTCATTACTGATCACCCGAGAAGGGGCCTTTTCGTGAAATAATAATATATAAACTGCGTGACTTAATAATGCCTCCCTGACACTTGTCCCACCTTTCGGCATCACTCCGGGAGACAGGAGACAGGGCGGGCTATAGGGCAGTTTTCTGACCGCTTTCCCCGACTTGTTCAGATGTTTAATTCTGTTTATTGCGAAATAAAATTATCCGTGTTAGTTCACGATCCCACACCAAAGGTTAATTGTAAATTGCGCAACGAAATGATCCTTCCCTTTGATAATGCATGTTGAAAACATCCATGGCGAAATGGCACAAATATATAAGCATGTACAATTGTAATTTTATTAACTTTATGGATTTACACAAACATATATCTAGCATTACAAACATATTCCTGTGGTGGCCTTTTAACAGTTCATTTGTATGTCTTATACGAGTAATTTCGTTCTCACTTTCGTATCTTCTAAAAACTACTCTCTATATTATTATTTCGATTGATAATTCTTGATATGTGGGGTATAAAAGCAATGACAGCAATAACCAAAAAATAAAAAAAGGTTTTTAATTAAAATGTAATGAATCCCACATTTTATGTCAAATTCAAAATCCATCCAAAATCATGTTTCCTATAAATGTAAAGGCTATGTTTTCTATAAAATATCGAATTCAAAGCATTATAAATTAGTAATCTTTAATGACTGCATTAATTTTTTTAGATATTGCTGCCTTTGTTTTTATATTTATATTATACCTATAAAACTCAATGTCTGTCTGTCTGTTCTCTATACAAATCCACACCATTTGTCCGATTCGATTAAAATTTTGCATACTTATGTTTTAGAACCCGGCGGGTAACATAGGTAACATTTTCCCCTATTCTCTTACCCCTTCCCCTCCCCCTGACATATTTTCGATGCAAATCTGTACCGTTTGACCGATCGGACACAACATTTGGAAACTTATTCTTTAGGACCCGGCGGGAAATATATGCGACATTTCTCCTCTATTATTTTACCCCTTCCCTTCCCCCTGATATATTTTCTGAAAATTATTCGTTAGGACCTGGCGGGTAACAAAAGTGGTATTTCATCCCTCCCCTGTTATCTTTTACCCTCCTCCTGATATATTTTATATACAAATTTGTACCGTTCGATCAATCGGACTCAAATTTTGGAAACTTATTCTTAAAGACCCGTTGGTTAACATTGGTAACATTTCCCTTCTATTATTTTACCTTTTCTCCTCCCCCTATAAAGAATTAATTGTTTTGCAAAGTCTTTAACAAAAACAATGTTTGCGTTTAATCATGGCTGGGATGGATGGAATGTCCAGGAGGAAATGCCATTTACCTGCCAGGTTCTAAAGAATAAGTATGTAAAATTTCAGATCGGCAAACGATGTAGATTTTACAAAAAATATATCAGGGGAGAGGGTGGGGTAAAAGGAGAGGGAAGAAAAGTTGTCTTTGTTACCCGCCGGATCCTATAGAATAAATATGAAAAAAATTGGGTCAGATCGGTCAAACGGTGTAGATTTGTACAGAAAATACAATAGGAGTAGGGGTGGGGTAAAAGGAGAGGGAGTAAATGTCACCTTTGTTACACTGCCGGGTCTTGAAGAATAAGTATGCGAAATTTGTGATAGATCGCTTAAACGTATAGATTTGTACAGAAATACAGAATATACCTAGGGGAGGGGGTTGGGTAAAGGAGAAGGAAGAAAATGTTGCCTGTGTTTCCCGCCAGATACCAATGAATAGGTTTGCAATTTTTTTATTCCAATCGGTCGAACGGTGTAGTAAAGGGAGAGGGGGGAAATGTCATCATTGGTACCTGCCGAGTCCTAAAGAATAAATATGCAAAATTAGAGGCCGATTGGTCGAATGGTAAAGATTTGCATCGAAAATGTATCAGGAGGAGAAGAAGGGGTGAAGGGATGAGGAAATGTCGCCTTTGTTACCCGCCGGGTAATAAGGAAAAACTATACAAAATTTGAATTGAATCGGATAGACAGACATTGAGTTTATAGGTATAGATGAAGAAAATATTATTAGGTATAGATGAAGAAAATATTGGAAAAGCGTAACCAAAAAAGACTTATTTCAACTACAGAAGAAAAGTATAATACCTAGGGACCTATTACTTCTGTCGATCAACGTGACGTTCGACATTCAAATTATTTACGGGCATTAGTAGGGACGGATTTCTAGGTGGAAGAATTTCAAGGCGGTTGAAATACTGAAGACGGAAAAGGAGGAAAAGAGGACAATTAAACGGAGCTATATGGAAATATCGACGAAAGCGATTTTAATTAATTGTGTATTTATGTTTTTTTTAGTTTTTTTAAAAATACATTTAGATATTAGCACGTCATATTTATGCATTATTTAACAGTAACCGGCAACATGGAAATTGTTTATTCGTATTTTTTTATATTTTGCAATAGTTGTTCGTACCCGGCGCTGCACGGGATTTAGTAAAAAATAAGATTGTAAGGGGAAACAAAGGTATCCATTACTTTGCAAAGCCTCTAAAGTTTCCAAGTAATCATCTATACCTATAAAATTCAATGTCTGTCTCTTCTCTTCTTCTTCTCTATACAAATCCACACCGTTTGTCCGATTCGATTCAAATTTTGCACACTTATTCTTTAGGATCCGTCGGGTAATATATTTGACATTTCCTTCCTATTCTTTTAACCCTTCCCTTCCCGCTGATATATATTCGATGCAAATCTGTACCGTTTGACCGATAGGACTCAAAATTTGGAAACTTATTCCTTAGAACCCTGCGGGTAACAAAAGTAACATTTCCTCCCTCCCCTTTTACCCTCACCCTGATATATTTCGAATGCAAATCTATATCGTTCGAATCAAATCTTTGTTTACATCCACAAATTTATTTTCAACTTAATCCTTAACCCGCGCAACGCCGGGTACGAACAGCTAGTATGATGATAAATACAGAATGAAAAGTTGTATATTTATCGAATATTTCAAATGAAAGCACCATTCTAAAGCTCTGTTCCAAATATGAAGTCGCTACATGCTGATTGCTTTCTACTAGTAAATGAATAAAATAAAAAAAGTAACCCATAAAAACCAAGTTTATATTGTACTCCCTTTCTCATTTACTAGTGGAAACTGGTTTGGCGCTTAACCTACTCGTTGGGCTTCGGTTGAGCGACGCTACGAAAGGGAGTAAGTAATAAAAAATTTCCAAAAATCCAAAATTATACTATAATCAGGTTCCGTGTCTACCAGACGCGTTGAAATATTTTCATACAACTTAGTAAGTTGTATGAAAAAACCATTAAAAATTTGAAAAATCCAAAAATTTATTAATTTTTTTAACGAAAATTTGATAGATCTTCTTGATCGTCGCCACGAGTCTGCTTGCAAAGTTTCAGCTCGATTGGATCACGGGAAAAGGGTTAAAAATCGATCCAAAGTTTTTTCGTCAAGCAAGCAGACGCCACGAGTTAATATGAAGGGAGTAATAACAAATCTTAAATCGGGTTTATCTATAAAAATTTAAATATGAAATATAGCTTTTCATATATAATGTCGTAGAGTGATCTATGATCTATATTTTTTACTGTATTAATTGAATTAACTAAGAAACACAAAAATTCATAAGTACCTTTTTATAAATATGTAACGCAATGGCTCGTGTAGGACCATGACTACATTGCCAAGAGAGAAAATATCTGATTAGAATTAGAATATTTAAAGCATTTACGTGTGTACTTATTTTTATCTTGTAATATAATATAGATTCTTCTTTTATTGGGTGGCATATTCTTTTGGCACCCAATAAAAAAAAATTTGACAACCATTCTGCAAAAAATCTCTTTGTCCTCTGACATCCGGAAGATCTCTTTTACACCTTCGATTCTTGTCTAACGGCAAATATTTGTCAGCCAAGAAAACTTTCTTCGACCTAGACCCCTTTGGCTTGTACATCTTTCAAATCAACTTGGGGATGCGGCGTTTACTAGGAATTATGTATTCAAACATCTCCTGTAGAGCCACATTCTAATGGATGGTGTTTAGCAGTGATGGTAAACCCTCAAAATTTAAATAAAACAAGATTTTTGAATGAAAAATCAATTTCTAAATGATTTCAGTTTTTTGGTCATTGGCAAAATATTTTTAATTCCATACTGATTCAACCATCGTTCGTCGGAATGAATGTAAATTGCATATTAACATATGGTTAAACATGTTATCTACTATCCTTCATTCTTTAAACAGCTTTTTCAGATGTGCAACTCTGCACAGTGATCTACTTAGGGCCGGTTGTTTCAAGTTGGATTAAAGTAAACGTTTGTGTAAAGCATAGGACAAAAGCCGGATAGTTGCTTCAGTGGGATAGTTGCCCCGGTTTCGAATACACTATATTAGGGATGTTGGTGGCGTTAGCGCTTTACTATAATTAGAAGTGCACCTCCCTCCCGCAGGCCTCAATGCCACGTAAGTTGTCGGAGTACGCGCACGTGTTTTGACTATGTGAACAAAAATCTTCCGCGGCTGAAATTTGACAGGTGTCGAAATTATATTGGTGAGTAATTTCTTTTGAATATTTTTAGAACTGATTGTAGTTTCAGTAAACTTTTTATTTCTTTGCATGCATTAGAGTTTAAATTACACTGTTTATTGCATGTTATTGGTGAATAGTTTTTATTTATTTCGCAAATAAAAAGAGCAAGTATCCGTATCAAAAAGGATAGACGCCCTATCTACTTTTGCGGACATATAACAATAAATTCTTTAACATTCATTAACAAAGACAGATTTTTTTCATTTGGTGTTTTTTCCAACTTATTGCGACTATAACTTGTTTTAAATAAAATAAATACCTGACTGTTTCATGTGTTCAGTCTAGGTGAACAAAATGCCTCGCAAGTAAAATGCCTCACGAAAACCAGGCGTGGTGCCGCGTCACATTAGCTGGACAGAGTATCGTTTAGCACTTGTGTTCGAAGATCTGGATATGTCGAATGTGGTTGCATGAAACTTTTACAACATTCAAAAACCATTGCATGAGATGTGGAAAGATGAAAACCCTGGTTTCTGGTGATAATTAATGCTGATGCCAAAGTTGATTGACATATTGTTATATCTTTAAGATAAACAATTATATTTTACTAATAACATACCTAACTTAAAGTTTGGAGCCTATGCTGTAGTAGTTTATAGTTTATAATTTTTGTAGTTTTAAACGCTAAAACTTAATAGTTTTTATAATGATTATTAATATTTTGATTAGTTCTTAATTAAGCATATCAGTAAATAATAAATACTTAAAAACTGAATACTTAAATTGATATAAATTTGTTTCTATCTAAAAAAATCGTAGTGAGACGTCTATCCCCGTACGAGGCAAGTATCCCCCGAAGCATTTTTAACATTAGGCAACTATCCGCTATAATAGGCAACTATCCCTGTTTTGAGAGGTCAAATAAAACAGGAATTACTCAAAACCAATATTAATTATGTTTACAAAAATGGGCTACTATAAAAGATAAAAAAACAATGTTTTGATATACATGTTGCATTACTCTTAGGAAGTACATATTTTTTAATAATAGAGCTTTTTTTAAAAGTGGAGCAACTATCCGGCTTTTACCCTAGATATTTACAAAAACGGATCGTCTGATTGGTGGAGAACGCAAAAATCTATGCTTTAAACGAAGGTTTACTTTAATCCAACTTGAAACAACCGGCCCTTACTCATATTTTTGTAATATAAGTATCAAAAATGTTCTCCTGAATTTTGTCGGCATCGTAAAATTATTAGTATATTTTATGCTCATATTAGACGAATTAAAGGCAAAATCCAGAAAAAATTTCCGAAATTCAGAAAAAAATAAAATTAAAAGGCACTGTTATCAGTTGCTGCCATATGGCAGCAATTCGTCACATATTATTTGTATCGCAACTACAACTAGATGTCTCAATATTTTCTCTTACATGATTTGGATCCAAACGTCTGTGTGAAAATTTTCTGTCAAAAATTTAAATTATGCATCGCTATATCTCCATAACGATTACACCGAAACGATACTAGGAATACGGTTACTCACATCACAAAAAATAAAATAAAAATTGGAGAAAATTTTGAAAATGAAAATGAAATGTAAACCTTACCGTTAACAAAATATTTACAAAAAAACCTACGTTTTGATCTTTTTAGTTACTTTTTAGAGCGGGTTGATGGGGTCTTTTGAAATTTTATTTAGTGATTTAGAACAATTGAATTAAATCAAGGTCCAAACCAAAATTCTGCTTTCTGGGGACTTTTCCTGCCTCGGATGTCTATGTAATTTGACTGAACTAATGCGTGTTATGATTCATAATATAAAAAAAGAATAAATAAAAAAATTATCAGTCAGTTGACCGTTTTTAGCCATCGCAAATAACCCCAGCCACACGGTACCACCCTCTCCTGCCTGGGTAGGGTGGCGGAGATCTCCGCGTCAATTCCGCTCCTTCAATGAAGTCCTTTCCCGACGATGAAATATTCATCTGTTACGTGTCACGTTTATGTTTAAAGTGCAGGTGTGGGGACACGTGACAAGTCAGGTGACGTCGATGATGCAATATGACGGACTAAGTTCGGAGAAAAAGGCGGGACCAAATTATGTTAACGCCCCAGATTTATGTAATACAATAGTAAAATTGATCTAATAATTTATTTTAAATAAATTAAGGATAGTTATACATAATTTAAAATAAATACTGTTATTTTAAATTATGTGTAACTATCCTTAATTTTCAAAGAAATTACATCTGAAATTAAATTAAACACAAAAAATCATTGCTTTAAATCACTACTTTCGCAACTACCGTTCGAGTAAATTAAACATAACAAAATTTGGGCAATTATATTTTTAGCAACTTGTTGACGTGTGTGTACCTGTCGTGTGACATTATTTTCAACATTATTTTATTTTCTGTTTGAGTATTTTTTATTTTGATTAAAGGGACACATGTAGAGATGTTGATAATAATTGGCAATGGTTATGTCAAGTACCTACCCAATTCAGAAATACACATTAATATTGATATATTTTTAAAAAATAGAAATAATTTAATAAAATTCAACACAGAACTATTAACAGTGATACCGTTGTTCATCGCTCTGATCCCAGCAGCCTCCTTTTATTAAAGGGGTGTTCCTGAAGTTCAAGGTTCTTTATCTTCCTCCAATAATGAAATATATATTAAACTAAACGAAACTTCCAATTTTTCCCCATGTTCTTTATCTTCCTCCAATAATTAAATATATATTAAACTAAACTAAACTGCTAATTCTGAACTCTAGGACCCGAACACAAAGTCAATAATATTTGCACTGCAAATTAAGTTTTTAAAGCGTATTTTAATCTTTAAATCATTAAGTATTGTCTCTGTATTCGGGTCTAGGTTTTAGGACATGCCTACAAGAAAGTGCGGATCGAAAATATTCCCAGATGTTCCCGCGGATGTTCCCATATTGAACAATAAATTATCCTTTATTCCCAGAATATTTTGAGTGTGTTCAAATGTTTCAAAAATACAATACTGGATTTTGTCTCCAAGGGAATCATCATTAATCGAGATATATTACAGAAATGAAGCTATGTATAATCTTAATACATAAAAGCTAAAAACTGAAATAATTTTCAGGCATATTCTAGTGTATACGTTAATAATTCGGATGAATGTCATATACATATAAAAATAATACTGCTTCATACTCTATGTATGTAAGTCAAAAATAAGGAGCGGTGATATCTATATACTGGTTCATGGGGATTAAAAATTTCAACCACAGATGGTGGTAGCAAGTTACAGTGGAACGAGTTGTATAAATAACATACATACAACTTCCAAAATGTGGGTATTTTTGGTGGTCAATCATGTGTGGAATTGGTGAAACTTACATTATGAAATTACATCACTTAACGTGATCAGCCGTACGATAAGGCGTAAGGTCTATAAACACCCAAAGACTTCTACATCTACTTTCCCATATAAATAATCTCGTCTCTGTGGGACATTTATAATATATATTCATTATCACAATTTAAAGGAAAGATAAGAAGTGTGCTTACGGTTGATAATATGGCATATAGTATTTGTAGATTTTAGTGAAATGTTAGTTTTATTAGAATACCCAGTGCTAAATTTTATGTTTGTACTAAATAAATTATAATTATAATTAGTTTTAAATTTTAAATTTTACATATATTGGACCTGCACACAATCACCTAAAAAAAAGGTTTGCGAGTGTAGGTATCAAAATCACGCTGAAAAATAAAAAAATACACATTATAAAAAAATTGAAGTAGCCTTAAATTTTATTTTGTATGGCGTCATATTGGAACATAAATTATAATAAAATAACATTAATGCATTCTTAACTTATATTGATACAATTTTTAACAAATTATGCTTCAAAATAGCTAATCCATTGTAGGTTTCCTAACTTCTTAATGATTTCAGCTTCAATACCCAAAATACGTATTGTATCATAAGATACAAGACAGCTATTGGGTAGAAAGAGAGATAGTACAACCGAACAAAAGATCTTTATTTTATCTCTAGCTAGATATATTTTTCCTATTTCTTTTAAAAGTTAACAAGTGTTGTATCTTCCCCTGGACCATGGCAGACGCCATCTCGAGACGCAAGGAACAGGTTGGTGCATATTTAATGGCACATTTTACCGCAGAGAGGAGCAGAAGAGAGGGGCGAGGTTCGGGTCCCTGGGGGTCCTGGGCGGGCCCGCTAGGGTTTATTATTTAGCCGTCATACCCGCAAGGCAAATTGAATTGGCGATAAAACTTTTCTAGCACGAACAGGGAAATAAGAATGATGATTGCGTCAGGACGTGTGTTTTGGACGAACCCGAAGGTACAAATAATTCAAAACGGATTATACCTGTACAGAATTCTGGTCAACAAGACAGTCTTTTCAATTTTTTCTTCTTTAATCAAGCGTAAATTCATACATTTCTGGGTCTGCAGATATATAATGTGTTTGGATACCAGAAAAAAACGATAAAAATTTGTATATAAATATCTATATTTAAAAAAATATTCTTTAAAAGCAAATTTAAACAGCCATGAGACAGTAAAATGTAACATTTATAATACAGTCAATTTATAAGTTAAATAAAATTTACGGCTATAGTTACTCGTAAACGAATATTTGGTATAGGTGTATTTACAACTTTTTTATTTTAAATAATGATAATATTTTATTTTTTTCATAATTTTATTGTTTCTAGATTATTATGTATTATGTACCTATAGTAATTAATCGTGCCATAGCCATCCATCATCGTGGTACCTACATATGCAGATACGTGAATTATTAATATAAATATTATTTGCAAATAATTAGCAATAGAAACTAAATATTGTTTATATTAATAAATAGAAATACTTTGTATTTTGTCTACGACAACTATTTGTCGAATAATTATTAAAATTTGAAAATTATGTATTATAAATAACCAAATCTATCTGCATATAATGTATAAAAATATGAAAAATCAATTTTTTGTTTTGTAGTTTCTAATTAGTTATTTAACTCGCATATTTATTATTTATTATTTATTAATTAACGCCTTATAGGGCTTTTACAATAGATAGGTAGAGTGTACATTAGCAGAATAGTTATATAGTTTAGAGAAGAAAAAAAAACATAATAACATGTAAACATAGTAATGACAAAGTGAGAAGAAAATATTTAGAATACAGATACAAACATATAAAGATAAATATACCTACCTATCTACGTTTAGTTTTTGATTATTTAGTAAATAGTGGTTTTATACGAAGTGTTTTCTTTTTATTAATATAGATAATATTACCATAAAGTTATTTTACTTTTATCGAACAAGTAAATGTATTATGTTTATATAAGTTATGTTTATAAAACCTACTAAATTACCGTTTTCCAATACTGGCTTGTTTGAAGTTCGATATCTTACATTTGACATGAAATTCCAAATTCAAATGAAGGTCATATTAAACTATGACATTCCTTTTTTACAATCAGTTGTTCATTTGTTTTCGCAGTCCAACTATTCGAAGCCGCTTCAAGAGGAATAATGATTCTATTCAATTCAATTTATTTAATAAATACTTACCTACTTAATTCGTACATGTTAATTCTGGAGATTCTGAACGGCCGTGAAAACGTTAAAACATTCTCAAGAAATCATTTTTATATCCACCCTGGTTATGTTTTATACTGTTAGATACTCGCATATACGAGTTATCTCTATATTATTTCGAATACGTGCATTAAATTTATTCAAAACAGACGTATTACAATCATAATAATGTGTATACCCCTTGACAGTGAGACGGACATTTCCCGGGCGAGATCAGAATTATGACACTTACACTCGTTTCAAGAAAAAGAGCAAAATCAATTTACATAATCGACTCGTTACGTATGTATGAGCTTATCAGTCTGGAGCAGGGACAGGGCGTCCCGGAGCCAGCGAACTGTCGGAGCATTATCAAGTGGCGGGAGCGCCATCCCGGCTGACGGGATATCCCGGGAGATGTCACCTGTCGGAGACCGAACAACCTGGAATTCGGGAGAAAGCATCGTTGAATTAATATCACATTTTCTTAGTAACTTAATAAATCGCCACTTTGGCAATTCAGGAATTTTTTTTTTTAAATAGTGAAAAAATTAATAAACCAAAATTATATTCATTCATGAAACGAATCACAATGGCATCGAATCCGTCAAGTTCAAAAGAAACCAGAGGTCGTACGAAATTACGTATTTTTGAGAAATATCCCGAAAAATTCAAAAGTACTATGTTACCAACTTATGGATATGTTTAACGACATCATAAGTGGGCGCGTCATGAAATGAAACAGTCAAGTAGTTTAGAACCACAAGCAAAAGTCATCACTTCTCAAGTGACTCGAACCGTTCTTGAAGTTTGGAAAAATGCAAGCATTGTGAGCCAGCTTCTATTATCATATTGCAAACAGTATAGGCTACTATCGAAAAAATTCAACAAAGAACCAAAAAGTCAATCGTATTTAGATAAAATAGAAAACTTTATAACTAAATCAACAATTCTTTTTGACATTGCTGCGTGCAAATGCAAAAATTATTCTTCTTGTAAATGTGGAAAAAATAGAACTGTTCCGATTAAAGACCACCCATTTCTTGAAGACCTAAGAACCTTCAGATGCATACCCATTGAAAACATAGTTAAAGGAAGAGAAAATTGAGAAAGTACAAAAAAATTCGAAAAGTTGGCTGAAGTATGTAATCGTTACGGCGTATCGCACAGAGCAGGCGCTGCTATTGCTTTGGCTACACTGAGTGATATCAGGGAGGCATCAAATGTTGACAAATGACAACAAAATTGTAATAGAATAGGGTATACGAGAGTTTTGAAAGCTCGTGCCTCGCAAAAATCATTGTCGAGATCTTTTGTGATACCACAAATCAATTTTGAGAGCGATCATTATTACGACATGATTTCCTGGCAGGATGAGAAACTTATACTGACTGAACTACCGCTTTTGAGCTATGTACTAATAAAGTAAAGAGCTGAGGACAGTTTTCGTCGAACGAAATGTCCGAATATTCGATTTCTCTGCCACACACAGTCAGTAGAAAGAAATCTACTGACTGTGTGTGGCAGGGAAATGTGTGGATGCCTTAAATTGACGACTTTAGTTGCAGGTTCTGTCGTAGGGTAAACAGTTAGAGAAGGTTTTATTACAGCCAAGCAGAATTCCAGGAAAATTAACTAAAAAATAACTTTTGCTGTCTTTAAAAATACTCTTTTGGAAAATTTTGTATGTTTTATATATTTTTTTTAAATAATTCAGGTTAAAATTTGCAGTAAATTTTTGTTTTAGTATATTATCTATATATATATATTAACGAAATTAAGTAATCTGATAAAAATTATGTAGAAGAAAATAGCACTTTTATTTACCTCTGAAAAATCACCAAAAACCAACATTTTCAGAATATTTGGCTCGCTAGAACCAGCCAAAAGTATACTTGAATTGCAACTTTTTTGCATTTTTGTGTAGTTATAAATGCAATGCAACTTTTGATAACTCTTAAGTTTAAAAATAAAAAACTTTTTTTTCGCCATATCGCCAAAGTGACACATCCTAGTGTATAGGTACTTAACATTAGGAATTTTTAGGTAGTTTCGTATTCATGTAATACTATCTCATGACTCATGATTGACTAACATTAGATTTTTATTTTTTAGTGAATATTTGTCAATAATATTTTGTCTATGTAATTCAAATTGAAATAATAAAACACTGGAATATTATTAATTAATTTTTCAAGTGGAATCTAAGTAGAACGTATAACATTTAGTAACATAAAAAGTATACACTCCAATAATACCTTTTTAAGCACATTAAATATTCGTATACGCAAGAATTTTATAAAATACTAATAAAGACGTTTATATTTTGCAGCTTTTATCGAGAATCATTGAAAAGAAAACCATTCAACGTACGTGTCAATACAACTGAACGTTTATAAGCCAATTTTCCAGGGAATACCTTCTTGTGATGTTTGAAAAATCTCCAGGAGCTCAGACGGGAGAGAGCAAGCGTCAATCAAGATCAATAATAAAGATTTGAAGAGGAACAGGAATCATAATATCTTTTTTACGAATTCAAAAACCCAATAATATTTATTGATAAAATAATTATAGGACAATTTATGTGAATATGTGTCGTTTCAATTATTCATCAATCGAATATCTAGTAACAAACGTAAAAAACACCGATATAATGATTTTTCTTCAATTTATATACCTGCAAGTTACATTTCAATAAAATATTTTAAGTATGTCCAAATTTTTCATGAACACCATACTGGATTTTATCCCCAGGGGGACATCATCAATCAAGTTATATTATATATGTCTCATAGAGACGAAGCTATATATTTATATGGGAAAGTAGGTATTGAAGTCTTTTTAGGTATGGGTAGGGCTTATGACCTATCGTACGACTGACTTAAGTAATCGCTTTACACAATGTAACGTTCACCATTTCCACTCATGATAAACTACCACATCTATCAAATTTTTGGAAGTTATATATGCCACCTGCAGTCCCAATCTTTTTAATTCTCATAATCCAATACAGATGTCATCATTGATATGAAGTATCTATATTTAAGATAGGTTGTAAACCCCATGAGCACCCAAAAAGACTTCCATACCTACTTTCCCATATAGAAGTATAGTTTCTTCTCTATGAGACATCTATAATACATCTAGACTACATTTTAACTTTTGGACATCAAAAATGGTTTCTTATAGAGACGGTTAAATCATGAATCCAGTTTTACAAAATGAGTTAACCTAGGGGAATATCAAGAGTAACAACTATACTGAGTGAAGATTAGGATAAGTTAGGATTTATAGAAAAATTATTATTAGTCTTAGACAGATAAGGTAGTGATTGGTCAACTCAAAAAATCGAAAAACAACTTCAACTTAATGTTGCCTTACGCAACAAAAATATACAAATATAAACAATCTAGACCTCCATATCGAATTACATTATGAATTGAAGAAAAAACGTATTTTTTTCATCCGTAATATTTCCCGATAGTTTACTATACACAACTAGGGAATGTAATCCCGATCCTGCGAGATTGGGATCCCGCGGGATCTCGAGGCATTTTACGAGATCAATCCCGAACCGAAAAAACGGACGAGAATATCGGGATTATCGGGATTGATCAACATTTTTTATGTTTTGTATATTTAATAGTGTGTCTAGAGCTTTTAGTAAGTACTTAAAACTTATGTTCATGTCATATTCAAATAATGAAAATAGCTTTGAATAATATTTGCTGTATTTTATCAACCTAACAGAGTATTAAAAACTATAAGTAACTCTACTGCATGGACTTGCTTGGAAAAACGCCTACAAAAACTAAAATGCGATGATTAATAATGAACATTTTATTAAAGTTGTTGATATAAAAAAGCAAGGCGTTGTCGTTAATTGCTATTCAGCTCTATAAACAAAAAAAAACACAAAAGTATTCGGGATCTTGATCCCTAGGAATCCCGCGGGATTAAAAATTCTAATCTCGGGGGATCCCGAAAGGACAATCCCGACTCGGGATTGCATTCCCTATACACAACTTCATTCCACTGTGCATGATAGAATTTCACGATCATGTTTTCTTTCTAAAAGGTAATTATTTCATTTATTTCGTATTTTCTTCATGTTTCATCGTCTTCTAATTTACTCGGCGATTTGTCTCTGTGTATATTCACTTATACTTATTGTGATTAATTATAAGTGAATAGCTATAATAGAAGAAGCTTGAGAAATAAACCAAAGTAAATATGGCAAAATAAACAAGACTGGTAAGTGTCGCTCAGAGCAAACCTACTAACAGCATCAGAAATATTCCGAATTCGAGTCCGAATCGCAGCTCTATTTTTTCCAAAAGAAATATTTGTCCTTTGAATTTTTAAGTGACGTTTGTACCTACTTCCTTTTTTAAGTGTAAGAGAAATAGAAATACACTAAACCCGTTATTGAATAGAGCAGCTCCCTAGATCCTGTGGTCACCCTGTGGTAAATTAAATATATTTTAAATCGACAATTCGATTCCCGGCGGCTGCGTATTTCAAGGTTTTTACAGGAACGTTATTGATATATTTTCAAGATATATTATAGATGTCTCACAGAGACGAAGCTATTTATATGAGGAAGTAAATATGGAAAACTTTTTTGATAGAATAGAACTTACGACCTATCGCTAGGCTGTTAAGTGATCACTTTACACGATATAATGTTCCCGATTTCACCCATGATTGATCATCATATCTTTCAAACTTTTGGAAGTTCTATATTTGTTATTTATATGCCACGTTTCACATAAATAAAATACATGTTTCGTTTTATTTTCAATTTTTAGGGTGCATTGTCTTTGTTGTGGGGCTAGATAAAAATCCCAAAGTTAAACAAATAAAACCTCTCTATATAGCATCCAACTTCAGTAAAATTTTTGACTTTGATATACGACTCAGAATAATTAAAATACGAATTTTGGCAAAATATGCTTGATTTCCGCATCCTGGACCACTTATAATGGTTTTATCCCAAAGAGATAACTATGTTTTTAAAATCATTCAAAATTGTATAGGTATCAAGGTAGTCCATGTGCTGATTTATAATAAAGTGCTTGTGTTTTTAGTAAAAAAGTCCTTACAAATAATAAAATAGCCGTATGTGGAGATCAAGTACAATTTACACTTTGAGTGAAATCTCAAAATTAAATTTATGCCAAAGTTCGATACTAAAGAAACCTTGTAAATCGTGTGATGTTCAAAATTTTATCTGGTAATAGAGATAATGCAGGTGATAAATTGAAAAAAAAAGTTAATTTTTCTTTAATTAATTTTTTTAATGTAATTTTTAAAATGTAAGCTATTGATATTTGATATTTAAAATGTAAGCTGTTGATATTATTTATTGAATTGGCGTTAACTTTGTGGAATGACATTATAATTATATATAAATAAATAGATTACTTGTCTAAGACCACTAATGAGTTTAAGATGATTACACAACTAGTTTCGACAACATCGGTAGTTGTCGAAACTAGTTGTGTAATCATCTTAAACTCATTAGTGGTCTTAAACAAGTAATCTATTTATTTATATATAAGCTGTTGATATCACTATTGATATTTTTATAAAGTAACTTTACTCTTATTTATAAAATCACAAAAAATTGAAGCGTAGGTACAAACTGTTTCTTCTTTGAGAAATAATCATACAAAATTTTTTGTTCGTTCGATTTCAATAACTTCGACTACAAAGAGCACATGAACAAAAACATATCAGGCAAATTAACAGGGCGGCGATTTATGTACTGAGCACAATGCAGTTTATTTTAAAAGTCAAGATTAACCCAGTGCTGTAGGTAATTTAGAAAAATGTTCATACCTGAAAATACGAAAAACTGCGTGCAGAGTTAAAACAATGGCCGCCTTTTTTGAACAGGATAAAATAAATTTAAAAAAATAATAATAATTACAAAACATTGAGTAGTTTATGTACAAACAAAATATGTTTTTTTTTCTGAGGTGGTCAAGCAACCAATTATTTCCTCTGGACCGCTTAGAATGGATTAAATTTATGAATTAAATAGAAACCACAGTTTTTTTTTTAAATATTTTTATTTTATTTGAATCACAAAGCACGAGGTCGTATTGAAAAATAAGGTCTCCAACGACGCCATTTCCGAACGCGAGTTGCTAGGCGAAATTTGACAACAGCGTCGCATTCCTTGGTTCCCCCACCGCGGTGTAGAACCATTCGCTTCGCGGCGCGGCGGGAGAGTGGTACGACGCCGGCATTAAAAACACGGTTACCAGAATGCAAAAAGTGATTGATCTTCAAGGCGACTTTGTAGAAAAATAGCTAAATGTTCGAGCTTTCCAAAGATGTACGCATAGCATGTGAATAAATTTGATTTTCTATGAAAAAAAATATGAGACCTTACCTTTCAATACGCCCTAGTAAATAAGATAGGATTATGTATGGAATAGCATATCGAGTAAATGGCCTACACGCCATTGCTGGCATATACGCACTTTTTCGTCGAAATTTTCCATGACCATTTTGCATGAACGTGGCTGAATTTCATTTGTGCAGCAATAAATCTCCTCCTTCAATGCACGGGTAATTGTGGGCTTGTTCGCATAGACTTTTGACATTAAATAACTCCACAAAAAGGCAAGTGGTGTTAAATCACACGATCTAGGGGGTCAATTTTGATCACCGAAAAGAGAGAGTACCAGGAAATGTCTCATGCAGTAAGTGAATTATTTCACGGGCTGTATGGCACCGTCTTTTTGTAATATCGTGTCGTCCATATCAATATCATCCAGTTTAGGTAGAAAGAACTCGATTATCATGTCGCGATATCAAGCACCAGTAACAGTCACTGCTTGACTAGCCTCGTCTTCAAAGAAGTATGGTCCAGTGATGCCTCCAGCCCAAAATCCGCACTAAAAGTGACACGTTGTGGATGCATTTGTTTTTTGACAATCGCATGTGGGTTCTCTGAACTTCAAATGCGGCAATTTTGACTATTAACGGATCATGATTTGCTCAAAAGATCAGAATCTATTTGTTGATGTTTAATAATCCATTCAACGAACTATCTTCGCTGTGCGTGGTCTTTAAGCTTCAGGTCTTGTGTCAATTGAACTTTGTAAGCATGGAGACGTAGACATTTAGTGAGTAAACGCTATAAAGAGCTTCTTGAAATTTGCAATTCTTATGAATTGCAAATTTCAAGAAGAATTTCGTGGACAACCACAACGCCGAATTGATGTTCCTGGACGGCTTGTTATTGGACGGCCAGTGGCCAAAATCACCAATTGATCCATTCTTCCTGAATTTTGCAATAGCCTCTTCACAGTTGACGAAGTAACGGGACAAAAAAATAAATAAAAAACAGTAAAGAAATACTACAGTAAATTGTGAAGTGGATACTTAAAAGCATATTATTTTTAATTTTGTAGTTTAATATTAAATCAAAGAAAATTAATTTATGAAATGTACATATACTGTATTAAAATCCTTACGTTTAAACTTCAAATACAGTTTTTCAAGATGTTAAAATAAAATGGCAAAAAAATCCGACCATATTTTGAAAGAAATTTGCGAACTGGGGCCGCCAAACTTTAATTATTTTTTAAATATTGTTCCACAATGAAAACGCATTTTTCTCTCGTATACTGCACCATTTTTACTAATCCTAAACTATCAGCTATCAAACTGTTATTTTTTGGGTTGCCAACACTTTATCACGCAATCGGCGGTAAATTTAAATCTTGCGTAAATTTTGAGACACGTTTATTAATTTTTCTCACAGCTGCAGAGAGTTGAAGAACTTGAAAAGTACGTGGTTTTATTAGGTAGCTACCTACGTAATATTTAAAACCTCTAGGTAGACTGTGCAATATTAAATGCTGGTAATGACGTAGGTATAAAGTTTTATTTCAAGGATAAATATTTTCCAGGGGAGTAAGTTTCCTCGAAACAACTTCTTTCGTTTTGTAATGTTTTCAAAAGAGCGTGAAATGATAGCCTTGTTAAATATTGCAGAACGAGTCTGTTAAAGTTAAAAGATAATCATTTTTCCCGTGGGAGTTGAATAACATTTTTCAACAAGATTTACATAACCTGAAAAAATAACGTGGCTTTCAATGTGCTTTGCGAAAAAATTCAGAAAATTTGTTTTAGATAAATAAACAATTCACCAAAAATGTACTTATGGTATTTAATATCTAAACATGTGATTTGTAAAAGGTGAATAATTTATCATATTTTGAATTATATAATTTAAAAGTAGACACTACGTGAAAGGAAAAATCACATTTCAAATTTACGCAGCACGGTCGGTATGTAACCTTCTGCTAGATTTTTTAAATAGAGATGGATACACAATAGTGATGGTCAAACCATTATTTTATTAAGTTGTTCGTGATATAGATATTTCAGATTTGTATCTGATTTTATCGATTCTTGGTAATTGAGATATAACTATTATCTGGTACCGTAAAATCAGTTACCAACCAACAATCTAACACAAATCTTAAATCACGGTTATTGTGGAACCGATTAAAATATTATCACTAATATAGTAACATCAATATTCTTACCATTTTCATCACCATCATCATCATCTTCTTGTCTTAGGAGGGTCGAGGGTACATTTATTTTCAAAGTTATCAAAGTGCTATCTTGCCTGCTGGTCTTGTGGTATGCTATCAATGTTATGGAATGGAATTAAATTATTTTTCTGTATATGAAAGTACATAAGTAGCTACCTAGTTTGGATACTCAAGCCCAGTTGTTGATTATTTTGAACAAATTAAACGTTAAGAGGGCAATATTTTTAGCATTATTTTATCGATATTTGTTATTTTGTGCCTAAGTACCTACATTCCAAATATGGCCATAACTTTTATCATTGACATTAAATTAAATTAAATATTCGCAAATATTGCGCTTAATAGGTACCTACCCACCTTTATGTTAATTGAATCATAAAGTTATTATCATGAAAATTATGAAAATGAAACACTTAATTACGGAAAAACAGAAATTTCATTAAGCTTCTTCATTTTTATCGGGGAAATAGGATAGCCTCGCATTTCTAAAACCTGGTCTCCGCGCGGTCCAGTACTCTCGGCCCGGAGCAGGCCTCTGGAGGCGGGCGGAGGCTCTTTGAGCATAATTACCTTCGGGGTTCGGTACTTGTAGCGACGTGCCTCCGAGTTGCAGGCGCCCGCTCCGGCGGTCGGGGCGGGGCTTAACGGTCGAGGGCATTAAATGTTGCGCCGTATTAATTCCAAACATTTAGCCCCCGTGAAAGCCTTGTTCAAGTGCTGTAGCTTTTCCGACGGCAAAACAAAGAGCGCCTACAACGCAGACGAGCCAATTTGGTATTTGCCAGCACACGTGGAATACGGGTGGGCGCCGCAGTGTTAATATCCTGAGAACAGATCTCGTGAAAAAGTCCAAAAGTATGTACACTTGATAAAGTATACCCGTCATTAATTTTTTATTACATTTTGAATAACATCTATCAATTTTGATATATAAGTTTCGACTCTTACGTAAAGATTTTAAGTGTATACGGTAATATTAAAGGGGCTCATCATAGGCGTGTACAGTGAGTACATGAAATTTACGTAAATCAAATCAAAATAAAATATTTATATGATAATATAGTAAAAACTAAATACCATTATAATAATTGTGAATATTACGAGATATATATTTTAATTCAATTTTTTTAAATATATGTATTACGTAAATGTTATGCTTTAATGTTCTAACTGCACGCCCCTGGCTAATCACTTATCACTTTTTAATTTTTTTTTTATTTATTTAATAAAATAGGGATGCGAACACGGAATACGTGTCGCATCAATATTCTTAGTATTCTCAAACTAAGCCAAAAGCCTGTGCTATGAAAATACTCCTAGGACTAACTTTTTGGTGTCTTGGAACGGGGCTCGAACCACCGACCACAGACACCAGGTGAGCATCGCGACCATTACATCAATGAGCTTCTCATATTTATTTAATAAGTACTTATTCGCATTTAATAGACAATTTGGGTTAGACTTTTTTAAATTTTGCCAGCTTGTCTCACTAGACGAATCTGTGTTGGGACAGGCATAGTTTACAAATTAGTTATTCAATTGAGATATTTGTTTATAAGTGTTAAGTTTCATGTTATTTTCTCCTTAATGTTGGAAAGTATATACAGTAAAAGTATATAAAAAGTAGTGAAAAAAGTACAGCAATTATTAAAGGCATCAATTTGTTTGGACAAAAAAGAAACGGTACAGAAATCAGTAATTATAAAAAGCATTAATTTATTTCTTCCCATATTTTTATTCCGTGAATTAATTATATTAATATTTTAAATATTCTTTGGAATTTGTTATCAGGTTATATTCAAGATTTTTTTTGCATGTTTTTGTAGAGTTGGGTCCAAAGTAGTTTGGAAAATCCTTTGGCCATATGTAGTAGTGTTTTTGTGATTTGTAACTTAAGTTTTTTTTGTCACGTAGCAATTGTCGTTTGGGTCATTTTACAATTTTTTTGTGTTTGTGTGCTAAGCATATATTTGTCTAATATCAAAAAAAAATTGTTGAATATATGATCAGTCTTTGTTAATATAAGTGTTTTGTGAATACCTTTTACAACAGACCCAAAGAGTCTCAAGTAGCAGAAATGTAACACTTGGTAAAATACATATCTCTGTGATACATATCACAATTGCTCAGCATCACTACACATTAGAGGTGTGAAATGGTTTAACTAATTACCTGTTGAAATGAGGACTAAGGAAAATTATGAGGCATTTAAAAAAACGTGAAGAAATAAATACCTTCAGAAATAATTCAATTTTTATTTTATTATATACGTTCCTATTACTTACTTATTATTATTACTAACTTATTATTTTTTATTACTTACTTATTATTATACGTATGTACCTATTACTAACTTATTATTACTTAATTGTCTATACATTTTATGATATAATTCTCTGTAAATATTAGGTCCTTACATATGAAATTGGCGTTTTGCCGTACTGGCAAATTTGATCTCAAATATCTTCTCTTTGGTTAGGAATTCCAAATCCAAATTTATACAGCTATTTACTCATGTATTTGTGTTTTGAAAATTATAATTCATTTGTTTTTTCCTCAATTGTTTTTTTCTTTGCGTCACTCAGTTTACAAAATGAAAAACTTGAAATATCGCGTTATTTACGAGTACGAGTTCCACCGTGGCACCAGTGCTGCAGAAACGGCTCGAAGGATTAATGATGTGTATGGCGACGGTGCCGCAAAAGAAAACATAGTGCGTTTTTGGTTCCAACGTTTTCGTTCTGGAAATTTCGACCTGCAGAACAAGCCCCGTGGACGGCCGGAGACCAAAGTTGATAATGAAGAATTGAAGGCTATTGTGGAAGCGGATCCATCGCAAACCACATCCGAGTTAGCTGCAGGCTGCGGTGTTAGTGATAAAACTGTTTTAATCCACTTGAAGCAAATTGGTAAGGTGAAAAAGCTTGAAAGGTGGGTACCTCACGAATTGAGTGAAGCAAATCAACAAACGCGCGTTGACTGCTGCGTTGCATTACTCAACCGGCACAATAATGAAGGGATTTTAAATCGAATCATTACCTGTGATGAAAAGTGGATCCTGTACGATAATCGGAAGCGCTCATCGCAATGGCTGAACCCTGCCGAACCATGCCCCAAGCGAAAATTGACTCCAAAAAAGTTACTTGTGAGCGTTTGGTGGACTAGTGCTGGTGTCGTTCACTACAGCTTTCTTAAATCTGGCCAGACGATTACGGCAGATGTCTATTGTCAGCAACTGCAAACCATGATGGAAAAGCTAGCTGCTCAACAACCGAGGCTGGTTAATTGCTCTAGGCCACTGCTGCTTCATGATAACGCTAGACCACACACTGCACATATACACTGCACATATACACGTATATACTGCACAACAGACGGCTACCAAATTAGAGGAGCTTCAATTGGAATGTCTAAGACATCCACCGTACTCTCCGGACCTTGCCCCAACAGATTACCATTTTTTTTGAAATTTGGATAACTTCTTGCAAAGGAAAAAATTCAACTCCGATGGGGCAGTCCAAACCGCCTTCAAAGATTTAATTGATTCCCGTCCGAATGGTTTTTTTAGTAAAGGGATCGATGAACTACCTATGAGATGGCAAAAGTGCATAGATAGCAATGGTACACACTTTGATTAAATAAATATATTATAATAAAAAAAAAATCGGCTTTATGTTCGTCCCATACTAAACGCCAATTTCATATGTAAGGACCTAATATATAACTTTCAAAAAATTCGATAATGTGTAGATGTTCTTACGACGGAATTGGTGAACGTTGATTTGTGTAGAGTGATCACTTAGATAACGTACCTAATTATTTTGTCGAACCTCAAGCATACTCACAAGCAAACGTTGTCGAAGAAATAACTAGTAACATACTGGTACAAATTATTTTGTATGAATTATTCCTTAACGTGCTAGATAGTATAGTGGTAATACTCGCCTAGTGGTAAAGCAGGCTGGAGTTGGAGATTCGTCCTAAGAGGCTATCGAGTTAACCCTATTTTCGTAGTTCAAGAGCTTAGTATACTTCGAAAATAATAACAATATTAACGTGACACGCATTCCGCACACAACTTCTTTTAATGGCGTATTTTTTATAGTTTGTAGGTAAAATAAATAAAATCCTATTGAAATCTAAAAAGTCCACAAAAATTGTTTAAAAATTCATTATATTATAAATACATTACTATTATCACTATTGATTGAATAATCTCCGATGGGTCTTAAGCTCTTCAAAAAATTTTCTTCGTAAATCTCAACGATGTTTTTCTCCAGACCTGAATTTCCTAGACAGATATTTTTAAATATCACTCTACCTAAGTTTCGACCATCCCAAATACCTGCGCGGTAAAAAAAAAAAATTTAAATTGCGTCCAGTGCACTTTCATTATTTTCAGTAATTCTTTTATTATATACCATATAATTCCCTTAGTTTAAACGTTGGTTAATAGATGTGAGATTTTATCATAATTTTACAAATTAAATCAGAGCACTGTTTTCAGACAAGAGAGAATATAAAAAAATAAAATATTTTGTGAAATTGATAAAAATAGAATAAATGAAGCAACCATTACAAAAAAGAAAAGAAAAACAAAACAGAAAAAAAATATACAAAAATCGTTGGCACAGTCAGGACTATAAAATAAATGAGAATTATAATAAAAGCAAAGGCAGCAATATCCAATAAATACATTTAAAAAAAAATAGTGCGATCACCCTGGATAACTAATTTAGAATGCATGAAATCCACATTTTATAGAAAATATAGCTCTATTCTTGTGGCTGCTTATGCTAATGCGAGATTTGATGTCGATTTTAGACTGAGAATTATAAATATAGAAATATCCAATTGTGTAAATAGAAAAAACAGCAATGTCCACAATTTAATATCAAATACAGCAATATCCTCATTTAAAATTCAAATATTTCTTTATACACATATGTAAAGGAAAACTGAGGTGGCAGTCGTTTTTAAAAACCTATTTCCAATAGGATGTCTGTTTCATAGATTGTGAACGGTTCTTAACTCAGAGACTTCTCAGTGGGATATTGCTGCCTTTGCTTTTAAACCCCTAAAATAATGTGAATTTATGTATGGAAAATTATGAATTCAAATATATTACCGTCCAATTCAAGTTTTTTAATTAAATGCTTAGATCCAAATAGCGCAGTAGGTAGTTAATTAAAAATAAAAATAGTCTAATTTCAGAAAACATGTTTTAAATCCAATACGTAATCCATTTATTGATTGAATATGTGTATGTTCTCTCGCACGTTAACGTAACTTGAACGTGTTTGTTAAATATGCAGATCGGTGCATTCATAACAGGCATGCTCGCTGAAGTGGAGCCGTGATGAGGTGGAAAACCAGTCCAAGCACGTTATTCATTAAATCACTACTAAAATTATAAAAAGGAGACATCAAATGTTAGGCAGGTTCAACCCTATTTCACGAGATGTTGTTAGGTCGCGCGGATAACCAGATCCATACAAGAGCAGTGTGAAGAGGCTTAGATTAGTTGAGTGCAAACTTATCTCTACTTCTAAAGGCCAAAAAATCTTCGTAACCCACAAAAGCCTTTGATTCCAACGATAAAATATAATAACAATTAAATACATTATTTTCTTAATTTTTATAATAAATCTCACACATAAAACAAATCAAATATATTACCTAGAAAGGTAGAGTGTACGCTTGATAAGAAATTATTTGCTATTACCAACTGCAACGTACTTCCGCTTCGACTGCCGATTCCACACTGCGGTCACGCGGGCTCACGATCCAACCAATCGCAGGACGGCGGTCATTATTTATATGTTATGTTATGTATTATACACTAACTTATCAATGTATTCGAAGTGCGTCTTTATAGGGTAGCGATTCTACAAAGAATAAATTTATTATATGAAAAAATCAAACTATCACCGTGTTTTTAAACTTTATTTAGTCAATCTTCTATTATTATCGTCCAAATTGATATTACGATTCTTAAGATAACTTTAATGGCATATATTTTATGTAAAAAAAAATATGTGTTCCTTTTTTTGCGAGACAAGTATTTATTACAGTTATAATCTCTTACTTAATGCCGTAATGCAAAAATGCAAATAAAGATACTAAATCTGCGATAATCTGGGGTCTTTCGTCTGAACGTACCCTAAAACGTGTCCACCAATCGGAGGTGTTGCCAATAATCCGAAAAGCGGATCCAAAGAGAAAAACGAAGCTTCTAGCGCGAGCGGTACGTAGGTAACTCGCACCGCTCGCCTACGTGATTCCTTCATTGACCGTTTACATGCGTTTAGCTATATAACCTCATGTATATTGTAATCACATTCTGTATGTCTCGAAATATCCTAAATAATCCAGAGTATACCAACCGTGAGCATTTTATCTTATGCCGTCCTTACTTGCTGGCCACACGTTACATTGCACTCATTCATACATCGTGGCACTGTAAAATTGATGAATCTAAGACGCAATAACACTCTAAGGCCCGGTTGTTTCAAATTCGATCAAAGTAAGCGTAGAGTTTAAACTGAAATTTTACGTTCTCCACCAATCAGACGATCCGTTTTCGTAAAAATCTATGCTTTTATCGACCGCTTACTTTGATCGAACTTGAAACAACCGGGCCTAAGATTGCTCGGGTAAAGTCAGAGTTCTTTCTAACATTCACGCACGTTAGGCACATTGGCGGCCATCACAATATACACCAATTCTGAGAATAATCGTGTGATGAAATTACCTGTTCACAGCTAATTCATTGAATCGCATTTTTCCCATTTCTTCATCAGTTATCATTTTTTTTTTATTTATTACAAATACATTTTTTCACAAGATAGAGACAGTTAGTTATGAAAGATATTTCTCTTCTACATGACTGACATAAACTCGTGTGTAGGAGAGGAATATCATTACATTTTTAATAGGAACGTATATAATAAAATAAAAATTGAATTATTTCTGAAGGTATTTATTTCTTCACGTTTTTGTAAATGCCTCATAATTTTCCTCAGTCCTCATTTCAACAGGTAATTAGTTAAACCATTTCACACCTCTAATTTGTAATGATGCTGAGCAATTGTGATATGTATCACAGAGATATGTATTTTACCAAGTGTTACATTTCTGCTACTTGAGACTCTTTGGGTCAGCTCGTTATCACTGTGAAAACCTTTATATAGTTGAAGTATGCAATTTTGCTCGTCTTGCAATTTATTAAAGAGGTCTATTCTTGGATAATCATCAGGTTTTTAAAGAATGATCTTTAATTTCAATTTCTGGGCAACTTCTTAAGATTTCAATATAGTTTTCAATGCACTACCCCATTAGATAATACCATATTGTAAAACGTAAGCGTAATATAGTGTCTTTAACAATTTATTTCCTAAAATATTTCTTATTTTAATAAATACATATATGAGTTTTCTTATTCTTTCTGCAGTTTTATCGATTTGTAATCTCCATTTAATATTAGAGTCAACTATTATTCCTAAGTATTCAATACTATTTTTTGAGCTTAATACTGAACGGTCGATTTTACATTTATTATTATTATTTTTATTAGGACAATTATTTGTATGAATCTTTATTACTAAGTTATTGGGCGAGTTTTTTTCATTTAATGCAACATGTTAGTTTAGTAGTCCTCTGACTCAGTCATTTATGTAGTGTGCTGATTGTTTATAGGTAATATTCCAATCAGAAGATCTAGTACCTACCATTTGGCAATTATCATTAAGGTTAATTCATAGAAGTACGAAAAATAATTAATTTGACATTTTGCATTTATACCCTTCGGTCGATAGAAGGATCACGGAACTGGCCTTAAAAATGCTTTGCATTTTTTATTGAAATATTTATTTTGATTTAAAAATATGTTACTATTTAATGTGGATTGTAATTATGTACAATTTTCAACATATTTTTACAATTACGAAACAAATTAATGTCCCAAGTGAAAAACTGCAACCAATTTGGCTGAGGAGCGACCACCTCCACCGCTATCAGTGTCTAGCAGTAATAACCAGCAAATGGCAGTAACTTTATTATAAAATATTATAAAACTAGCTTTTACCCCACAAAAATTATTGAATTTTTCTTTGAATTACAGCTTTATATTAAATAGTTATTAGTCAAACATTAATTACAACAAATATTATAAAATCAATCTTAAATGCTAAAAAATTATTTTTTACATTATCACGCAGTATAATATGAATGAACTCACCGTTTCTGTAAATCCAAGTATGATCTCTATTTGTTGGCATTCGAGTAAATTCTGAAAATTAATTAGCTTCAGATTTTCACAAAATAAAATTTAACTTTTACAACAGTAAAATTATCGCTAAATCGTAGTATTTTTGTGTTAGCATTTAAATACAAATGAAAGCGTTAGTTTCGTCAGCGTCGGCGTTGTTTCGTTCACGAGTTACGCCTGTTAATAGTTTCATCTAGCGAAGCGTAGCTCCATCTGATAGCATTAGTGACGGAGATTATTTACATAAAGAATTATGTTATTAATATTTATCCTCTATTATAAAATGTTTAAAAAAAAGGCAGTCATGGATTATAAAATGCAACCAAAGCACAAACCATCAAAATATTGAATAACGTAACTTTAATTTAATAAAAATAAAGACATTAAATAACATAAATATCATTGTACGTGGTGTGGTTACATGGCCGGTTTCAATACTCTGAACTTGTTTAGAATAACTACTACGAGATTGTAAATTAATAAAAAAAGCAAAAGTACACATATGTAATCGGAGACTCAGCTTGAAATGAAAATTTAAAAAATTATTAAATGACTTCTTTTGTAAACAAGTAAATAAATAAATAAAAAATTAAGACATGTTTTTATACGCTTTCTTTGCATACATTCTTAATAGATTTTTTAATATCACCCGTGCTGTATCCAATTATTAAACAAGTTGTTTTAAAGTTTAAAACAAATATTCGATATTATATTATTATTGACGTGATTATTAATTTTAATCGAAATAATGACCAAATCATGACAAAAGTTTAATAATGTATAATCATCCACATTACGTAATTGTTGAAAATTTCAATGGTGTACTTAGTCGGGAAGTTGGTAAAAAATCAATTACAAGATTCCACCACAACAAACAACCAACAAAAAGAGTTAAAAATAAAAGCACATAAAAATACATTTTGTTTACTAAAGGATTTAATTATGCAAGAATAAATTCATTTTAAATTTATCTTATATATAAATATATACAAAGGGAGACATACTTCCACTGTGTTCCAATCCACACACCTAAAGGATTGGTTTAGTTCATTTCTGTACAATTTTGTACATTAAATTGAAACAATCGCTTACGCAATTTTACTTTTAATGTATCATTCTTTATTCTCGCAAACAAGAAGAAAGCGCCTCACAAATACGTATATACTGATGTGACCTTCCTTAGTACCTGCTGCGGCTGTTATAATTATTATAAATACATTCTCTTTTTTAGTCATTTTTTATAAAAGCGTGTTTTATTATTTTTAAGATATAATATAATTATTTTTCAGTCAACATTACCTGCTCTTAATTTGACTAAACGAAGTAGTCTCCAGCTCAGCTGGTGCAAGTAAATATGAAATAACATCCCTCCGAGTCCAGGTATCCAAATATCGGATGTTGACTCTCCGTCCAGATCTGCGGGGCTCCCTTTGCGATGGTCACATACACCTTTAATCATTCAGAGTAAATAGGATTTGGCCCGGCGCGGCGGTCCGAGCCTCTTGACCTCACCCAGCATCCCCCAGAAACGCGGCCAAATATTACCGCGCACTTCTATTTGTTGGCACAAATTAATGTTTACTGAAGGAAATTAGTAGGGAAAACTATATACGGGGCAAACACGAACCGTTTCTTATTTGCAACCGACCTGGCTGTTTGTGCATATTCAGTTGAAAGGGATTACGTTACTTTGATATGCCCGGCCGTCGGACTTCGGACCGCGCTGGTTTCGGCGCCGGCCGAACAAACTTAATTACGAGGCGGCCCGCCCGGCCTTATGAATTATTTCTATTGAATTTAAAATCCGCCACAACTTTACTTTGACGGAACCATAAGACCCCACTTACTGCAGGACACAACTCACTCTACGAGCGATACAAATTAAGCCCATCAAAAAAAGTTTAAGAAAAAATATATTGACGCAATTTTAATGTTAACATTTTCTTAAATGTAATATTTAATAATGAATCTCGCACTAATGTAATGAAACTGGCAATGGAAATATTGCGCCACATATTACGTCGCGTAACATCTCCATGGCCAGTTCCAAAACGTAACGAAATCGTACGAAAGCAGCACGCAATGGGCGATAACCAATCGTAGATACTAACGCGACCATTAGTGGCTATCGGCTATACTGACCAGCCTACGTAGTGGTCCGTACTGTACAGCAGACCACTGGTGTCAGCCACTTGCAGACACCAGTGGTCGCATAGCGGGCACTAATGGCCGCGCAGCTGGCGGCTCAGCCGCTCGCAGTGCCTAACAGCGAGCAATCGGTGACTAGTTATATTATATTCTTCTAATTTTTTTACGATTTGTACCTACTGTACAATACTTATTAAATATTTTATATGTGTGAAGTTTTCAAAAATAAATATATTATTATGTTGTTGGTGATTTGAGAATGCCTAGCTTAAATTGAAAAAATATACATAATCTTGACAAAATTAGTGTGTTTTTAGAGCCATGACATATATTTTAATTTTAACCATAAAATATATTTGATAAAAAATAATTTCCACAAGTATGTAATTGAATAATGAGGCAAGCATCGTTCTACTTGCGGGATATTCCCGCGCCGACCCTCTCCGGGCCGGGGAGGGGACTACCCTACTAATCCATGCAACACAAAAGCTTTCGCCGTTTATACGGCTCCTTACAGCGCGGTGAAAAATGGCTGGCTGGATTCCCGCAATGGCCGGCGAAATACTTTCATATTTGAAATCCTGAGCGCGATTCCAGGATTGTTTCCACGGTGAGCGGTGAATGAATTACAGTTCTTTTTGGTAGCGGCGGCGTCCGGGGCTCGCGCGTCGCGGGAGAACTTGTTCCAGCGCGGAGGCTGGATTCATCTCACCTCCTCATCGTGCTTTCTAAACAAATTACAACGATATTCTCGAATGAATTAAACCGTAGTAAATAGGCCACTGCAAAATATCGTGCTTCGTAGAATCTATGGTTAGATCAATATCTATTAATTTTATGATTTAAGGTTCATATTACGGTCGTTGAACATATATGTGTACCTAGGTATTGAAATAAATTGGATATTTTATACGAAATGTATGGATTTATAAATCCGCTGAAGTCGGATAGCTGGAATTTACAAAACATGGTCATATTCAGTAGTACCTAGATACCATTCATCAGTTAAGAAGTCAATTAGATTAAAAAAATTCGGCGGACAAACGAATAACGAATTAAAATTAATTCTATCCCCCTCCCCATCTGCGATGGTTTTTGGTGGACAAATAAACGATTAAAAGTGAATAGTTTAGTCACTTGACTGAACGACACGACGAACGACAGTTCGGTCAACTAAGACCGAGAACGAAACTTCCCGTCGCTACTTCGGGAAATTTAAGAAAGGCAATCGAATTAGTATGTGTAGGCCGTGCATACGACGCGCATTATTTTGTTATGTGGGTGTTTACACTGTTTACTCGTATAAACAATATGCCTCGTACGCATGGCCAGCACATACTACATAAACAAGTGCACGTCCTGTAATATGACTACAACGAAACGTCGAGAATCTACGCATCCATACGGTTTCAATACCTAATAGGATGTACGTACAATAAGATGTGCGTCCTTGACCCCCGCGGCGAGAAGGCACTTTTCTGAAGTTGCTGTGATGTGACTCCAGCGAAATCGAATATAAAACTAGAATCGAATCTGTATTCATCCATACGGTTGATATTAAATATCCATTTTATACCTCAATTAAATAAACCATCACTATCTACTCAATAACTTCTAGCGAGTCTTGGCGCCCTCGTGAGTTTTCTTTCACTGATCTTTAATTTTGCACCGTTTCTGATTCTAAATATAAAAATGTTGCGCGGACACGCAGGGGTATATTTTAATAATTACTATTAGTATTATAGTAGAAATATTAATTGTTGTGTCTGCGAAAAAATATGAAATAAACCATGTATTCTTGTAAGAAATGTTCACCAATAGGATATTATATTAGAACAACGACTAACCACTGACTGACTACTAAAAAAAATGTTAATATATTGTTAACATAAGAAACTGAAGGACAACTTATAGTGCTTTGCAATTATTATGAACTGAACTTCTATTGACATTTGAGGTGTTCATTTGTTTAACCCACAAAATAAAATTGTAGTCTTACCTGTATCTATTTTCATAAGTAATCATTTCTCAATATTCATTTGTGCACAGTATTTTGTTTTAATTTTCATCATTCATTTTTTAAAACCCATAGGAACGTTGCTGTCTATACAAATCAGAATAAAACGAAAATTGGAATGTTTCGTTTGGTAATATCATTGGGAATCGAGTCGAGTTTGGGTCAACTTCCCGACAGCCGTTTACCCGACAAGTCAACTGCTGACAGCCCAATTTCTCGACAATTTTTAAGATTATATTTGCATATTTTATGGGGTGTATGTAAAATGATCTAACATATTATTACTAAAATTTTAATTTATTAGGGTCCTAGTAATTAGTTTATACCTTTTGCACTGTTGGCCCGTTCACAACATTTAATGTCGGTTTCACACTATGCTCGGGAGCAAACCAACTGACGACTGTGGCTGTAAAACATGGTAATGAGAGGTCCGACGGAGTTCTCTCCCGTACTTACGGGACAGTACTAGCGATGGGTAAAATACTTTTACGTTATTATTGTTAAAATTGTGGTAATTTTTAAATATCATTGTGTCACAAATGCCATGTTAATATGCAATGACATGCACAACATAAAATGTGAAAAATGCGAAGTTGTTAGTTCAAAAATAATATTGACAACCTAAATGATCTGGAATCTTTGCTTTGCGCTAAACCACCAGTACAATATTGTCTTGTTTTCCTTTGTCAGTTTAAAAAAAATATATCGTAAGCTTTTTTCTCCCTTTCTTGTAAATCGTAGCGTCTGCTTGTCCACTTGTCGTCTTGTCTGCTTATCTGACGAAAAAACTTTGGATCGATTTTTAACCCTTTTTCCGTGATCCAATCGAGCTGAAACTTTGCAAGCAGACTCGTGGCGAAGATCAAGAAGATCTATCAAATTTTTGTTAAAAAAATTAATAATTATTGTAAAATTTCGGATTTTTAGAAATTTTAATGGTTTTTTCAAATTGGAATCATTACCAAAGTTTGATTATTAGCAACGGCGGCCCGATAACGTCGCGGAATATTTTCTAAATTTGAATTACTCCGTCGGTATACATAATAGGTCTTCACTACGAATTTCGAAAATCTAAATTGACTGACAAATGTTTTTAGAATTTAATCTTCAAAGCATGAAGTATCTTCATGCTTTGATCAAAGCTCAAAACATCTGACATTTTAGAAATATATTAAATTATAGATCGATTTTTAACCCTTTTCCCGTGATCCAATCGAGCTGAAATTTTGCAAGCAGGCTCGTGGCGGCGGTCGAGAAGAGCTAACAAATTATCGTTAAAAAAAATGATTATAGTATAATTTTGGATTTTTCAAATTTTTAATGGTTTTTTCAGTAAGTTGTATGGAGATTCCGACCCATATGGTAGATACGAAACCCGAAATTGAGAAAGGGAGTATTGTAAAAACTTGGTTTTTGTGGGCTACTTTTTTAAGAAACGAAGTGTATAGATTTTTTAAAAATGTATTTCGATATTATTCAGTGTGGAAATATATATTATTTAACATTCGAGTCACTTAAAAGCGGGAAATTCGAAATTTTAATTTTCGTACGTCAATGTTATTTTTTCTGTAGGCAATTAAATTTTGGACATTTAATTTTTTAGTTAGAACATACGTTTTGTTTGAAATGTGTCAAAGTTGAAAGTATCCACGACGACAGATCATCATATTATGAGTGATAGATGAAGAAGAATGATGAATATCAGAAACTAATAGCTGCGCAGTAGGCAATATCGGCCGCAAAGCGACCAGTATATTCGATAGCCAATTGCAGATATCATACAGTCAGATACCCATTGCAGATACCCATGGTCACCTAACGGGCACTGACCGCCCACAGGGCCTAACAGTTGCGCTTAATGCTTGTCTACATTATGATTGCGCTTAAAACGCATCGAGTAATGCATTATTTTTCCGTCAAGCTTCAAAAATTAACCAGATCCTACGATTTTTTTTAAGAAATTAGGTGTACAAATTATTTATTTAATATGTAGAAATATTAAATATCTATAGGTACATTATTTTAACATTCGGATCACTTTACGGCAAAATACATCGATATCTTTATTTTCTTACGTCAGTTTTATTTTTTCTGCAGGCAAGTATATTTTTGAAGTTTAATTTCTAGATTAGAATACGCCTATGTATAGGGAATGTGTCAAACTAGAACACGTATCATATATGTGTGGCGACGTATCATATATATTGTGACTGCGCTTAAAATGCTTTAACAACGCGATTGATAAAATTATCGCCGTTTTTATGTTACGATTTGTGGCGGGAGTCGTCAGTTCGTATGGACCCGAGTGAACATGGAACATGTCCCCGCGGCCCGAGGAAGGAGTTGGCGCCCCCCTGGCCGGCCGGAGCGGAGGGCGCGGGTGTGGGTGTTTTCATTTAACTGCCGCTAGTAATGCCCGGAATACTTGCGCTAATGCCACGCAACTCCACCCGTTTTATATTATTAAATTCTTTTGTTTTCGGTCCGTCTGGAGTGGGAGTGGTCCGCGGGTAAATTAAACGGAAAGCAGCGGGTATATTTGATAATTAAACATCGCGTACGGCCGCCGGAATACTTTCCCGTCTGTTTTTCTATTTGTATTAAAAAATAAATATACCGAAAAACATTCCAGCGTCGGCGGCTTTGCGAGCGACGCCGATATTACCTCCGTACGCCGGCGAATAAATAAACGGGAGCCATACAAAAAACCTCCCGTGAATCTTTTCCTCTGCCCGCAACATTCAAAGGCTTTGCATATTTTCGCCCTTTTAGTTCCGCATAAAAGCTAAATTTATCGAAGTACAGCCAAAGGCAACCTTTATGACGCGGAACACACACGTTATAAACATCTACAGACAGCGTGACTCCCTTGACATCCTGCCTGGAGTACAGGCGCACGCCGTACCTTCACGTACTTGACCATTTTATGGAAATAAATTACTCCTTATAAACATTTTATTTTAATTTCGGAATACGTATTTTGAACATTTCAGAATATAATTATTTAACATATATGTATTTAACGTAGGTATCTACGTATTAAAATGACGATTAATGTAGTTAGATAGTCGATGAGCGCTTGAGGTGATTTTTTTAAGAAAATAGCGCTACATAAATTATCCGTCATTTTTGGTGTAATATTAAAACAAGCATAAATTTTTTGTCAACATTTTTCAAGAACACAATACTAGATTTTATCCCCGGGGGGACATCATTAATCGAGAAAAATATTATAGATGTCTCAGCTTTATTTTTATATGGGAAAGTAGGTATGGAAACTCTTTTTGGGTGTTCATAGGGCTTAGACTTATCGTACGACTGGCTTAAGTGATCACTTTACACATAGTAACATTCAGCAATTCCACCCACGATAGACTATCACATCTATCAAATTTTTGGAAGTTGTATATATGTTGAACTTGCACAACTCGTTTCGTATGTGAGTTGTATTTTTAATACCGCCACCTGCAGTTGAAAGCTTTTCCCTTCCCACAATCCAATACAAATGTCATTATTGTTAATGAGATCTTTATTTTTGATTGGAGTTATTAAAGCAATATACTTTATATGTGTATATGAGATTCTTCCAAATTATTATTTACATTACACTAGAATACGTCTGAAAATTATTTCATATATGTATTTTGATTATTTTTATTTATTTATATATTTTTAAATAGAGATGCGAACACGGAATGCGTTCCGCATCAATATTCTTACTATTTTCAAAATAAGCCGAACGCCTGTGCTATGAAAATAAGACTAACTTGTTGATGTCCTGGATTAGGAAGCTCGAACCACCGAGCAGGGCGAGCATTAAATCACTAGGCGAGCGTCATAACCAGTACACCAACAAGTTACTCCACTAATTGATTCTAACCATCTATCCATAGCGTATATATACAGGGTGTCTCGTAGCACACCATGAGAGTCTTCTTCATTCAATTTTGAATAGAAAATATTCTTTACACTTTGGATGAAATGTCGACGGAGATAAGCGACATCAAAGTGTGTATTTTTTTTTCAATATTTCTGGCTTATGTTTTGTAAAACGTGAAGAATTTCAGAAATTTGAAAAAGAAATTGTTTGTGAGGTATTTTCATTTTATTTGATTTAATTTTATATTAAACCGAATGAATTTTTAATATTTCATATAAAATTTATATCTCTTATCTATGTAACTATCGATATTTTACCCAAAGTCTTTTTTATTAAATTTTATAGTCAAAATTGAATGAAGAAGACCCCCCTGAAGTTTTCGTTACTAGCTATTAGACACCCTGTATATGTTAAAAATGACATTAGAGAACATTCAAATAATAATGTTTGTCGTAAATGTAGGGAGTAAAATAGGATAGGTAGATTACAATTTTCTGGGGAACCGGAAAAAAAACAGATCTAAAGAGACTTGAAAAACAGCAAAATATAATACTATACATAAATGGTTTACAACTTGAACTACATGACACCAACTGAAAAAAATCTACAAACCGTCACAACACCTCAACATCAATAAATAACTTAACGAAAATCGAAATCCTAATCCTAGCACAAACTCTAAACTAGCAAATGGCTAAAAATACAAGTCAGGGACACCAAATTACAAAAAACTCATGAAACCATCAACACTTCACTAAAACATCTCAAAACTACGACATCAATCACGCTAAAATAAAAAGAGGATAATCACAACTTATCTGTAACGGACTGAAAGTAGATAACGACTTACAATTTTCACAGATTTAAAAAACAAATGACAAATTAATATACGAGTACAAAGAAGTAACTGTAATCTATTTTTCCCTTTTTCCATTTTCTAAAAATATATTTCTTTTAATTTGTTATTATCTTAATTAAATTAAATTGTTATATTCATAGACCCCTCGGGTCTCATACCTCTTTCTGAATAAAAAATTAAAATAACATAATTTCAGTTAGTTGTTGAACCGCGTGTATCTTTTAAAAATAATACGTGTCACATCAATATTATTATACTATTTTATAACAAAACTAAACGCCTTTACTATGAAATAAGGCAAACTTCGTAGCTTTCTAGACTGAGAGGTTCGAGCCTCCGACCATCACTCGGCTAGTTTCTTAACTTCTTGACCAAAACAACATCACTATATTTTTTTGTAAAAATAATTTAATTTCATCACGAGTAATAAAAACAACAACTAATTAATAACATTTAAACATTTATTTATATATTTGTCTAATTTATTTTATTTATTTATTTGGTCATCCAACAGGATTTTTATTTGTATTGTGTATAGGTATTGTAGGAAAAGAATAAAAAAAGTTACAAGTCTCCCGAAATTGATAATAATTAAACTGATATGTGTCGTGGAGTCAGTATCCCTGGAGATAAAAAGGGTTGAAAGTTTTGTAATTATCGTAATTTAATTTGTGACGGTACATATTTATACATAGACCGGTGGTTTATATTGTCAATATTTTACCTTATTTAACATATATGTATTTAACGTAAGTATCTACGTATTAAAATGACGATTAATGTAGTTAGATAGTCGATGAACCTTTGAAGTGAAATTTTTAAGAAAATGGCGCTACATTAATTATCCGTTATTTTTGGTGTATATTAAAACAAGCATAACATTTTTATAATACACACTTTTGGTGGAGAAATTAGGAGCACTGTAGAAAAAAAAGATTAAAGATGATAAAAATAACAAGTGTAAAAAAGTACACGGGTTTCAAGATCAACAACGTCCATGTCCCAAAATCACGCGACACGTAACAGTCCTTATTATTATTACTATCCATTGTTATTGCCAAAAGAAATTTTTTTATGAAAATTAAATTATTATCTCCATATGGGCCCAAAATTGCATAAACTTCCGAATTTTTTGCTCCATTGTTATTGCCAAAAATTGCATAAACTTCCGAATTTTTTGCTTTATAAGATATTATATTTGCTTTTAAGTTACAATGATTATTTTCTTTAATTGCAGGCCTTGCGAAATAGAATGTCTTATTTTATTTATGTTTATTTTATGTTTGCTGATGTAGTTTCACAATATAATTGTAATGAAATTCATAATATGTGGCGTCTGGCTGCAAAACCGCCACGTTGCATATATATGAAATGTTCAGGAATCAAAAAAAACGTTTTAAGTATTTCCCTTACACATTTTCCTGTTTTTTATTATTTTACTTGATACATATTAAGGATGTGTTAAAATCTGCATACCAATTTTAAAGATTTTCTTCGTTGTTTCCGCAATATAAAGATATATGGATTGCAAAGTGGCGGTTTTGCTACCCACCGCCGGTCGATTTTGTCGATAGAGTCGATTTTGCTACCGAACGATCGCGAGAGGCGCGCTCGCGGACGATCACGTGGCGACTTGTCGACTTAACTCATTGCGAACAATACTGCGATTGAAAATTAAACAATGAAATATATTATTTTATAAATATTTTATTTGTGATTAACAATAGATGCAAAAATATTTTAAGAATTAAAATTTAGTGCATGTTTTGAGTAAGGAATATGGATTAAATATATTTTAGATAATATGTAAATAATGAACCAACAATCATGGAAACAAAAATATTTTTAGATTTAACAATAAGTCCGTATCACTTCTCGAGACCTTTACTACAACACCAAATTTAACTATGATATAATATATTTTTAAATAGGCAATTATTTCATCGGCGATTAAGGGAGTTTATAAAAATATTTTAATGATTAAAAATTGATCTTCGAGTACAAAAATTTAATAACTTAGGCACATAGTTTTAATTATTTTAAAAACTAAAAACAATAATCTTAAGAATTAAATAAGAGTATGGAAATAAAAAAATAAAATATATGATCATACCTATACGCCTATATAGGCTGTCTTATAATAAGTAGTAAAAATTTTACAAGTGGGTTTCTGTCTTAATAAAGAGTCGAAAATGCTCAAGCAACCATGACCTAATATCAAAAGTTATGGAGATATGCAATATCAAAGTTTGCATTTTTTTTTCAATATTTCCGACTTAGTTTAGGCAAAAAGTTAAACTATCATTACAGGAACTTAAATTGATTATGAAAAATTGATACAAAAATCGAAAATATTATTTTTTACGAGGTGTACACCATGTAACAGAGCTAGTCCACAATACAGTTGCCGGCAAACTTCTTGAAATTCTTTGACGTGGTGGGGGAATGCGCAGAAGACGAAATTTGGGTCTCTTTGGTGGAAAGGTAGATGCGCAAACTTCCCCCCACTACGCCGTAGAATTTCAAGATGTTTGCCGGCTACTGTACCTGATAGGTAGATTTCTACTTTAATTATGATTCGGCAATAATAATTAAGCAACCGTGACCTAATATCAATAGATAAGGAAATATGTGACATTAAAATGTGCATTTTTTTTTTAATATTTCGGATTTATTTTTTTAAAACGTACTTTTACTACAGTAACTTATATCAAATATAAACAAATAAAGTTAAGCAAAATAATAAATACCCTGCAATTCTAATTGGAAAAAATAAAATTGGAACTTTTGCAAGATTTTTATAATCTTATTTAACTTGTACTGAAAAAAATTAATTTTTCGTAATTTATATAAGTAACTGTAAATATAGTTCAACTTTTTGTAGAAAATAAGTCGAAAATATTTTTAAAAAAATGCAAACTATTATTGTTAGCTCATGATTGCTTGAAAAATTTCGACTCATTATCAAGACAGGCAATTAATTTCGTTTATAAAAAATTCATGCACTGCAATACAAATGAAATAAAATAATAAAAACCTTGTGAAAACTTCTATTTTCAATTTTTCAAGGTTTTTATCATTTTATTCGACTTGTATTAAAGCGAATGAATTGTTCATAATTGGTATAAGTTACTGTAACGGTAGTTCAACTTTTTCACTAATTTAGTCCCAAAAAATTAGAAAAACGTTTATATAAAAATTTCGTCCTTTTCATATCATAAATCTGTTTAGATCTTATTAGATTATCTTATTTCACCCAGAGTGTAAAGTCTCGTACTTCTAGCTACGAGACACCTTGATAATATTAGGTAACATTTGCCGGGCAACGGCTAGTACAGACGATAGCCAATTGCAGATGCCAATGGCCGCGCAGCAGCCACTTGCGGCCTCGCGGTCGCCAGTATAACCGTTTGCAGGGCCTAGCAGCAAGCAATCGGTGAATAAATTTAAAAATTATTTAAATTTATTCACTTCAATACAAATCAAATAAAATGATGAAATATTTACAGAAACTGAAACTGAAGGCGATAATGATAATGATGATGATGAAGATTTTTTGCTGATGGTGTATGTTATGTTAGATACAATAAATACTTATTTTTGTAAGTTAACTTTACTTTACCTATAATAAAATAAATTTATAGTAAAACCAATCGCAAGGTCTTTAAAGTGTCAACAAAAATATTCAAAAATGTGCACAAAGCGGACTTTTTAATGTGATAATTCTATCCTATTTCGCTTTTGAAAGTTACATTTATATCCATCCTTGTTTACTTCATGCTTTAGTACACTGTCTTTTGGTAATAAAAGATGTCTACTTCTAGTTTTTATGTAAATATTTAAGGTAATCAAAACACGCGTTATCTGCGACAGACGACGTTTCTCCATATTAAATCTCGTAGCGGGGCTCCATTCTGATTGGTCCGAGTGAATAGTGTCGGTTCTGCATCCCACTTTGCGGCAACGTGGCGGTTTTGCTACTCACCGTTATATTTAAGGACGATTTTGAAGGGCATGGAAGCATATTTTCTTATATTGGAAACTTGCAGAATGTGCAGAATAGGATAGAGATCATTAATCAATCAAAACATGAAAAATGGTTTTGTATGGATAGTGGCGGTTTTGCATCCAGACGCCACATATGTTATTATGGTGGTTGAAACATATGCCTACTGTTTCATTTTCTCATTTTTAATGCAATTGGGTTTTAGTGTGTATTTTACATCGCTTAACTTCACCTGTTTGTACATTTGTCGGACGGAATCTTATAATCGATGTTTCATCCGCTTCGCAGTGTCCAATTTCGCAAACGTATTCTCGATTGCAGTACATGAATCAATTATCGTATTTACTAATTAGTCAATTAGTCCATCATAAATAATGTATCAAAGTTTTATGATGGAAATTAATTAATAGTTTACCAAAAGATGGCGCTACTTTCCTACCGAAGTGATTTTGTACGCTGGGTAATATTAAGACTAAAAAGTAGAAAATTATATTACCTAAAATTTTTTTTTTGGAAACCATGGTTTTATTTAATTTAAATATACTAAAAAGTAAAAAATAAATTTTCAGACAAAAAATTTGCTTCACTCTCCAAATAAAAGCGTAGGCGTTTTCGCTCCATCAACAACAGAATTCTCTAATTTACTTCAATGTCATAAGTACCCACCTTTTATTTGGAGAGTGAAGCAAAAAATTTTGTCCGCATATTTATTTTTTACTTTTTAGTACGTAGGTACATTTAAATATAAGCGAGGTTAAAAAAAAATTTTTTTTTTCATGTAATATAATTAGATTTTTATCCGTCAGTGAAAAACTGTCATCGATGGCAATTCTATTTTCTGTTCCAAACCAAGGACAGCACGTTGTTCTTTATGTATGCAAAACAAAACAAACGTACATACCTACCCATTTTTTGTTGCATCCTCTTGTCCTCCTCACAACTTACGTTAACACATATATAGGTTTGAAAAAAGACCACTAAACGAAAAATCTCCGGTGTTTTTGTCAGAATCAGCAACATCAAACGTGGGGATGTCGGCGGGATCAAGAAAACAGCGGATTTGCAGAAACAAGGACCAATCCGTTTTTTGTTCGTGTCCCGCAAATCCCCTTTTATTTGGTGATTTTATCATTGAATTATTGGGGATCTTCCGCTGGAGTCCATTGTGGGGGACAGGGAGGCGGACATTATTCGGAGGATTCTGGAAATTCGACATCGAGAGTCCACGGCCCAACTATCCGCGGTTTGAGCTCCGGGCTAAACAAATGTTTGCTCTCCGAAGGTAGGGAGGGCGAAATCCTCTTCGGCGAACATGATTTCCAGTGTAAACCCCTTAAAAGCCGACGCAGAAAGCAAAAAATACCGAATGTAAATTCTGTATTTCAATGTTATTATATTAACATCAAAAGATTCAAATTATTCGAGTGTAGCGAGGATGCTGCGCGAGTGTACCCGGGTACACGCACATGTTTTATAGACTCTTCTACTCGTACCCTCGCCGCCCGAAATATTTGTTTTTACCTTTTTAGGAGGGTACTTCAATAAATAATGTTAAATAGAATCATATTCATACAGGCTGCGACTTCATTGCAAATTCATTTTAAATGTTGAAAATGATGATTATATGATTGTGCCGATTATTGAAAAGCTTTCTTTTAATTTTAGATATTATATATGGTATAAAAGCTAAGGCAACAATATAAAAAAAAATAATGCAGTCATCGAGGATTACTAACTAATAATATACTAAATTCGAGATTTTATAGGTAATATAGCGTATATATTTAAAGGAAACATAATTTTGGAAATGATAGTTGCATAAAATCTAGAATTCACTACATTCGAAATTAGAAATCCTCGGTAACTGCATTCAAAACTTTTTTATTTCTTGAATATTGTTGCCTCATATATATGTAATTGTGTGTTTGTGAAATAACTTTATATGTTCGAACCACTGATTAATTTAACTTCGACTTTCTACCTTGAATAACGTTTTTTTTGTACTATGCGTTATAGTATCTTTTCATTGGTAATGTAGTCTAATTAAGCTATATGCCTGTATAATAAAAATAGTACTAAGTTTTTTAACAGAAGTTTTTTAATCACTAGACCAACATGTCAATTTATAAATAAACAAATAAAAATCAAGCTAGATCACGATTAAATAACAAAATTGGATTAGTCTTATAAAATTGCGCAGCCAAGTTTACCCGACATTTTTATACCCCGTGATAGAAACCAATTCAGCGGCGAACACGTATTTCAAAAACCACCCATTCAGTCGTTTACTTATCCCATTAGATCCGTTTGCGGGGCGGGACTTAGGGCGCGGCGCGACACTCGCGAGCCGGCGGAGCACTTCCGGACAAAAAGTCCCGCCGGTAGGTGGCGCGCTCGCGGAGCCCGTAAGCCCCGGTGGTGAAAAACTCCACTAACGCGATCATCTCAGGCCGTTAGAGAATCAAGTGTTGGCGGATTATTGTCATGGCGGGACAAATGCCGGATTAATTCCGTCCCGAGGGCGGCCGGGCTATTCTTCAAATTTAGCCGAGTGTTTATTTATTTATTTTTTTAAGTAGGTATATAAGTTTATAATTTTGGATGACACAGAAAAAATTTACAATTAAAAAAGGAGTCTTAGTTTTATTGTAAATTTCGTATTGTTTTTTTATTCATATTGGCAAATCCAAATCATGTAAGTTAGCTTAGGTTTGAAAAATTTTGAATCGATATAATTTTTTCGTTGAGTAATTTTGTAACCTTTAATTAATACTTCGGAGTAACTCGTAGCAGGCGCGTGCAACCAGTACCTACATTGAATTGTGAGTGTAAAAAAGCAAAATTAAATATTTATCAGATTATCTGTTATTATGTTACAATAAAATCTGAACAATATGATAATATTAATTTCAAAAAACCAACAGACTTTGTAAAAAACGTTTTTTCTTAGAAAATGTGATTTATATCAGAATGTACGAGTGTACTAGAATATTTTTTTTAGGATGGTCACTTAGATAGAGTCTTTGTTCTAATATAAAAGTAATAAACTAAAGATTATTTTCAATAATTAAAAAAAATATAAGCATTCACTAGGCTATTATTCCGTCATATTTTAAAGCCTGCGAATTGTATTCACACTGGAATAGTACTTTAATTATAACAATAAGGTGTAAAGTGAAAATGTCGGTAAAAATTTAACATATAGCGCGAAATGACAGCTGGCACAGACCAGTAAAAAAAGGTAGGGAAGTAGCGAGACGCGAGATTATTTTGAAATACTCATATAGATTATTTAACGTGTAGAAACATTATTTTTTAAGTGACCCGAATAATAAATAATGTGTATTATATTTTTACACATTAAATAGTATCTTCATGTGTTGTTGTTTTGTTGTAGAGGGCCGGACCTCACCATGTTAGTACATCTCGCTATTCGTGTGATCTCACTACTCTGTTACTGTTTTTTTGATAATGGCAGGATGTGCATTACACGCAACATTATTTTTGAAGCAATTAACGTTAAAAGCATATGTTTTATACAATGTTTGTTATTATTTTAAGTTAATAATTATGACTATGTACTAATCTAACACCATAGACATGAAAAAAACAATATGATTATAATTCTGATAGAAATACAACGAGATATATCTATATTTTATTTTGTAGTGTTGACTGCACGTCGTTGACTCTTCGATCGAGGTTAAAATTTATGTGCACGCATTCAATTCTCACTCATTCATAATATAAATCATCTTTCGTTCATACACCGAACCTCAAGTGTCATTTCAACATATTTTGTTCCATTACATAATATTCACAAACGAGTGTAAATAATCAAAAAATCCGTCAGGTCTCGCGACCATTTTGCGCTCTGCGCCTCAGCCTCAGCCCGCAGGCCCGGCCGGCTAATGTGGGCCGAATTATACATTGTTTGCGGGGAGCGGCTTATATTCCAGCGCCTATTATTGTTGGATGGCTGCCGGAGGATGCGATTAAATTACATCAGGTTTTGTCTATCGTATTAGGCATATTGTTGTGTGTTAAGCTCCAGTCCATTCATATTTCCAAAATACTTCAGTTAATACGGAGTAGAATTATTATGTGATGGAAAATGAAGTGGATTAAATCCAGTAACTTAAATATTAACAATTAAAATTTGAAGTATAAACATTATCAAAAACAGAAAATAAATATACGGAATTTGAATAAGTAATTATTCAATTACTTATTCAACTAATGTAATCCTGTGTTGTCTGTATGTAAAAAATTTTCACTATTCTTAATATCAAATGAATGGTTTGTTTCCAAAAGATGTTTAGACATTCAGAAAAGTTTTTACTATTTAAACATCTGAAGTGCTCCTTGATTCTAATATCAAGTTTTACCTATTAAAAATGATTTGTATCATTACAATTTATTCATAAACACCCGATTTCTTTGTAAAATATTATCCTTATCCTTGTTACTGAATTTACTCGTATATATATATTTTTTAATTATTATTAGTATGAATTATTTTTCTATTGGAATATTTAAATGAATAATGCATATGAAAATTATTATTTTCCCATTGTTATTGACGAGTTATACAATATATTATGATATATATTTTTTAAATTGTAAAATGTATTGCTTTGACGTTATTGAATCTATGTGCATTAGGGTATGTATATTATTTCCGATATGATGAAATTATTAATTAAGTTTTTTTTTAACCATAATTTTAATTTGAACCATTAATTTTCCTAATTAATAAATTTGCCTATGAATTAATTAATATTTCATTTCATCTGTAACGGTAACGTATATTTTATAATTTAAAATAATATTAATAATGATTGCATGGGTTGCAAAACATTATGTAAACTATAAATTTAATAAAAAATTCTCATTTTGTACAGTTCAATTTAGAGCAACACATAGTTTATTTTAACACAAAGCACCCTTGAGATGATTTTTTTGTGAAAATTGCGCTATATAAATTATCAATTTTAATTTATTTGTATAATGACAAGACTTATTATGAGATCTACGTGAAAATACATTTTTAGATGCTGTGAAAGAGGAAGGAAAGGAAGCAATGAAGATATAGGAATAATCGGATGCGCGTAGAAAATATTCAGGTTATGTGCCATATGACAATTATGTATTGACTCCTCCGATTATATAAAATTTTACACTAACTCATCAATTTTGAAATACTAAATATTATATAAAATATAAACTAAAATTATTTTAAAGCTAATAAAAAATCGGATTGTTTCACACACATCTACCTACTAATTTCTTCATACAAAGTATCCAAATATTAAATCAAATTTTTCCGCAGAAAATGCATAGAAAGATAAAAATTACATATTTCTTGACATTTCTCATAAAAACTACATGCGTAGGTACATAAATATGTATTTCCTATTTATTTTGTGCATTGCCATAATAACAATCTTATTACGCTGATAAAGGGGAGTTTAAACGTTAAGATTAAATGTAATTTGAACAACATTAAGCCACGTTTTTGAATGAAGGCAGGGATGAAACGGAAATGCCAAATTTACAATTAGAAGTTACAGGCTTCTAATCAAAATGGGGAAGGTGCGTCAAATGTATTGTCAGTGCCGGATTAATCCCTTTGGAGGCCTCTTGGTACCTAGTTGAAATTTCGGGGTCCCTCGCAAATTATCTCGTAAAATATTTTTTTATCAACCAACAATTTTATTATACCAATTTTATAACACAAAATAGTTATTATAAAACACAAAAAACATATTTTTATAAAAATTCAACAAATTTTGAAACATACACTTCAAATTTTTTTGGTAAAATATTTCAGAATATCGGAATAGAATATGGAAGTCTGCCTTTTACATTGCTTTTTTAAGAGACTAATTTTTATGTGAATCTAATGTTTAATTGTTACAATGTATTCTGTATAGTCTTTAATGTGCCTAAAGTTTTCGTTTCTTTGTGATAACTTTTTTTTTTACCATTTGGAAACAATTTACGAAAGCTTGATTGTAATTTACTTTTAAAATCAATTCCATATCATGTTGAGTGTCTCGTAGCTAGTAGCAAAAACTTCGGGAGAGCCTTCTTCATTAAATTTATAATAAATATTCTTTACACATTGGGCGAGATGTAGACAGTTACGGAGATAAGCGACATAAAATTTTGCATTATTTCAATATTTCTGACTTATTTTCGCATTAATACAAGTCAAATAAAATGACAAAAACCTCAGAAAAATATATTTTTTAAATATCTGCTAGATTTTAGTCATTTTATTAGACTTTTTTCAAAGCAAATGAACTATATAATATATATAGATATAAATTACTTTCATCATAGTTAAACTATTAGCAAAAGATAAGCCGGAAATTTATTTATTATATGCAAATCAACATTCTAGTGAGCTAAGAATGTTCTTAGGTTTTCACGGCCACTCAGAATCTTCAAGTTTGTGTTTACTGGGGTATTATGCCGTGTTGTTACGACCTTTCGGGCCGACGTTTCGGATCCCATTGCAGGGTCCATCATCAGCCCTGAGGATGGACCCTGCAATGGGATCCGAAACGTCGGCCCGAAAGGTCGTAACAACACGGCATAATACCCCAGTAAACACAAACTTGAAGATTCTAGTGAGCTTTTACAGTACAAGAAAATTATAAGGATTTTTATATACCTAATATAAAACACGTTTTAAAGTAAATAATTAAAAAAGAATAATAGAAATAAAACATATTTGGGAAATTAACAATATAATATATAACAATATATATTATATAAACAATATTTGGTTCACAAGCAAACAGCAATAATTAGAAAATTAATAGTCAAATTAATAATCAAATAAAATACATCAAAATAAGAAGATAAGACGATAAAATAAACCAAAAAAATAAATATACAAGATAAAATTAAAACATATTTAAAAGGGATATTAAAAATAATTAGGATATTTGAAAATAAATAAATATATATAATTCATGGTTCTGTCCATTAAACTGTTATTAATTCGATTGGTGTATTTTAACTGTAAGTAATTCTTTAATTCGGGTATGCTCCTACAATGAAAAATGTCTACGAATTCCAAGAATTTGTTTTCAAGGCGATAAATGCGTGTTAACGGTGAATTTAATCCATAGTTTTTCCTGTGGGTCCCTACAAATATTGAAAAAAAAAAGCAAACTTTGAAGTCGCTTATCTTGAATGTCGATACTTCACCTAAAGTGTAAGGAATATTTTCTTTACGCTTTGGGTGAAGTAAACTTTTACAAAGTGAACGAAAAAAACTCCCGAAATGATCGCTATTAACTGCAAGACACCCTGTATAATACTTTTGATCAATTTTCACGGGGCTCCTAAGAGGAGTGGGACCCATACGCAGGTGCTTACTTTACCAATTTATCATAGAATCAAAGTACTTCAAACCACAATCTATAACTAACCTTCTTATCCAATAAAAAAATAGATATCCTCAAAAAGCTCCCTTCTACCCCTAACATTTACTGAGCGTCACTAAATCAAGTGGAAAAACAAATCTAATACTCGCGAATAACGTGTAACTACGGAGGGTAGATATATCTTAAATACGTGTGCAAACTGTCCCCGGATCACTCCTGGGGTGGACGCAGAGCTCGCCCCGGGCGAGGGGTGTTTAATCTGCAAACAGTGCAAGTGTCCGGATATTTATTCAGCGGACCCGACACATTGTCCGGAGAACTGATGCCCGCATCACTTCGAGGCTTTGTCTCGAACAAGATCTTGACCAGACATTACGTTTTGATAAATTATTGTGGTTTAGGGTCGCGCAGATTTGTAACTAACCTGGAACTGCCTTCAAAGTTTATTAATATTATTCGAGAAAGAAGTACAGCTTTCATCGCAGTCGTGTTAAATGTATATTCATATGATTTTTTAGGCACATTATTTTACAGGTTATTAGGCACATGCAGCGAGTACATTGAGGCATAACTTTTATGCAGACACATATTTTGTAAACATCAAAATAAAATTTATAACATATATTAAAATTGATGTGTTTGTGATATATTAAAATCTGAATAATAACAACGGTCTCTACATAAACTCGGACATGTACCAAAAATTTATTTTTGACTTTTTTATACTAATACATAGAATACACTCTATAAATTTTATAATAGATATTCAGGTACCACAATAGGCATGGAGTTAGTATTATAAAAATTAAGTCAGGCTTTGACAACTCATATAGAAATAACCGCCGCTAAAAATGTATAAACAAAAATGTATATTCATACAACGAAAAGCGAATTCTTCTACGACTATTACTGCAAGACAAATTCATATAATTGTAGCCAAAAACCTTATTATCTGGGAAAAAATCAACTGCTTTTATTAATATAATATAGTATAATATTACTTCAGATTATCCATATAAAAGTCAAATTTTGCATAAAAATACGTTTTATAATAGATATTTCTTCAAAAAGTAGCTGCAGAAATGCGTCTGGCCCTCGCCGAGAGCCACGATATTCCAATTTTTTCAAATTTTACACTTTGAAACATTTTTTTTAAATAGTAATTTTCGCTTATACTTTCGTTTATAATTAAAAAAACTAATTTTTAATGGTTGAAGCCTCAAAACGCATGAATAAATACAATAAATTATTTAAAATTATGTATTTGTACGAATAAAAAGCGTTTTAAAATCATAAAATTGTATAATTTAAAGTTTCTTTCATATTTAAAAATATAAAACTTTATTAATATTGAACATTTCTTAATAGTTTTAGTACAGTTATATCACCATAATGTTATCTTTACACTCTCAAGAAAACATATTCTGCGTACCTACATATAAATATTCTGTGAGTAAGGGTGATTTCTCAGACCCAAAAATGGAATTTTATGACCGCAGCCTGTCAATTAATGCTTATATTTTTTAATCATTACAATTAATGTTCGTTTTGTTACTTTCATATAAAAACAAACGTTCAATGTAAGCTATCGTCCTAAAAATGTATTCTAGCATCGGTAGGTATACATTTTGATATAAATTGATAATAAATTCTCTCATTTTCGATAAAGATCCCGAAATATGCATTTGTAGTGAAAAAAACAAAAGAATATATTGAAAAGAAAAAAATCTTTTGAAAAGAATCGAATACTTTATAACCATTTTTTTATTTTTTTTATTTATTTATTATAAATACTTATCATGGTACAAAATTTCATGAATACAAAGATCATTCATAAAATAAGATCGTATTATTCTCCATAAAAGAGCTGACGCTCGCGGTTATGGGAGAAGTAAATAAATCACTTCATATTATTTTACGAATATTACAATTTTTATAACAAAACTATTAAGAAACAAAATATTTATTAATTAATAATATTTTATAAACATTAGATATTAAATACTTAGATATGAAATACTTAGAATGGACGCGATAAAGCATCATTTTATTTTCTAATTTATATCATTTGAAAGTAATCGATTTCTTTTATACAACATTGAGTATAATATAGGTTATCTTTATTATTATTAAATTCAGAATTTCATTTTTCGGTAAAGTTGCATGCCCTAACAGCATGCTATGGAGAAACTTGCGTACATAAAAAATACTCAATGCTTATTCTACAGACCAGTCCTCCGCAACCTTTTCTCACCTAGGACACACCAAAATTCTGCCTAGAATTCCGCGCCACACCAAAAGCTAAAATTTTACAATAAATTTTTGTTTTTTTATTTTAAAAGTATACATAAAACTATAACACATTTATTTTTACGCAATCTTAATAATTATTATAAAATAATAATTAATGTGATACCTGCGTTTGTTTCAATGAACACAAAAGTTTTATATCCGGCTCGATTTTTGACAGCGCAACCCGAAGTTCTTGGTCAAGCAAGACCTTTGACCGCGTCACACATGTATCCGACTCACGGTACGCCGGTTTCGAAGCACTGCTATGGACCCCCGTTTAATTTATTTACTTGTGCTTTGAAATTTGAAATATTTGTAGAATTTTATCATATAACGGTAAAGGTATGTTAAACATATTGTCTGGGGTGTAAAAACAGAAGCAGCAATATCAAAAAGATTAAAAAAATGTTTTAAATGCAGTCACCGCGGATTACTAATTAAGAATGTATTGAATTATAAATTTTATGTATCTGGCCCTTCCAAAATCAAGTTTCTTATAAATTCATAGGCTATATTTCCTGTAAAATCTCGAATTCAGTATATTTTCAATTAATAATCGTCGATTAAAGTTTTTTTTTTGATATTGCTGTCTTGGCTTTATTACCCCACATATATGTGTTATTATACAAGTCATTATAAATATAGTTACAATATACATTAGATTATTTCGAGTTCAAACTCATCCACCTGGCGGTGGAGGAATTCAAAAACAATGCAATTATTTCCGTATATGAAAGAAAGAACTCCTTAACCGGGAAGACTGCGGTGAGGTCCCAGGCCAATTAGGGCTGGTGGCAGGGCCCGGCCCCCACCCCGGCCCGGTATAATGGAGCCGCTCAGCCAGGCGCAATTAAACATAATTGGACCCTAGGAGACAAGGTTGACTCTGGGGACCTTTAAACACCACTTGCATTATCCCTCCTTGCAGCTCCGATCGCGTATCCTTGGCCTTAAAGTCCGTTTTCTTTAAAATGTTGTCTTTGTCTTTACAATATCTAGTTTCTCAGGTTTTTGGTTTTTATAAGTAGGTAAAATCATAAAACGAGATTTTACTGCAGAACTTTTTAAAACAACACTTTTCTTTTATTATTTTATTTAATTTCAATTTATTATATATTTTACAATTAACAAAGATCTTGCTGACTATGAGTTAGTTATCAGCAGGTTTCTTCTAGTACTAATTAATACACCTTATCATTTAATAACAGTGCTGGCTTACATAAGAATTTATAAAATTATATAAAAATAGTTAGCATGCAGACAGTTCACTATTGTTCATAATAAACTCCCTGCATGCCACTTTGCATATGAATCCAACCCAAACAAGTCGGAGGGCATACCGTTGGTATTTTCACTTGTAATGTTCTTTCTCCATAATAATTATTGCATCTCGGTACAATATATTTTCCAAGTGACATTTGTCTCGTATTATACGTATTCATTACAAGTGTTTTATGGTCATCATTATAGTAGTTACTCAATATAAGCCTGTATTTAAATAACTTATTAACATTCATTAACTTTATTTCTGAAAAAATATATTTTCCTTTGTTTTTTATATACTTTACTGTACTATTAGATAAGATGCATTTAATTATTTTCTTTTGTAGGTTTAGTATTTCTTTTATGCTTGTTTGAAATGTATTTCCCCATACCAAAATGCCATATAAAATTATTGGTTCTATCATGGCTACGTACATTGTTTTAAGTGTTTCAAAAGGAATAATATTTTTAACGATATACATTTTTGATAATATTGACCTTAGTTTATTACATATTTTTTGTATATGTGGTTGCCAGTTACATTCTCATCTATCATGATGCCCGGGTATTTTTCACTCCTACTTGATTGGTTTTTTTACATCTGCAATCTTTGTAATATCTATCTAAACATTCATAATTATATGATATTAACTGAACAGATGTTTTTTTGATATGTGGTGATGAAATGTGTATTAATTTATTTTTATTTTCATTAATGACTATACTGTTGTCATTTTACCATTTCAGCACATTATCAGTCCTCTTGTAGGTTTTGCACTAATTCGTTTATATTTTTACCTGCTGCCACAATCACTATATCGTCGGCAAACATATAAAGTTTATTTTTCTTTACTGTATTGTGTAGGTTATTTACGTAGATCAGATATGTCAAAGGTCCTAGTACCGATCCTTGCGCTATTCCTTGTTCCATAGTTTTCCCTTCTCCCATCTTTCCATAGATTTTAACAAGGAATTTCCTCTTTCTGATGAAGTCTTAAAGAACATTTTTAATTGGGCCTCTTATACCTGTTTGTTCTAGACATTCTATTAGTTTATTATGATCCAGTATGTCGAAGGCATTGGTACAATTAATGAATACCACGAGTACTTGTTTTTTTTCATTTAGCTGTCCTTTTATGTATTTTGTGAAGTCCATTAGTAGTGTTTGTGTGCCCTTGCCTTTTTGAAAACCAAGTTGTTTGTTGTATATAATGGTTTTTTTTTCCAGAAATTTAGTTAGATATTTTCCAATAAATTTTTCAATTATTTTATCTATTATTGAGAGAATGGATATGGGTCTATAATTACTAAACTCTTTCTACCATTTTCAATACAGTATGTTTTTATTATGCTTGTGATATTTATTATTAGAATAGGAAAAATTTAATATTTTCCATTTTTTGGATTTTCATGGCTAAAAATTATCATTTTGGTCATTTATTCAAGAATATTCGTATAGCTGAGAGACAAAGATATAGAGATTTTTGTTTATAAATCTAAATCTTTATCTATCGTGTATTTGATTTTAATTTTTAATGCATTTTATCAAATGAAGCATCTACCCATTGAGGTGATAAAATAATTCTCAGAATATAAAAAAATATTGCGGTGACTTCATATTACACATTATAATGTAAAAAAAATCACATACAATATATTTATGTAGTTAGGGACTGCTTTCATATGTTTACTGCGAGTACAAATGTGCTGCCGTTTTGATAAATTCGTAATAAGCAAAATTGATTCACTATTTATTTTTTAATAACGCACTTTTTTCTATAATCACATCACTAAGTATATCATTATCAATCTCATTCCATGTATCTCCCTTTTGGCTTTATCACATTATTCTAGTTCGCTATCATTGCTCTCTCTTATCTGGTGGCGCTACATCCCAAATCGAGCTTGGGCCTCCCGGCTGTCAGTACTAGTGCTTCGCAATTTATTTTTTACTCTACCTTACTATTATTTTCCGAACGTACAATTGTTTAGAAAAGGGAATAGTTCATTGTAGAATACAACAAAAGTTAGTTCTTATTCGTAGGGTTTCTTTAATTGTCGACAGGTTTAATTGGATGAATTTTCATCCAATTATCATCATATTTCGTAAATACGATTCCCTCTGTGATTTTCCTATCCCATTTGGCCTGTTTATCCCTATGTTTGGCATTTTTTTGATTTATTTGGCATATTATTTCCGGTATTACAATATCACAGTAAAACAAACGTACTTTTGTGAAAAACTTCCAAATTTCAATACTTTAGTACTTATTTAACAATGGAGAAGTTTACTATTTTTTTCAATGAATGAAATGAAAATTTGAGTAAAGTTGAACAAAAGTCTGTAAGTAAAATTAAGATATCTCAAAAACCAACACAGTTGTAGAATTTTAAATTTGCGTTTTACATGAATAATTTTGTTCCGACAGATGCAGTTGCGTGATGTCATCTCTGTACGCGTGCTCCGGCGCCCGACTATAGCGACCTACTCACACACCTGCTGCAGGGGCAATCTAGGGGGATGACCCTTAAATTGTGACGCGTGTAGGCAAGAGTCAGTAGCCCGCTTATGCGGACGCGTGACGTCACAGGCGATTTGGAGGTCAATCATTCCGCGCTAAAAAACTCTAAATTTAATATTCTTTTTCTCTGTTATTTTTTCACCAATTTATTAATTTTGCTCTATATTTTTGTTAAATGTTCAACATATTATATTATCAGCACTATGAAATTTCTCAATTATCAACAGGTTTAATTGGATGAATTTTCATTTCATATTTTGTAAATACGATTTGAATATGACGAAAATATGAGATGGATCTGGGATTTCTCCTATCCCATTGGGGCTATTTTTTCCTGTGTTTGACAAAGTTTTGGTTTATTCGACATGTTATTTCCGAGATTACGATAGCACAGTAGAACAAACATATTTTTATGTACCTATTTCTTTAACAATTGATTGTAATGTTTCAATCTTCCCGCTTTTCCGGTTTATAGGCACATCAAGAAGTGTGGCAACTTGTTAAGTTGAACACATTATGTACGACGTTAAGTTTAAATGGCGCTACGAAATGATTTACGCGTAAACCACAGCCGCGGCGAAATCTCCCAAATAACAAATCGCAAGTCGCTCCTCGAGGTGGCGCGGCGAATATTAAAACCGAGGCTGCGGTGAATTAAAACACTTTTCATTGCCAGTCGTAAAGTGCGCCACTTGTATTACTACCTCTCGGCACAATAAGGCGGCAATCGAGAGTCGTCAAGCGGCTGGCAACAGGCAACGCCGATGCCGTCGGCGGCTGGCAACACCGACGCCGCCAGTGCGCGGGAAGCTCGTAAAGCCCTCCCGCCGCCTGCGTCGCGGCGCGCGGCGGCCTGACGACTTCCTCATATGTCTAATAAAATTATTGTTCGCGAGAGGAGCGACGGTTAATTGCTGGGAAATTATACAAACCGGAACACTCTCGTTTATCTTCCAGGTGTGGTGACGGATCTCGGCGCAGGGACGGATTGCGAGAATTAAGGGGACTAAACGGATGTTTATTTAATACAGATATCCATTTCCCGACATGTTTTCCAAAATGAAATAAAATTCTAACATGAAGCTTAATTCCCTTCTACATCGAGACAGATAACAAAACAAACAAAACTATAAAACAGATAATAAAACAAACAAAACTATAAAATGAACTATATTAGATTTGTATTCATATTTATGTTTCTGGTGTTCAAAACCCGTTCTATGACAGGCGCGAAAGCCGTAAATACGTAGGTACTAGGTATTATAAAATCCTGTGTATGCTGTAGGTTTCTATAGGGTAATTTGAAAATAAACTGAAGCAGTTGGGTAAATTTTCCTTTAAAATATATAAATTAGGTGCATATGTAATTTTTTGATTTGAGAGTAGGTATTGTTTTTAAAACAAATCAATGAGTTTTAGAATTAAGAAAATGTTTGACAATGGAATATTGTAATTATTACAATTTTTCACAGTATTTTTACACTTTAGGATTGGATTTAAACCACTTTAAACCCTAGTAATTTAAATAGTTACCTACCTACAGTACAGAAGCATTACAAATTTCTAATTTTTGGTAGGTACTAGAAATGGCCTTGTGTGTTTTCTATTTGAAAACTTAAAGGAAAGTCACAGTTTCTTCGAACGTTAGGTATGAATCAATTTCCTTTCAAAATTTCCAGCGCGTGGTATAAAAAAAGACATTTCTGATATTATATAATTGTAAAATACATAGTGTAATTTAAAATGCACGTGCTCTTTTAAAAGTTAGAAAATTTGTCATTATTTATATTGTTAATTAATTAATTGATTTGTACTGTATGTTGTTAATAAATTAATTTTTTTTATATATTGCAAATTAAAATGTTTGATGATAAAACATAAGGTATCGGTAATATTGTTTAATAGTGACCCGAATAAAAAATATAAAATTCAGTTTTGCTACTATAACAATATAATGTAAATGACATTATTATTTATAGAGCTTCAAAGCGTCTGGCGAAAGAAATGAGCCGCGAAAAGTGACTGGCAATGATTAATATGAGTGTTTAGTACTGACACATTTAACTTATAAAAAATCAGGTTTGTTATTCTTGCGTTTTACTTAATCATTTTTTGTACTTGTACTACCTACCTGTTGTCTGCCAAAATCCCCCGAACTCAAATGTCATAATATTCAAATCTCTTTACCTATTATAGTAAGCATCTACAGAAAATATTTCAGGTTTGATACTAAGTCTGGCGGTCGCTGGCTGTTAGTCTAGTACCTATGTACGTAGCGTGTACACGGCGTTAACAAGCCGCAACACCCGCGTCATAAATTACGTTCACGGGCACCTCGCACGCGTAACTTATTCCGCGAGCGCCTTGGTGAAATGCTAATTTGTCTTCAACTCTCTCGGATCCGCACCTGTCTTCAGTATCGCAAGTTGTTACATTTAAATGAACGCGATTTACGTATTTTCAGAAGCATTACTGACTTTCATAAATATGCCCCCCTCTCCAAACGATTCTCTTTCAGCCCCGAGATATTACGGCTTTTACTCACTTTTCCATTCATATTCCTCCGCTTCCTTCCTCGAGCACGTTCAGATTCTAGGTGGGATGATTTGCATACAGTTTGGGAACTGTAATGGCGGCCGCGGCGCACCCTGTCCGCTGCGCCCCGCCGCCAGGGCCGGCCTCGGAGGCGGCCAGTGACGGAAAACGACATATTTTATATAGAATTTCATAAAAAAATTCATTCAGATATTTCTCTCTATTGGAATGAATTTAATGAAATATCTATTAAAAGGAAATATCCATTCGTCTTTTTCTCGTGCCTAATCCATTCAACAAATGTTAGCCGTCATGTTTATAAGTACCTATCACTTTGATTACTGAAAAACTCTATATACTGGCCAAACCATGGTACTCTCCTTCTTACAGGGCCCTGATTATTTCTAGCAATCATCCCTACGTCATCCCTAGATGCCTCATTACATGTCTGATGTATTTTATATCTAATTTGTTAATGTCCATCCGCAACGCAACAAAATGAACCATATTGACACCGGATAATATATTCAATATATTAAAAAGATTTGCGATATGATTAATTACTTTACCATGTATTTCCTATATTCGTTAATTTAAAAAAAAGTTTAGTGTAAAAAAATATTAATTTGTCTTTTTATTTATGGTTTATTCCTAGAAATAAGTAAATAACAACAACAACAAAAACTACCCCTGTGAATTTTTTGTAAAATGTAAAATGTAAACAAACAAACGTAAAATATTTGAAATAATCTAATATACAAAAACAATTATTTGTACACCAAAAGTTTGCCATGCATCTAATACCTATTTCAAACGGGACAATTAAAATTGCATCAATAGTTCCTATTTTCAATTATAAACCGACTTCAAAACTTTCTCACTGTTGTATAAATGAACTTAATCAATGATCAGGTTTTTTTTTAGTTAGGGAACCAATAAAATGGTTGTCTGATCAAATTATTGCTTTATTCCTTGTTATATCTATAGAATGCCTTTATAAAATCATGATATTATTAGAAACAATGATATACTTAATGAACTTTATTTATACGTAGGTAGATATTATTTGTAAACCATGTACTTACTTCGATGTAAAACTTCGATCCTGATATCTTTTTAGCTACTGACTGGCTTTAGAAAATGATTTTTAGAAAATGTATTGATCTTTTCAATGCGTTTTCGGTGATCTCCTTCAGGTTTTAGGGCGCTACGATCGTAACGCACGCTACAGTATCCCTCCAGCGCCGGCCCTGCCTGGCTCCGCTCCTCACCTGCCTATTGTTTGATAACTTTCTCGGGATGAAATTACGAGGAATGAAGTCGGAGCTTTTATGGCAGAGAACGTTCCGGGATGTTTCTAAGCGGCGTGGAATTAATTAGTTGAATACAAATGTTAAATCGTATCCATTAACGTGGTAAATGTTTTGTCTATGGCTTTAGGAACCATTTCTCCTGAATAAGCGGATGAGTTATAATACGATTATCAAAGTTGTGTGTTCATATCGCACTGAATATGTGAAAAATTTCTGGGTTTTGTTTAAATTTATTAACAATTTACTACCATAAAAATGGCAGTCATGTTTATTTGTGTCTAATTTGTATTGATTCTTTAAATTAATATAAAATGGTTTTAATTATATAAATTTTAGTTTAATAGACGTCAAATATATGCCAATCACGCAGTTGACTTCATTTTAGATACGCTCGTCATCTTGCTTCCTTTTAAAAATGTTTTCCTTGGTTATTTTTAGACCATCTACTTATTACGCTATCTTGCTTCTACAGATTTTAACTCATACGGGTTTCTTTTGCAGTACCTATGATTTTTTTGTGGAAATCTGAATGTTGAAAAATTCATATAGCCATGTCACTAATAAATATTTCATCCATCACAATATGTAGTTCCAATTATAACCATCACAATTATAACAATATGTATGAATAATCGAATGAATATAATTATATTAACTTGGTCTCTTCAATTAAAACGCAGCAATTTTCTACAAAATCATCGGAATATTATGTATCTCGAGCACATGTATAATACGATCCCTGAATATAATGTTTATTTCCTACACCTGCTCCCTCGTTGATATCTACAAAGTACCTACCTCCTAAAAAACCGAATCAATAGACAATTTTGGGATGACATAATAATATAATGAATTATATAGATCTTCGGCAAACACAAATAAGAATTGTTAGTTTCCCAGTTTAAACAGTGTACTAATTAAAATGTACGTGTATGTAAATATACAATATTAAATGAAATGTCGACTCGGGAACGTGAAAAACTACACGGGAAATTTAGCAGGAATCTTAAAACATCAATTTATATTCAAGCGCTCTCATTGTACTTTTAACGAAACTCCCATCCTCATTCATTTTGGGGATGATAATAATATGGATAATTTAAAATTTGTGTAACTTGACGGGTACCGCGGTACAAAAGAGAATGTCTGTCTCGTTTGCATATTAAATGATTGTGAAATATTGAATCATTCCAGTTCAAACTTTCTTCCTCGGTCGAAGCAGACGGAAGGAATATTTGCCAGCTATATCAATTATGTTCAATAAAGGCTCCGGGAACGCTCTCTTGGCCCGCCACGGGGGAGATGCGTGTGCCAATTTTAATCAATTATAGAAATTCGTGGATTACGTGAAAAATAAATTATTTAAGTGAGTAAATTTCATATTTAAGCATCGTTAATATTATTTTTACAATTCATTTAAGTGCGTAGGTTTTCGTTTGAATTGTATGGTTTCGAGTGAAAAAAAAAACACATTATTTTAAATTTATTAATCCCAAAGTTATTAAAATGCGCAAAAATCATTTATTTTATTTTATTTGGGATTCACACAGCTTAGATGGAATAAGTAGAACAAAATATGAAGCACAGAAAACTCGTTTAATTACATGAATCCGGTAGATTAACGGATACTTATGAGACCCTAGTAATTATATGTGTATAGGAACAAGATTAACAAGGGAAATAAATAACAAAAAACATATTCCAGAGGGGACAGAAAGAGGAGAGGAGGGAAGATGGAATGGAGATTAAAAACTGAGTGATGATAATTGAAAAATATTTCATTCGGCGTACTATAACTTAATTTACGTGTTTTTTTACAAGTTCATTTGAGCAGCTGACGCATAATCCCCTCTCCACGATGCAGCTGACAAATTTTTTTTCATATTATTAATATTTAAAGAATTAACTTTGTAGTTTGACATAATAACAGAATGTTAGTAAACTTAGTAAAAACCACTACCAGATTTACGGTCTACCGGTTTCGAGACGTACCCGTCTCTTCGTGTGAAATATAGTAGTGTAGTGTTGGTCCTGACGAAGAGACGGGTACGCCTCGAAACCGGTAGACCGTAAATCTGGTAGTGGTTTTTACTAACATTCTGTGATTTTTTTTCAGCTCAGTGTGATGTCAACTATTTATGAAAAAAGTTTCATCCGGCGTACTATTACTTTTTTTTACCACTTTCGCAACCTCCCACGCCCACACCCACCGTGTGGGCGCCAGCTAACGCTTGGTTCACTTATTAGTCAGTCGAAATCTATTGAAAAAGATGAGAATCGATCGGCGTGAAAACACTACCTACTTAAAATGCAACGCTACCTCCCGGACTATGATTGTGGTGTAGAGTAAGCCAATTTCCTCGAGGTGAGTATCGAAGTGCAGGGAGGCTCTGTAAAATGTGTTTTGTTGGAGTTAGAATTGCAGTGGGCAAAACTAAGTCTGGTAGGTTTGTATGCCAGTCTACTTCGGAACTGGCTATTTTATATAGAAAAATGGCGTCGCCTGCATCTTTTCAAATATGTAAATATGGAAGACTCTGCAATGCTAGTTTGGGTTCGACAGGTACGGAAATTAAGATATGTTTTGTTAATCTTATGCTTGTAGAATTTTTATCTTTGCCAATTTTAATATTTTATTAAGGGTTCAGTAACCCATAACTACCGACCTTACCTTACCTTATCTGATGGCAACCAGAGAACCGGGTCACAAATGGACCCCTTGCTCTTCCTTCATGATGTATCAGTGAAGGGCTTTCTTTACTTCACTTTTATAATAATAAATTATTGGGGGGGGGTTACTGCATTATTGACGCAGGATTACTGCTGCGGCGGCGCAGGGGTGGGGGGGGCAGGGGGGGTGGGGGCCCCCAGGAGGACCATCTTGGGTCTCCTGATTCTTTCGGGGATAATCTCGTCGTAGCGCGACAGAGTGCTGATGGTGGGGTTATGGTGTGTGGTGATGCCTGTATAAAAACGCTTGGCCATGTCTTTGATGTGGTCTTGTAGAGGCGGAATGCCCGAGTCGTGATGTAATTGTGTGATCCTGATCCGACGCGGCGCATTCAGTGCTAGCCGAATGGCTTTGTTTTGTAGGATCTGTAGTCTGTTCATGTGTGTGCGTGCAGCGTGGCCCCATGTAGGAGCTTGTTGTCTATGGCCAGTGCGCTATTCCGGCTCATGAGTGGGTAAATGGCGTGAAGTGCTCGTGTCGCAGCTTCAGTTATGTTTTGAGCCATAACTACCGAATTTTTACCACATTTTTTGTAATATTTTCCATATGCGTTGTGTTATTTGTATTTTAACTAAGTTAAATAACTAATTCTATTTTAAATAAGTTAAATAACTACCTATTTTGTATTTTAAATAAGTTAAATAAATACTTCGTTTTTTCGCAGTGGTGGACGGCGAGGAAAGAAAACTATTGAGTAAATTAAATTCATATTTCTCAGATTTTCATTCAGAACTCTCTCTAATTTCGGAAATGTTGTATAATATGCACAATACGCATTCTTATGAGTCTAAAGCCAAAATTACGGAGATAAATCTACACTGCAAAAAAAGTGTTTATTTTTCTCAATAAATCGTTAAATTTTTACAAGATATTACCTATAAGTACGTACCTATCAGTTTTTAAAATGTAATGGTCATAGACGTACTATAAATATAGACTACTTACAAACCAAAATATCCGCTACACAGAACTATAACACGAATTACTGTGAACATAGATGCACATCGCGGGAGTTGGTTAGCTGCGCCATAAGAAAGAAAGAAAATATCATAGACTACCAACGTAGAAAATACAGAAATCTCCGTACTCTAAAGTCGGTTTGAATTTCTCTACAAATTATTGAAATAAAATTTACCTGTGAAAGGTTATATCCTCTTCTTTATTATGTGATGAAGCATTCCAACGATTAACACAACAGACATATTTCAAGTTGGATTTTTTAAATTGTATGACAAAAGGCAAACACTGCGATTAGCTACAACTTCATACGTATTAGTCAGAAAGAGTCTGACTAATACTTTTAGTAGGTACATAATAGAAGACAGTAGAGACTAGATATCTCAGATTTGTTTTTTAATGACTAGTCTATATTTATAGTACGTCTATGGTAATGATATAAACGTATGATTTTAATTAATACTTTGTAATTACTCACAACTGTAAGTTCAGCCATATCAAACTGCCTACTTAAGTTTTGTCTGCCAAATGTGTTAATTTATCACCTACTACATAATAATTTTAGAGGAGACGTTTTTGGTTTACAAAGCCGACGCAAGCGGCCACGGTAAGACGGTTCCGATCTTCATGCCCATAAATATATTTACACGCAAATCGCGGGAAAAGTATGAACATTGTACTTATTCTCCAATATTTTTTTTTAATTATGCGTTTTAATGTAAAACAACATTTTCTAATTTCCAAATTTTCTCATTTCAATTGTGTTTTGTTAAGTTGTATCTTTCATAGTATATATTTACATCGAAGCCTTTAAAAGAGAGCAAAAAGATAATGACGAACAAGGCGAATTAGATAATGGCAACATTCTATATTTAAACAAAATCAGGAAAGGAATCTGTAACAACAATTTTGAATGAAGAACATCGTTCGATATCACATACCATTCGCTAAAATTAAAACGCTTCATAGGTAGGTAAGTAAGTACTTCGATAAAATATTTAATTTCGGATTGATTAATTGGAATCGCTGATCGCTGAAGATCGCGACATTTATATTATCGTCAAACGGAGTTATTCTGCCTACCAAGCAGCTATTCTACCTACCAAGCGGTTATTCTACCTAGTGAAATTTATTTTGTTTAAGTACCTGGTGTACATATTTAAACGAAGTTTAGACAAAATATTTTATTATGGAATTAAACTGCTTACTCGGATGACAGCACTGATTCTTTGTAAATAGCTTTCTTTTTACTCAACTATTAAATATAACGATTTTTCTGAAAACAGTATTTATGGGACTAGATGAAAAACGCCTAAACTTCATCATTTTTCTAAGAAAGTATACAAGGAAAGATTATTATTTTTTCCCACGCTTTTGTTTGATACATCAGCATTCAGAATATGTTAAAATATTTAAAATTTTCGAGTTTGAAAGACCTTAAAAGACTTTAAAATCACCAGGCAACACAGTACTAGAAAGCAAATAAGTATTTTGGGGTAATATTGCCTGGTGTAGGGTTATCAAAATGTTATCTTAGATCAATAAAAATAATACCTACAGGGTTATTTGGAAAACATTAATAACCTCGCAGGAAAGAATTTTAGAATAATTTGATGCTGTAGCTGAACGCATTTCTTAAATTGCATGAAATTTTCAATGAACCATTGCCTATCTATTTATTGAAGCGATTTGGTAATAGATACAGATGAAAGCTGAACGTTGTTCATCAATACATGTAGGTATTTTAAATGCTCTTAACACTTGTTATCGGTATTATACAAATTCTTAAACTGTATGTTTTATATATATAATATATATATATATATATATATATATATATATATATATATATATAGTATATTAAAAGTATGTTTTTTTAATGCAGGCAAAATAACCACAAAAGCATGGGGTAATTTTGCCTAAATTTTTAGAAGTTAAATAAGTGTGTTAAAATATAATTTGGTGCTACTAGCTATAGAGAAACACTTAAAATAAAGGGTATATATATAACACATAAAATAATATGGCGATGGACCCACTAGTTCAAAAAATGAAAAAACACGATCAAACAAAAAATAGTACTAAAACCAGGCAGAATAACACCATTTGACGGTACTGAAAAACGCGATATTAAAAAAAAAATTATTCTCACTTGCGAAAAAAATCGAAATTTGACGAAATTGAAATCGCAATGCGATTGCAAAATTCGACGGAGAAAATCGTAAAACTAAAATGAAAAAAGCCATTAATTTTTTGAAAAACGTCCGTATTTTTGCATATTTTAAGAAATCATTTGGAAAACGCAATATTTATTATGCTAATAAAAAGCTCGCAAAATTTATAATAATTAAATTCTTTTTTCTGACTTCTGTTTTGTTCTGAAAAAATCGAAATATTTTTTCAATTTAATCAAATTTCAAAAAAATTCGAATTATGCAAACCAAAATGTATTGATTTATGGCGCATAGGGCTACAAATTATTTCGAATTACGGGGGGATTTTCGAATTATCGGGGTTAATCTACTATGAAAATAATATTTTGGGACATATTTTGGGACTATGGCGAATTTCGAATTATTCGGGTTTTACTGTATTATTAGCTTAAGGGGTTACGTGTAGTCAGAGGCGCAAAAAAATAGACATTTTCAATTTTTTTTTTGAACGGTTGTTTAATGTTATGATTCAATACATAAAACCAACGTTTTACACTATATTTTAAAAAGCTATACCGACAATTTCAAATAAAATTATTAATACTGGACCACAATAGAATCTCGATTCTTGGCCCCTGTTTTGCAAATATTGCCTCGCGGTGTCCATCAGTGCTTCTTATTGGTTTATCTAAATTTAATGAAACAACAAGAAATTAGTAGTTCAATGGTTTATCTTGTGCTTAATCGAAGCTTTTTTATTTTTTTTAAGTTTAGAAAAATGGCGATCTTTGAAAGCTTACTTATGAATTTTGAGGGAAAAAATCGCTCATTTATTATTTATTAAAAAAAAGTTTAAGTCAAAAAAAAATCCTTCGATTAAGCACAAGTTTTTAATGCCTAAAATATGATGTTTAAATTTCATTTAAATCTGTCAAGTAGTTTTTAAAATATCGTGGTCACCGTTTTTGAAAACGTTATTTTGAGAAAAACGCGTTTAAAGTTTTATGCATAAATAATTAATACAAATACAATTTAAAAAATTGCTTACGTAGAGTCGTCTATTTCTGGTACATATAATACATCTTCTGCCGATGTGTAAGCCTCCAAGATGTCGATTTTTTTTTTATCTACGTCTCATTTTGCCTTCTCGAGAGACCTGATTTGCACGTTGGTCAGCAATCTTTATGCGCTCTACATCGAGTTTTTCAGCATACCGGTGTGCATTAGGTCCATAATTTAATCCTATGCATTGGCAATCATTAATATTCCTTGCATACCTTCATGAAGTCTCATTATAAATTTTTGAAAATGATTATAATACACGCACAACTAACTATAGACTGCTGGGTTTCACTGCCACTGAAATACTAACACTAAATCAAATATCAGTTAGCCTAATGGGTCTTATGTCCAAAAGTAGAAGTATAAAAGAAATTTCATACATTATTCTTAGAATTAATCAGGTAAAAACCGCGTTCCATAGCAGTCGCCCCGTTTGTCAGCCCGGCCAGCTCTAGTACCGTCCGCGTGTCAGTACGGGCGGCAGCAGAGGGCCCTACAGTTATCGTTGGATATCTTTAAAACTAATAACCGGATCGAGTTGATATTTTCACACAATATTTTTGAAACATTTTGCTTTAAGAAAATACAACAACAAAAAAATTCGATTTTTTAAAAATCCTGACTACATGTAACCCCTTAAAATATGCAAAAATAGACAGTTTTCACAAAATTAATGGCTTTTTCAGGACTTTAACGATTTTTGAAGATTTTTTTACATAAATTTCGAATTAACGAATTACGCATAATTCAAAATGTTTTTTGGGTCCCTCGAATTTCGAATTAATGAGGCTCTACTGTATTAGTTACTTTTTACCTAAGTAACATTTATTCTACTAGTAAATAATTATCTCGTATCAGTATTTTTGGCAAGGCGAACCAAATTTGTAATATTTGACATAGTAGGTACATATGTATAGTATATGTATGTATGTGTAATAAAGTAACTAGAAATGGAAGGATTACACATTTCACTAAAAATTGCAGTACATAGCCCAGCTGCGTATAAATCTATCTATCTATTATGTAAAGCTTGCCAGTGTTTATGTATCTTTTGTATTTTAAAATAAGACTTGTCACATAAAACGTAATATCATTTTTACTTTACTTATTTATATTATCCTATGAAGGCAATAACTGGTTTAAGAATAAACCCCTATTAGATTTAGTCCTGCTTGTAATAAATCTAAGAATTTTGGGTGAATTAAATAAAAAAACTGAAAAACTAGTTTTATAAAAATAATATTTATGTATTTTTTTTCATTATACACAATGTATTTCCTGTCAAACATCTACATATTGTATCAAAAATTAACAAAAAACATTTTCTATAAAAGATATGCAAACATTTAAAACATTAACAAAACAGCACCTATAATTTTTATACAAAATATTCTAAAATTAAAAATAAGTTATTGTAAAAAATCTATTGTAAAAATCCATACGAAATTTAGTGAGAAAGAATCATTTTATGGGAAACAACGAAATTCATTTCACAGAATTGAGCACCAGTAATAAAAAAAATTATTGGATCATTTATTTGAGGTTTAGTGACAACAAAGAGTTGACAGTCAAATTAGCGAGTCAAACAGTATTAAAGCGCCTACAGGTTTCTTAAAGAATACATAACTTTATTCATGACAATGACTTAGATTAAAATAAAGATGAAAACAGTCTTGATATGGAAAAATATTACGTAGAAAACTACTACGTCGTCACTTAACTACTTTGGAAAAATATTGTGTAGAAATTTACTAAGTTGTCAACAAACCACTTATTGATGTAAAGAAGATATGTGCCTTAGAAACATTACAATTTACAAGACAAACCCTGCCTCAGACTTGGACCTTCCAAAGTATGTGCTTTCGTTTCTAATTCCGTCAAGCCATTATTTAACTTTCCAGAATTTCACTACATATTCATATTGTGTTTATTAAATGAGGCGATCACTGAAAAACTATTGTAAATCTCTGAAACCCCAAGAAATAATAATAAAAATCTATTATTTATCAGATATATCTAAACAAATATTTTCTTTATAATTTTAACTGTATACATTGTCAGTTTACTCATCAAATAGGTATGATAAGCATTTTCTACAAATATTTTAAATACAAATATCATAAATTATTATTTATTTAATATAAACCATTGCTATAAATAATACAAGATCGCCAATATTAAATAAATAAGAAATACTATTTGTGATCTTTTGAATTGATCAATTAAAAACAATTATCTATTTTTGTTAGACATGGATATTTCATACTTATGACTTATGACACTATTATATTTTAAAGCTTCTTGTACACTGATTTCATTCAATGGTTAATTTTAATAAAGGGTTTATCAATAATGTTATTATATTTTATTTTATAACTGCAACACTACTAAATATCAAGTCATATGACAGCCGGACATAACACTCCCAAACATATTTAAATTTTTGGAAATAAATTATATCACAGAGATTCACAAAGAAGAGAAGTAAAATATAAAAAATCAAAATCCATCATCACATACATATAATATAAGTAAGATAACAACAGATTAAACAAATTTTATTTAAAATACATTATTCATTGAAATAGCGAAAATCAATAATAATTTTAGAAAATAAAACACAAAAATTTGGTTTAAGAGAAGTAATCAATTATGTATTTACTTTTCATTGTTTCAGAGGGCTTTACTTTAATTAACATAAATGATATGTGGCCTCATACATAGAGCGTTCATAACCATAAGTGTTAAAACTCTATATTTATATAAAAAGGCCTATTAAGCACTATGTATGTTCGGTAAAAACTGCTTAGCCACAAACAAAGTGCAATAATAAAGAGTGAATTTCAAAAACACCCAAGTCAGAAAAAATTCATTCTAAAATAATCAATATTTTGTGAATATTATTATTTATTTACCAACTCTATTCACATCAAAATATTTTTTGTTAATTTGTTCTCAAATAATGTTTCTTGATTATATCCATTTACAAACTACTGCTATATTAACCTCAACAAATTAAAATTGGCCTTTTTTTCAAAATAAACCTGTTTGCAGCCATGACTGAGACCATGTAGAAATGAAAATACATATTGTTTTATCACAAATTTGAGAGTAAAAACTGAAGGACAAGTTTGCCTTTGCCCTTGATAATAAATATTTTAAAATACATACATATGTTATTTTTACCTTTACTATTACTTCAGTCATTATTACATCACATCCATGATTACTAATATTCATTTTTATTTTTCTAATAGTTATATATTTCAGATGCCATGAATATATACATATATATATATATATTCATAAATGACAAATGCATCATATTTAAATAACTAAATAAGCAAAAATTCTTTGAACAGTCAAATTCATTTGTTGTTGACAAGACTACTTCTTTCTCACTAAATTCTGTACACTAAAAATAATACTTGGTCTGTCTTAAGTCACCTGTTGTCACTTGAAGATTCACTATTTGGAATAATCTGTAAAAAATATGGAATCAAACACTGTTTTTTTTGGATCAATATTTTAAAATACTTGAATCTTAAGAACTTGAATAAAGTAGCATACATTCAAGTAACTAAAAATATACCTAATATCGGTCAGGCAAACCAATATTTATAATCTATTATGTTGCATGCATTAAATAAATATCTAAATTATAATACATACCGAACAAAAGGAATGAATAACATTAATCATTTTGGTAAAAAATCCATGACACTAACGACAAACAAGTAAATTGATCAGTTAAATATAGATTCAATGAACATCCTTCGATCGCAGTACAATGAGATATGTTGTTAACATTTTGATATAAACAGGAAATCTTCCCATTTTTATAGTTCATTCCAATAATGAATTCTGGTCCATATGTATTATAAGTTTTTGCCAAGTGTTGCTTGACTTGTTACCTTTTCAAGTAATAATCCGGTAGCTGGTGTAGGAGAACTGTCTCTCGTAACACTGGCTCTCGATCGATTAGCGGCCGATCCAGAATTCTTCATCATTTTCTCAGGTAACCATCGGTGTATAACCGGTGAAAATAGGTCAGGATCCATACTGAAATATTCAGATATGTAAATATAAATAATACATCTATATATTACGTATAATGCAACACACTTAAAATTTTAATTTAAAATTGAAAAATTATCATTTACCCTTAAGGGTCCTTTAACATAGTGTTTAGTTTATTCTATTTACCATATTTAGTTACACAAAACCATGTTTCAATAAAAAATAATTCATTTTTAAATAAACATTGACAGTGACGTCATCAGAAGATATAAAATTAAACAGATTAAAGTCTAATTAAGAAAGATTGCGAAAGTGTAAGTAAACAATAGTTCTAAGTTATAGTAACTTATTGACATTATACTCAGATCTAAAATAAACTTTCACTTAAAAAAATATAATATTTAAAATATTGAATTATATTAGAATTGCTAAACTCTTCGTGATATTTTTCATTTTAAATATTAGGTCCTTACCTACGAATTTTTCTAATACTGGCTAGTTTGAAGTTCGGTATCTTGCATTCAATGTGGAATTCAAAATTCAAATTAATGTTATATTAAATCTATGACATTCCTATTTTTCAAATTATTCATTCATTTTTTTCGCTGTTTGTTTTTTCTTTCATGATGCAGAAAATGAAAATTCACATTCTTTTCGAATGAGTTGCGTTATGGCACTGATGTTGCACAGATGGCGTGCAATATCAACAACGTGTATAGACCAAGTACCGCAAATGAACCCACGGTGTATTTTTGGTTTGACTATAGTCTATCTGGACGACAGAAGACTACAGTCGATAATAACGAATAGAAAGCCAAAGCAGAAATTAGCAACAGACTGCAATGTAAGTAACAAAACAATTTGGATTAATTTGCATCTAAATAATTGGGAAAATAAAGAAACTCGCAAAGTGGGTACCATATGAACTTACTGTAGGACAATAGCAAACTAGCATCAAGACGTACCTTAGTTTGCTGAGTTAGTACATAAATGAGGGAATTCTGAATCGGATTACTTGTGGTAAAAAATAGATGCCGTATTATAACCGTATGTATGTTCGTCGCAATCACTGGACCCAGGGGAGGCAGCCAAACAATGTCCCAAATGCAAATTGAATAAAAAAAGCTGGTTGTGACTGCAAGGTGGACCTGTGTCAGCATTACTCATTACAGCTTCTTGAGATCTGGCACAACAATTACTGTAGAGGTATACTGTCAAAAATTGAAAATGATGATGGACAAGCTCGCTACCAAACAAGCGAGATTTCTCTAGTCCACTACTTCTCCACGACAATGCTCATCCACAAAGTGCACAACGGACTATCCTAAAATTACAGGAGCTTCAATTAGAAACTCTCCTTCAACCACCTTACTTGCCGGAACTTACACCTACTTATTTTTTTTTTTTGGAATTTGGATAACTTTTTACAAGGGAAAAATTTTAACTCCGATGAGGTGATGAAAAACGCTTATACATAGTTCATAGATTATCATCCCCGGGATTTCTATAGCAAAGGCATTAATGAACATCCATTAAAATGGCAAAAGTGCACTGATAACAATGTCCAATATTTATATTTTTCTATAAAAAAAAGCAATTTCATAGGTAAAGACCTAATAGATAAAATAATATAAGAATAAATTATTTTATTTAAAATTACATGTTTTTTTTTATTTATTTAAATCGATATCAATTATGAAATCTTGTGTAAATAATTACTAATTAGTAAATATTTGCACAAAATTTCAATACGAGAGTAGTCTGTAAACTTTCCGACCTTAAGGGGATATTCTAGTCTAGAAATTTTAAAAAATCAAAAAATTTTTTTTTGTATGTTTTGTAAGTTAGACATTCAGAATTATGTCCTCAAATGAATTTTTCAAAATTCCAATTATTTACCGAGATACAGCGATTTTAATGGTGCGGCAAGTAACCGGAACAAATTGAACAATAGAGGGGGCGACGTTGCCGACTGCCTGCGGATGGATTACCTCATAAAACCTTTCTTATATACTATACCTAAATAATGTGTATTTAACTGAAGGTCATATTAATGTATTTTTTTAAAATCTTTTCGTTCTACTATTTAGTTCAGGTTAGTATCGAGTCAATCTTTAAACATCGTTGACATGCGTTCTCTGCGAATATTTTACAAATGTTTTGAGAGACTATTATAGTTTTTGTGTAAAATGGATAAAAAAGTTCAAAATACATATGGTGCTAAGCGTGCATATAGAAAGGCGAAAAGACAATTTAGAGGTAATCAACATACTGTAGAAGAAGAAATAAGTTTCACTAGTGCATCCGCAGCAAAATTGAAAAGATCGGGTGACGAAGAAGTTATAATAGAAAAAAAATTACGGCTATTGCATTTTAGAATTTTTATCTATTATTACATCACTTTCATTATTAATCCTGTGTTCTACATGTAAGCAAAATATAACATTTTCGTTATACGTCAAAATATAAAAATCGTTGAATTCTTTAATATGGACTTTTGCTTCCAAACACATAATGCAGGAACGCGGTCCATTGAAATTATTATTTTTATACCCATTCTAAAAATACTAAACGTTATGGGAATCACGATTGGTCCAGAATCCCATGCTTTCGCTGGGAAACGGGACGAATTTCAGATCGAACGCTCTGAAATCCGAGCTTCGGATGCTTCAAATGCTGCTCGTCTACAAGAAAGAACTTCAGAGAATGAACATTTTGAAGTGAAGAAAGGTCCATTGTATGAAACAGGAATCGCCAATTAAAAATTTGCAAGTATACTGTACTGAAACTTTACTCAAAACTTTAAATGCGTTTTTCTAGAAACTTCATTTTTCAAGCTGGCGGACATGATATCTCACTATAAACCGATTTATTAAAATTTTTGTGTGAACCTTCTCTATATATCCCTCTTTAGCCCCTACCAGATTTAAGTCGAAATTTTTATTTTTACTATTAAAAAAAAAATTTAACTGTAAAAAAAAAACGCGAAAAAAGGTAATTTTTTTTTCAAACGGCCGCCATTTTATAAAAAAAAATATATTTCTCCGAGGTAGGGGCGATAGCAACATCCTCATTAATTAAAAATCTGTTAGAATTTTTTGTTTCAAATGACCACAAGGGTTGGAACCATGTCCGCCAGGACATCCATTTTTTTTTTGGACCCCCCACTTTACCAGCCGATAACTTTTAGAGTTTTGATTTTTTATTATTTTTTTATTTTTGATGTATTCTTAAAATATAAATAATGAATCATAAAAAAATGTATACCAAAAATATTATTTGTTTCTTTTTTACAAAGCTCTAAAAAACGCCCGAAATTCGTTCCTCTAGACTAGAATACCCCCTTAATGCTAGGGAATATGGTTGCACATCTTTTGACAGGTACTCATTAATATTTCAGCCATTTTGGATGCGCGGTTGTTGTTTGACAATCGTTTGAGTGATCGATGTGAGTATTTTTGCAAAAATTGAAAAATGAAATATTTGTTTTTGAAAGGCAATACGCCCAAGCAAATCAAAGATGTTTACGCTATGTACGTGGACTCTGTACCATCATTTAACACCGTGAAATTTTGGGCAGCTGAATCTAAACGTGGCTGTACTAGCTTGGGACGTCCAAAAAATGCAACCACTTACGATAAAATCGCTAAAACTCACAAAATAGTGCTAAACGACCATCGAATTAAAGTGAGAGAGATAGCAGAGCCAATGAATACGTCCGAAGAATGTGTTTGTCAGATATCGAATCAAGATTTAGGCATGATAAAGCTGTCCGCGCGTTGAGTGCCATGTTTGCTCACGTTAGACTAAAAACGTGTTTGAATGAACATATGCAACGCTCTGTTGGCGCAGTTTGGGAGCAATAAATCAGAGTTTTGGCGCCGATTAATTACTGTAGATGAAATTTGGATACACCATTATATGTCCAAAACAAAAAACAGTCAAAACAGTGGACTGTGAAGACCCCAAAAAAAGCAAAAACTGTTTTTCGGCTGGGAAAGTGATGGCGACTATTGGACTATGATTCGAATCTTAATTGATTATCTTCAAACAAAAAAAAACATTACAGGAGCATACTATGCATCATTACTTGAGAACCTAAAGGCAGAAATTGCAGAAAAACGGCCACATTTGCAGAAAAAAAAATTCTTCCCATTTCTGAAAAAAAATTCACCGAGACAATGCGCCGTCTCACACATCAGAAGTTGCCGTGGCGAAAATCTATGAATTATGGTTTGAACTGCTTGACCACCCTCCTTACTCACCTGATCTTGCCCTGAGTGACTTTTTTTGTTCCCTAATCTAAAAATTGCGTGAGGACAGAGATTTTCGTAAAATGAGAAGGCCATTTATTATCTTTGTAAACAATTATTTTGCAGAGAAAGACGCCGAGTGCTATTTAGACGGGTTAAAATAATTGGAGCATCGGTGGGAGAAATGTGTAGACTTACAAGGAGACCATGTAGAAAAATAAATATAAATTTAAAGAAAAAATGTCTTGTACCTTTGTTAGGTCGGAAACTTTTCAGACCACCGTCGTATATTTTTATCATTGCCTAATTAAAATGCTTGACGTATGGATGGCTGCTTGTCTTATAAATAGTGTAAATAAATAAAGTAAACAAAGCAATTCAACTTATAAAAATATTCTGTAAAATCAATGAATCAGATAATTGGTTCCAAGTGATTTCTGAGAAATACATTTATAATTAAGGCATTTTAAAGCATTTTATAATGTGAAAATGTTAAGTCTTTTCAAACATTGATCAAACCCAAGATGTTAGTTAATTGTAAAATAATGTATGTTACCTACAATGGAAAAAAATAATTTCATTTAGATTTTTCGGTTGGAATAAGTACACAAGAATGCACCAAATATATCGTACCTTAATAATGGTTTAGATTTTGTGAATGTTGATACGATAACTCCGATTATAATGGTAGTACAGATTCCTATAGGTGCCAGCCAGTGATAAGATAGTCTGTATAAAGGAAATACTAATTCTGGATCCAGTACCTGTAACAAGAAATAAATAAATATAATTAAAAAACTAAAATATTAAATCTAAGAAATAAAATAATGTATGAATTTCTAGATAATCTTTCGGATATTGACAGACTCAGACAGAGAAATAGCCCGACATACATCCCAGGCACGCAGGCAGTCCAAACAATACTTTAAAGAACATGCTGCAATACGTACAGGACTAGCAGCAGACCACTTAGCAGTCTCATTAAACTGGGAAGAGCAACCACTCAAGTCGGGATCTCTCCTGTCAGGAGGTACAAGCCCCATAGCGGAGGCAGCCTGGGAACCCAAGGAGACCCATCCGCCGACAATAGCCCCCGCAATAGCTCCCGCCAAAGCACCCCGTGATGTCGCCCATGGCCATAGCATACCTAGCGTGAATACGCCAAACATGCTGCTGGCTGCAATTGCTGATAGGGATGTGGCCACCTGATGAAGTCAAGACAATTAATATTAGGCTAAATCAACATATTGAAATATTGAATAACCTGTTATTAGATAAAAATCAAAATCGTACGGGTAAATTACATTTTTAAACATATTTTTTTGAACACTTTTAACTGAAAAGTGAACTTACACCGGACAAATTAAAAAAAAACAATAACTCCTGGCCTTAAAACAATTTTTTGGAAAGTATTGAAAAATTATATAAGTATAATGTCCGGAAAAGAAAACTGAATTACCAGTGGTGTGTAGATAATATACATAGTAAGAAGAGATCTCAGACCACAATGAAAGGCAACACATGTAGAGATCAAATACGATTTAAGATGTATGGAGTGTTAGGGATTCAAAATTATTATTAATCACTTTCAATAACACTTTAAAGTAACATTTAAAAGATGACCAGAAAATATATTAAAATAAAAGATATTTAAATGTTATCAAGTATATAGGTATGTAATGCAAGGTAATTGTGGATTATAAATATATAGTATAAAAGGAAGTCCCCGGCGAGCGTCTGTCCCTCTGTCTGTATGACCCCGCTAATCTCAAAACTTTATTGTTATGGCTGTATTTCTCCAGGAAGATTTTTATACATTAAAAATTGCCCTAGCACATATAGGAGCTGAGCATTAAGGGTATTAGTGAATCAAGTCGGGAAAAATTTGCGATAAAAACGATGCCTTATCCATTAGAGATACAAAAAAGTCATGTAGGAAAAAATTGTGTAAAATTAAATCACCTATAAAAAAAGTCAGTATAGCTAGACCGCATTCAAAAGAATGTGCACAAAAAATATGTGTGTTGTTACGATGCAAAAAATGAACACAAAATAAGTTTTTCTAGTAAGTAAGTAACATTTTTTAAACTAAAAAATATATACATATTTATTTGGAATATCATACTGAGGCTTGTAATATAGGCTTGCCAGGCAACTTTCCCCAGCTTTCTTCTTTGCGGACAAAGCTAGGGAATGGTCTTTTGATTGTGGTCGACCTATAGTCTATATATAGCATATATGTTTATCAATCTTTTAAGGATAACTTACTTTAAAAGCACCTATAGCATATATATCAATATTTTAAGGATAACTTCCACCAACTACTTTTGTCTAAATCTTAGCAACTTTAAACATTTACCATAGATCAAATTAGTCCATTACACTAAAACATTAAATTAAATATCTTAGAAGATATGATGAGTTTAAAAAAATAAGATGTGGACATATTTAATGACACGGGGCCGCAGGCGGCAACGGCGGCTTCATAGGGTGGGGGGAGCACACTACAAGCATCGCCTATCCGAGGGCACACCCTCAAGGGCACGCGACGGACGTATGTATTGACAGTGTATCAGTTTAAAAACAAAACTATATCGGGCAAAACCGGACCGGGTCGCTAGTAATATAATATAAACATGCTTGTCTGATCTAGTCTCAAAGTGAACAAGAAGTGAGGGTTCGATTAGGGATTGTTTCATTTTTATAGCAAAATTTCATTGATTCGTTGAAAAATATAAACAATATTGATGTGAAACAAATTCCATTCCACAGCTAATTTTAACCGTAATAAAAAATCCTTTTAATTTAAGAAACAACAGATGTAGGTACTATGAATTGCAACATGCATAAATAATTTGAGAAATTTGGTAAATTTCTATTAAATGATGCCAAAATTCATGTAGTGATGTTACGTCAAATTTCAGTCAAAAATGATATATTGTTCACATTCTGCAGGGGCCTAGAGCCAGCATTCTAGCAGTTGCTACAAAAATTAAAAAAAAAAATTAAATGGAGTGATAATTTTATATCACCAGGGTTGAATAATGTTTATTAATAGATAAATAAGTTTAAACATGACCGAAGATGCGCTTAAGATGAAACACACTCTAAACAACCTAGGTGATGTCATCACAATGGATATTGTTGAAAAAATCCCTAGTATCATTATGGAAGGCTGCCAAGTGAAAATATACAGGATCGCTAAGGGTGCAGACATCTCGACAAAATAAGTGCACGATATCCAGCCTGAAGAATTATAGATGAAAAAGTTGCATGCATAAGGGGTGCCATGATTGTTACCTGTCAATCAAATATGCATGCCAATGGACATTTCAAAACAGTGTTTGGCCACACTTAACCACAATTTGCAAGACTTTTTGCATTTATTTATGTAGACGAAATATTGATGCTTTACTACACACAGCATCCAAGCTTCAGTTAAGCTTTCAGTTTTAGAAATCACTCAGCAGTTAACGCGTTGACTGCTGAGTGATTTCCTTTGACATCATGTCAGTGCTAAAAATGTAGCCAATAATAATAATTCATTGTCATTAACCATTATAAACCCATTAATCCTCTCAAGGCGAACAACGCCATAAACACACGACTGCGGTTTCAAACACAAACTTCAGAAAGTGCGTTTACACTCACTCAAAAATGTATCGGGTCGATATTATTCACCAAAATAACTATGTATTTCAAAAATTATTATTATGTATTACATTGTCTTCTTATCTTATTCAGATATTTTGCAATTCTGTGTAAACGTTAACACACATTTAAATTTTGTCTATTAGTTAATAGTACATTTTTCCTATTTGTTTGTAATCAACATGATTAATTACAAATAAATTACTAAAAAACATGATAATAACTAAAAAAAAATCAACATATTTGGAAAGGCATACAATCAGGAACTATTTTCAAGCTGCTAAAAAGTAGTAAGAACAGAGTTTTTCAAAGGCATGCATCCTCTATATATACTTACTAATATCTTATTTTTCATTACTTCATTATTATTTTGTTCAAGAATCAAAAATAAATTAATAAATTATAGGATCTGTGATAAAAAAATGAAAATTTTATAGAAAATATATTACATTATTTCGACATTTAATACTGAATCTGTTCATATTATGAAACGCCTGAAAACATATATGTATTTAAACAAAATCCTGGTTGGTCAGAGCATTCAAGGCAAAAATAAATTGTATCTTTACATTTATTCTGCCCCAATAAGCTAAAAAGCAGTATCTCTACTGAACAAATTACTAAGTAAATCAAGGAAATGTGAATGGAGCAATTTCTATCATTCAAGTTTTTTTCATTTTTTTCACCCATTTTTTCACCCATCACCCAAGAGAAACCATTAATAGACATTGAATTAATACAGATAAAAAAGGTTATTTTATTATTATTTGATGTATTTTTATATACTTTAAACCTCAAATAATGCTTATATTTTAATATTTTGATGGAAATACAGCAAACAAGTTTATTAGAAAGTTAAAGTTATTATGACCTCAAGAATCCAAAACTACAAAAAAAAAACATTTTTCAAAAAATGGATTTACTGCATTTTAGCTTAGTGGGGCAGTATTATGCATATTCAAACAAAATTTGCACCATTTGATTTTTATTTGGATACTCTATTTAGTACAAAATCTAGTAAAGTGTGGTTTCATCAATAGCCAATGTCAGTCGTTTGATTTGATTAACTACAAGATTCCTGCTTACAAATAGTTCTCGTAGCTTTAACTTGATCGCTTTGTTATATGTATATTAATAAAAATAAAAAAATTATAAAAGAGCCTTACGAAACAATGCTGTACTCAGTTTCTGTAAATTTTCTCAATTCAAAAAGGTTGCAATAAGTGCGGACAAATTATCTTAGAAAAATATCATATAAGTACTCCAGAATGTTTGTTTTAGACAAATATAAAAAAATGTATTATAATAATTCCAAAATTCCTATAACAAGAAAAAATCATCCTTACACTTCGAATTCTCATATTTACGAATTGAAAATAAAATACACAAAAAAATGTTATAACACAGTAATTCTTCTGCTACACAAATTGTAAAAATGTAATACATACATCAAAATATAATTATAGATAAAATAAATAAAATATAAAAAACACACGGAAATTCCAATGTAAGGGAACTTAATGCTCATAAACAAAGTGAATACAAAAGATGAATGAAAGTAACCCAACTTTATGACATTTATGTATTATCTAACAATAATCCTTATGATATAAAAGGCCATTTTCAGTCGTTTTTAGCACCCAGCGAATGTTTGAAATAATGAAGAAGTTTTCAGCATAGGACATGTTAAAATGGTGGGCATTGGATGATAAAAGTGCACCAAAAAGGGGAAAATCATTTTGTCAGTTTGTCGTCAAATCATTGGCATCCATTATGGGCACCAATGGCCACACAGCGATTACTATCAGCCGTGTTGTGGCCACCATAGCTGACCACAAGGCCATGCAGCAAGCAAACAGAAACAGATGTGTATGGGCCACGAACGACCACGAAGCTGCTCACAGGGCCTCACAGGGCCAGCATGCAATGGATGATAGCCAATTGAAGACACATTATTAGTCACACAGAAATTGCTTAACTGCTAGTACATTTTAATTCAACTATCCTCTTCAACCACTATTTCTTGCATTTGTGTAAGTGATCACATACAGTGGGTGATCGGTTAACAAACAGTTCAGACTGCGAACAAATCAGACAACAAACACTTTCACGAAAGATTTTTGTGTTCAGACAACTAACACATATTCGGATAACGAATTAAAACAATCTTTCTAATCCACTTATTCTATTTGTAAAGCTAATTTTACATTCGACAGACTTTTGAAAACGGCGTGCTTTTGACTCAGTCCGTGATGTCATTTCCAAGACTAAATGAGGCGTGTTCTGCAACACTGCACGATACAGCTTACCGCGTTGTCGCATACTGCGGCGTAGATAGTGTGCGCCGACAATTTTTCAATTATGTGCGCTAGTTGATTTCTGTCCTTCTAAATTTTCGTACATGTGCTCGTATATGTGCTTTTCTGAATCCCTTATAAGAAAATCTGACAAGTCTTAGAATGGCACCCAAAACCAAGCTGATGTCAATAGGGTTGGGGATCTCTACAACGACAATGCGATTAATTCTAGAAAATCCTAAAGAGAGAAGAAATCGACATCGGACATGTTCTTTAATGCCCCATAACCAAAAAAAAATGGACTGATTAATATGCAAGACTATGTATATGTATTATTTTTGTGATAAATAAACTAACAAAAAAATTAAACATACAATTTTTTTTTAATTCAATTTGTGGGTCTCCAGAACGAATTAATCAAATTCCCATAAAAATCTATGGTAAATCGATGATTGGTTAACAAACAATTCAGAGAGCGAACATAGTCTTGAAACAGATTATGTTCGTTAACCGGTCACCCACTGTAGGTACACTGAAAACAAAGTACATATTTAAATTAAATGTATTCAATGTATCACAAAATGAAATTTTATGACTATTTTGTCGTGATGGTTTATTTTTATGTATTTAGTTTCCAACCACAACAATACCTGATAATGTGGCGATACTATGCCATTTCAATTTTTAACAACGTGGTACTATCACCAGCAAACAAAATTCGCATTGAATGAACAATTCGCTGCTACTTGAATAAAAAATGTTAGTACGAAAAAATAATAATTTTAAAAGTCTGCATTTGAACATTAACACATCCTCCGCGATGGTAGACAGATCTGACCCGACCGTTTATAAAAATATGAATTACTCGATAAGTATTCAGTTTTTGTCATTTCCCTTCTAGTTAATCTTTTATTAAATATTTCTAAATCATATGGGACATAAAACATTTTTATCAGACAAGATTCAAATGATTTATTGCTAAAAATCCTAAAAATCGACACGTAACTGACCTAGGGCAGTAGTCTTTCTGCAGCAGCATATTCCCCGTCACCACCCGTTCGTATCCCTACCACTGCTCGTTCATGCCAAATCACATATGGTCAACCATTTGGACATGATTTGTACGTTTCTACACTATCTTCGCTGCGCTCTTCGTTACAAGGGTCCGCAGAGAGGGGATGCAACGGTTAGAAATCCCTTTCGAGTCACCACATACCGTAGTACCGCTCCAACCTCCCTGCTCGGTAGTGTCGCATTGTTTTCTTCCGTGTATCTACTGTATTGCGATTTACTGAAGATTTACAAAGACAAGAAATCATATTTTATTTATTTTTGACGTCTGTGATAAATATATTTCCAGTGAATTTATTGAACAGGTAAATATATTATTATTTATATTTAGAATATACAGGGTGTTTCATAACTAGTAGCAAAAACTTTACTGGTAGATTCCTACCTTGATTACGATAGTGAGTCGGGTAGATAGTGTCAATAAATAGTGAGTCGAAAATGTTCAAGCAACCATGACCTAAAATCAATAGTTATGGAGATACGCAATTTCAAAGTATATATTTTTTCTCAATATTTCTGACTAATGTTTTACAAAAAGTTGATGTATCATTATCGCAACTTTTGTCGATTATGGAAAACTTATTTGCTTTAAATACATGTCTAATAAAATTAAAAAAATCTTGCAAAAGTTGAAAATAGAATATTGTGTAATCAATATAAATTATTGTAATGATAGTCCAACTTTTCGCAAAAATAAATCAGAAATATTGAAAAAAATGTAATCTTTGATATTGCATATCTTCATAACTATTAATAGATTAGATTATAGTTGCTTGAACACTTTCAACTCATCGTCAAGTCAGGAATCCACCTGTAAAGTTTTTGCTACTAGCTATGAGATACCCTTCATCTTAATGTACCCATAAATTAAAAATAATAATATTCAGATTATCAACATGTCATAAATGATCCTCATAAATAGTTCTAGTACGACATAGAAGTAAACTCAAGCTAAATATAAAATTCTTTTTTGGAATTTTTCAGGCCAAGTATCATAATGGCGAGAAAAAATAATTTATGTGATGATGACATTGAAAGGCTACATGACAGTTCGGATAGCGAAATAAGTGAAGACAGTGACTTGGAATTTGAAAACTTGGATCCAGACTTTGAAAGTGAAACGGAAGATTTCGTCTTAGAGGATGTATCAGAAAGCGATGAAGATGTTGGAGATGTAGGACAGTCGATTGAGCATGTTGAAAACATAGAAAACTTTTACTTCAAAATCTGGTTTTCGATGATCCTCCTTGTCATCAACAACTTCACGCACCAGAGCTAACAATATTATTTCAACAGCTCCAGGATTGAAAAATGATGCTAAAAATATTTCTTCGCTTAGAGACGCTTTCCATTTATTCATAACTGAAGAAATTATTGATGAAATAATGGAAAATATAAATAATTTCTGCCGGCTGAATCCAAAAAATTCTAAGACTCCTGATATAACACGCACGGAATTGCTTGCATTTTTTGGCATTCTATTAGGTCCTTACATATGAAATTGACGTTTAGTATGGGAGGAACATAAAGCCGATTTTTTTTATTATAATATATTTATTTAATCAAAGTATGTACCATTGCTATCTATGCACTTTTGCCGTCTCATAGGTAGTTCATCGATCCCTTTACTATAAAAACCATTCGGACGGGAATCAATAAAATCTTTGAAGGCGGTTTTGACTGCCCCATCGGAGTTGAATTTTTTCCTTTGCAAGAAGTTATCCAAATTTCGAAAAAAATGGTAATCTGTTGGGGCAAGGTCCGGAGAGTACGGTCGATGTCTTAGACATTCCAATTGAAACTCCTCTAATTTGGTATGTCTGTTGTGCAGTGTGTGGTCTAGCGTTATCATGAAGCAGCAGTGGCCTAGAGCGATTAACCAGCCTCGGTTGTTTAGCAGCTAGCTTTTCCATCATGGTTTGCAGTTGCTGACAATAGACATCTGCCGTAATCGTCTGGCCAGATTTAAGAAAGCTGTAGTGAACGACACCATCACTAGTCCACCAAACTAACTCACAAGTAACTTTTTGGGAGTCAATTTTCGCTTGGGGCATGGTTTGGCTGGTTCGGCAGGGTTCAGCCGTTGCGATGAGCGCTTCCGATTATCGTACAGGATCCACTTTTCATCACAGGTAATGAATGATTCGATTTAAAATCCCTTCATTATTGTGCCGGTTGAGTAATGCAACGCAGCAGTCAACGCGCGTTTGTTGATTTGCTTCACTCAATTCGTGAGGTACCCACCTTTCAAGCTTTTTCACCTTACCAATTTGCTTCAAGTGGATTAAAACAGTTTTATCACTAACACAGCAGCCTGCAGCTAACTCGGATGTGGTTTGCGATGGATCCGCTTCCACAATAGCCTTCAATTCTTCATTATCAACTTTGGTCTCCGGCCGTCCACGGGGCTTGTTCTGCAGGTCGAAATTTCCAGAACGAAAACGTTGGAACCAAAAACGCACTGTGTTTTCTTTTGCGGCACCGTCGCCATACACATCATTAATCCTTCGAGCCGTTTCTGCAGCACTGGTGCCACGGTGGAACTCGTACTCGTTAATAACGCGATATTTCAAGTTTTTCATTTTATAAACTGAGTGACGCAAAGAAAAAAACAATTGAGGAAAAAACAAATGAATTATAATTTTCAAAACACAAATACATGAGTAAATAGCTGTATAAATTTGGATTTGGAATTCCTAACCAATGAGAAGATATTTGAGATCAAATTTGCCAGTACGGAAAAACGTCAATTTCATATGTAAGGACCTAATATTAACTTCAGGAAGAAATCGTGGTAGAAAATTGGAACTCAGCGAACTTTGGACTACGGAGGATTTATTCCACCAACATTTTTTTCCTTCCGCATTATCTAGAGATCGCTTTAGATATATTTTTAGCAATATGCGTTTTGACGACAAAACCACAAGGGCGGTAAGAATCGAACAATCAGGGGATAAGTTGGAAGCACTCAGATCAGTTTTTGACAAATTTGTTAGTGCTTGCATAAACAATTATGAACCTGGAAGTCACATTACTGTGGATGAACGTCTAGCAGCATTTCGTGGTCGCTGTCCATTCAGAGTTTACATGAAGGCCAAACCGCAGAGATACGGGATAAAAATTTGGATAGCCGTGAATTCTGCCACCGCCTACATTTGTAATTTGCAGATTTATACAGGTAAAGTAAACAATCAGAGAGAAATGAATCAGGGTCAAAGGGTTGTTTTAGAAATGACCGATCCTTTTATCAATTCATGTTGAGGTATAACGACAGATAATTTTTTTTACTAGTATACCATTAGCAAATTTACTTTTAGAAAAAAAACTCTGACTGGGACCTTACGGGCTAGCAAAAAAGAAATTCCAGAAGAATTTATGGCTTCAAAGGAAAGAGAAGAATTCAGTAGTATTTTTGGGTTTACTCATAATTTAAGTATTGTATCATATGTTACAAAAAAATCTAAAGTGGTCGTTCTTCTAACATCAGAATTCCACGACAAGAAAGTAGATTCAGGGCCTAAAGCGAAACCAGATGTGATTTTACATTATAATAAAACAAAAGGAGGTGTCCACACTGGTGATATGATGACAAGAGAATATTCTTGCGCAAAGGCTACAAGAAGATGGCCATTTCGGTTATTTATGGAAATGCTAGATATGGCCGTCTTAAATGTGAAAAAGATAGCGCTCGCAGAAAGAAATTCATTAGAGATTTGGCAACAGATTTAGTGACCAAGAACGTGAGCGTCAGAAAAAACAGTGGAATTCACTTTCATCGCGAACAGTTAAATAGTTTCGCAGTATTTGATAAGTCAAGAAGCCCATGCGATAATCCTTTAGAAAGTAATGTGAACAACGGTGAAGAAGTTCAATCATCTAAAAGGAAAAAGATGTCAGTTTTGTCCAGCTAAAAATGACAAAAAAACTCAATTTTTCTGTGTTATATGTCACAAAGCAATCTGCAAAACACATACGCACGAAACACTTCACTGCCCGGAATGTAAAAACAATCAATGTTGATGTGATATAACATATTGTTCGTTTTGTGTATAAGTTTTACTATGTTTATTTGTTTTTCTTATTTTTTATATCATACCTTTACTTGCTTTATGTTTGTTTATTCCATTTGGTATAAAAACGGATGAGTAATTTTTGAATATTTTATTATAATTTCAATGTATTTTTACAAATATATATTTTGTTTAATTAATGCTCATTTGAACAATGACAAACTGCCCGGATTTTATGTTAATATTTTGTGAATTATTAATGTATTGTTTATTTATTTCAATACTTTTTACGTCCATTTTAATATTGTTTGTTGCTTGCTATTATTTGTGTTAAAAGAGGTTTATTTTATTTAAATATTTTACTTACATTTTTACATTATTTCTACATATTTACATTTTTTCTAATTATTTTCATTTTGTTCATTATAATAAATTATATGTGAGAAATAAAAACTGTTATGTTTATTCCGACAGTAAAATGTTTACGGCCACTGGCACACACGCGACTGAAAGAATGTCGCCAGTCGGCCGCGATATCCCGAACTCCCACCAGTGCATGCTTGGCCTTTGTATGATGTAGGTGTGTGGATACACGGTGTAATATTATACGCTTTATTTTAACAAAAAACTTATATTTTTTACCACAAAGCTTACGGTATATCACGCCATTTTATTAAATCATATTTAAATTTATGTACCAACTATCATTAAAACGGTTAAAAAAAACGAAATTTGGTACTGGGTCTGAAATGACCCACACCACTGGCTGTGTTTTGTTTTGACTCATCGGGTTATATGGGTTAAGATGATTACATTATAATAGCTTTGGTCACACACACATGTGACAATAATACTAACTAAACTACATTCAGTTTTTTAATGAGATATTTGAATTTGATATGACAAAACTTACATTTAGGACTCCGCTCAATTTATCAACTACGAATAGCATTCCAAGAGAAACCAATCCAAGACATGTGGCAGTAACACGAGCAATCATTGTGGCAGTTTTGGGACCCGGGGTCTTTTTGAAGAATCCTCGAATCAAATCTTCTAGTACTACTGTCGACGTAGAGTTCAGCACGACCGACATTGAACTAAAATGATTACCAAAGAAATGTTAATTGTATACTTAAACTACATGTTGAATATGGATTCCAAATGTTAATTGTATACTTAAACTAAATGTTGAATGTGGATTCCAAACCAGTTCTAATTTCATCATTATTTGCTGTAAATATATAATTCTGTTTATTTTTAGACTAATTGTCGGCCATATCCTGAAAATAACAAGATTGTTATTTGATAGTCGTTACCCCCCACATTAACACTCAAAAATAGAGAAACATCAAGACATCTTACATTTACATCACTGAAACGAGACCATTGGCCTTAATTAAATATTTGAACTCTTTAGATAGAAGAATTAGTAGATGTGCGTGAAACAAATTAATTTCCACCAACTTTTAAAATAATATTAGTACATACTTATATTCTATATTATTCCTCAAAAATTGCCAAAATACCAATCTTGTTATTTTCAGAATACGGCCATATTGAAGAAGTAGAATTTTTTTTAAATCAATTTGTGATTTGTGACTATAAGAAAGCTAATCACTTATTCCTAATATTATTATACCATGTACTATATTATTAAAAACGGTAATCTTAACGTTCATAAACCTTATTGATAACATTATAATGCAAATAGGAAAAAGTTCAGTATACCTGAGCGCGGCACCGAAGACTCCCGCTATGAAGATTCCAAGTGCACCTGGAACATTGTTAGAGATGAGGGCTATATAAGCGGGCAGTAGTTGATCATCTGTCAACAGCATTCCTGCAGCGCGAGGATCGCAGCCTCCCAGTTTCTCGTACATTAGAAGACCCGTGTAGCAACAAAGCGATATTATGAAGGCGGCGCTCACTGAGAAGAGAAACACAGACCTATAAGGAAAGTGCCAAATGTCAGATTCGGTTCATATTTATTTACGTTAAAGTTAATATTTTCTCTTCCAAAAATAATGAGATCTTTGGAAACATTTCAGAACACACACTCCCAATAGCGAGTGTCCTATTTGGAAATTTATCATATTTTACTCAAGTAGATAAATTCAGAATGCAGTGAATCCTCCTAATCAACAATTTATATTGTTTCTTCAATAAGTGCAAAATAATTTTGTGGAAACAATACACAATATTAATAAAAATAAAACATTTTGTTTGAACCATTATTTATTGATACATCAACATGTTTCGGGGCCAATGGTCATTTCACCAGGATCATCAATGTATACCAAAAATTAAAATAGGAAGTACATAAGCAAAAAAAAGTATAAAGGAGTTGAATAATAATTAGGAACTAATGTAAAAATGACATCTAACAAAGGTAGGTAGATATTTGCAAAAAGGTTTATTATTCGTAATACATATTTAATTTGGTATTAGCACCTCTTCTAATTTCTAATTTATCTAACTGTAATCGTATGTTATTTATACATAATATGTAAGATTTCTAAACCCTTGTTAATATCAAAAGAATGGTTCGTTTCCAAAAGATGAATAGTAAATTCAGAAGTTATTGCTATATTTCTTTAAAATTATGTACCACCGAATTCTATGATCCTTATACGCGTAAAACGACAAAAATAAAAATAGAATTGTACTCATTCTCTCAGAGGGCTCTCATTTTAATTCAATTCATGGTTTCAAAAATTGTACAATAGATCAAAAATAAATCTTGCCAGTATCTAAACAAGTGTCACATTTATCGGGCCAAAAGCAAAAATGATTTCACTAAAAGTTATTCAATACCGTAGTAGAGCAATCTACTTAAGTTATGCTAAATATTCAGATACTTACACTTCTGCTTTCCTCCTGCTGGGTAATGACATGTAACGTTGCACCATTGTCATGTTTATAGAGTTGAACGCAGTCCAGTACATGGTACCACCAAAAAATACTCCCCAAATTGTGTGTCTTTGGAATGGGTTTGCATCATAACTGAAACATGAAAACTAATCTTACACAACAATTATTTCGGAAAAAAAAAACTCGTAAAGTAAGCATTATTTGGCCGTGCATGAGGTGTCATTGATCCAATGTGTTGATGAATGATCGGACAATTTGGATTCCCTAGATGTAATATCATTTGCAATATTAAAAATTATAATTTTAAAAGTTTTTTATTTACTTTCTAGTAATCACATGTAAGAAATAAAATAATAAATATGAAAAAGTCATTCAATAAAATAATATCACATAACCGATAGCCTTTTATATCCAAAGTATTCAGTATACGTTACTTATTCATAGTTTCATTAATTGATTGCTTTCATTACCAGTTATTAAAAATTTCAATTGAGCTGATGACTATTGTCAAGCACTCACAATTAATATTTTAAATGTAAAAACTTACTTAAAAAGCACAAGGCGACCACCCTCATTGGCTCTACGAAAAACATTTCCAAATCCTCCAGCACTCACTGTTCCCACAATTGAAAATATTACGACCGAGCCAAACATTATGGCCACCTGCCAGGTGTCTGTCCACACTACAGCCTTCAATCCACCCTGAATACAAATCATAATCAAATAATACAAAACTTATATGCCAAATTATAAAAACAATAAATAAATAATATGATCAGTGATAACACACAATAGAAACAATTATAAAAATATGTCAAATTATTCAATGGTTAAATAAATTATTTTACTCGAACTCATGAGATTGCTACATTTTGATAGATTATTTTTGATTTGTGGCCTTGAATTTGGGTTTCTTGAACATATTAAGAAGTGGAAAGAAGATAAGTTTTGTTGACTATAATAACCCAAAGCTAATCAATAATTGATTAGCGTTAATTTGGGTCACAGAATGTTGATAAACTTAGTAAAAACCACTACCAGATTTACGGTCTACTAGTTTCGAGACGTACCCGTCTCTTCGTCAGGACCAACACTATATTACTATATTCACAACACTATACATATAACCAACCATAGTATTGTAAAACTATCAACTGATAGTTTCATTAATCAATCAAGTGTAGTGTTGGTCCTGACAAAGAGACGGGTACGTCTCGAAACTGGTAGACCATAAATCTGGTAGTGGTTTTTACTAAGTTTACTAACATTCTGTTATTATGTCTAACCACAAAGTTAATGCTTTAAATATTAATAATATTTATTTGGGTCATTTGTTAATTTTTTTTTGTTATAACAAATTCAATCTAAAACCTTTGGTTTCTATATGCAAAGGTGTTGGGCTTGTTATTGCCAAGCGGGACATGCTTTTTCCTTTAATAGTTCAATGCAAGAAGCGACATTCTATTTCAATCATATATTTTGCATGTAGTGCAGTTAAGTGGTTGTGGACAGCCATACTTTTTAAGTTCTAGCTATTACTGATAAAGATTTATTTTACACTTTTTAGATCCCCAGACAGAAGGGGACCTTAATATTAATGTTTAAATACTTTGCTTTACTTCACTAAAGAGAATTTATATGTACGTTTAATTTATACATAAGAGTTAACAATTGATCATTTGTAAGTACAACATACAATACAGTAATTCCTCGGCGAGGGATGCGTTCCTCGAAAAGGCTGCGAATAGCGAGATTCTGGGTCCATTAATGTACATAACGGAATGCGTGAATTTTGTAAACATTTGAAAATAATGCATTATCACTACTAAAACAGACTTTATTTTGTAACAAAAGATTGAGAGAAATTCTAAAAAAATTCATGCGTGTACTCCACACATGAATTTTTATAGAAATTGCCAGAAGACTAATTTTAGTGAATGGATATTTGTGGTGGTAGCCTCGAAAGTGTGGAACTCTCTTCTGTATGTAATAGGGAACATTCATCAAAAATATTTTTTTTTAAATTGCTCCCAATTTTACAAAAAAAAAACTTTTGTTTCCTTATCGGATATGCTACGCGGGCGAATAAATAAGAAAAGAGAAACAAAGATTTATTATTTTGTTTTTATTTTAATATAATTAATTTGTTAAACAATCCCAGGTAAATATTCTTGTATGACTTTGAAATGGGGGTGTAGCTCAGATGGTAGAGTGCTCTCTTAATATTTGAGAGATACTAGGATCGATACCTGGTGCCTCCAAAGACTATTTTTATTTTGTCCTTTAAAATGATATATGTATTTTGATTATAACTTATATTATTTAAAAAAAAACAAAATAGGAGAAAACAAAAAATATATATATTTAAATTATATTCTGTGACTTGTGTACGGCTAGTGTGTAATACATATAGTATAGTTTAAACGGACCAAAGAGAACCAGCAGTGGCTATGTTGGTTAGTTGCTGCGTTGCTGTATGGGCGACCGAAAGTCGAGCCTTTCTCCAGCCGAGTAATTTAGTTTTTTTGCCTTAAATTCGAATGAAATTATTATATTTAGTTATTACTGGAACACTAATTTCAAGTGCATTTTGTGGTCTCGCATTTTCAAATAAAAATTTTACCCTCAATGCGTCAAAAGAAGATATCCTGAAAAATGGAAAAATATTTTAAAATTTATCATACGTGAAACCGCAAATACCGAGGGATTACTGCACTTTATTGTTAATTGGAGCTAGCTAGTTAAAACAAACTGATGAGTAAATTATACAAACTTACCAATACTGTGTAAAATATAGTCAGCAGACAAACAGAACAACCAATTATATAAAGATTTATTCCCGTAACTGAAAAAAATATATATGTTTGTTAAAAATATTTTTATATTTTTTAAACCAAAATAATTTATTCTGTATCAAAATTAATACAAAAACTATTAAGCTAAGCAAAGACTGTTAAATCTTACCAGAATTTACAAATCTATCGTCAGGCGTTTTGATCCTGCTAACGACTATCACATTCCATTTTCACCATTATTTTTATGTAAAACCTTTAGGAACATTACAAAAAACAAAAACTGTTTAACTATTGATTTTATTTATTCATACATTTGTATTCATTCCATTACTTAAAATATCTTAATTCACGATTCAGATCAAAGTTCACTCCTGGATTTCACATTGCAAAATGGGTACGTAGTGCCAGTAAATAATCAAAATATTGTATGCAAAATGGGCTTGCTACATTAAAAATAATCACAATCTCGCATTTAAACACTTATACAAGTAAATGATAAATTCACTAGTTTAAATTATCAAGAAAGAATTCTGTGGGCAAAAGGAACAACCAAATAAGTAAAACAATGCCCTAGGTTTTCAAGAAGATCCAAAACAAAATTTGGGAATTTCGTTTGTTTATAAGATATCTCTAAAAGTCTTTATTATTACTCCCTGTCTTAACTCGTAGCGTCTGCTTGTTGGATTGTCTGCTTGTTATTAATTAAAATGATATAACATTTTTTTGTTTAAAAAAATTTAATTATGGTATAATAACGTATTTCTCAAAATTTTAACAGTTTTTCCAAATTGGAAACCTTACAAATGAGAAAGGAGCCCGACGCGTGGAGAAGACGCGAAACCTGTTTCAACTAGTCTGACTCGAGCCATGGGTCCGATCAGACGGTTTCGCCGACGCCATGCCCCCCTATACCAATTATTACATTTTCAATATTCTATAAGTTTTAAGGATAATAATACACATGGAATAGATTTTTCATATGAACAAAGCAAGAAGAATATGTTGATAGAATATCGAATTGGAAACAATACAAATGAGAAAGGAAGCATAACAAAAACTTGGTTTTTATGGGTTAGTTTTTTATTATCTAATTTTTGTATCAAATTTTTTGCACAAGAATGTTGAACCAATTCCACTAATGTGGTTGTTTCTCGCCAAATTTTTCAGAGAATTAATCATGTCATTTGTCCTTTTTCATAAATTTTGAAATAGTCAATTTTCAATTTCATTTTGATTTTTAAAATTTTTTAAAATAGTTGCATTTTATTTTATTTTCCGACTCATCCAATTTTTCCTTGCTGGTTATGTATCTAAAGAACAACTCTGCATACTTAACTCAAAACTCAATTTTATTGACTCATTCGATTGTTCCTTTCGCCCACAGAATTATGTTATGAAGAATTGCAACTTCACCATAAAACAAATTTATTTTTTAATACTTAAATCTGTTGTGTTAAAATACTTCGGTTAAAAAATGGAGTCGCCAACATTTTTGTGGCAGGTTTGGTCAAAGTTTAATCAGAGAAACATGCATTTAATGAATGGTTGTTTTCTACTAGAATAAATAGATAAGTGACTAAAAGATACGTGGAACAAATCTGATGGGATTTTCAAGGCTAATAATAATTTATCTCAACTGTGAGAGTAATCTACCGATAATAAATAATGTTTAAATACTGAAAGATTTGTCTTTTGCATTTTTTCATAGCATGTTTTCTTTGGTTTAACATATCCAAATATGTATTAATTTCATTTTCATAAATTTAAATTGTACATGTAAACCAAAATTCTCACCTTGATTAAATGCAAGAGCAGGTACGTAGATGACGACTGGCAAAAACATCAACTGCAACAAAAAATATGAATGTACGTATACACATAACAATATGCAGTTTGTCCCACATACTAACCACGTGCTCTGCGGCCCTGTCAGATATTTTCACACACCTCTTCCTGATAACTCAGTAAATCAATAGCATGTTGGTGGGACATGTCATCACAAATAAAATAGTATGTCATTGAAAATAAATATAAATATGCAATGAGATTATCAATAAAGTGTGAATGAATTACACATTATTTATTTAAATGCATATCCATGACTACAAATTGACATGATTAGATTATACCCTATTGAATGTAAACCACAATTGCTAAATATAGCTATTCAGTATGAAAATACAAACAGTAAAACCCCATTAATTCGAACCCCAATAATTCGAAATTCACCATAATTTGAAAATTTTCAAACCCACAAGTCCCAAAATGTTAATTTCATAATAGATTTACCCTGATAATTCGAAAACCTCGGTAATTCGTAATTCAAAATAATTTTTAGCTCCTTGCGCGGTAAATCAATACATTTTAATATACATAATTTGATCTTTTTTTTAAAATTGACAAAATTTAAAAAAAAATATATATTTTTTGCAAGTAAGAACAAGAGATGTGTCAATATCGAGTACTTTATTAATAGAAATGACGCAATCTTTGCATTAGCATAATAAATATTTTGCATTTTTTACATGTTCGAGTTTCGAGATTTTTCGTCGGGACTCAAGTTTGTGCATTTTGAAAAAGGTAAGTCGATCTTCGTAGCTGTGAAGGTTATTGTGTTGACCAGCTCTGTATGAATATGTAGAAACTTTTTCTGGTGACCAAATAACTGGCGAATATTCCATTATACTTCGTACTAGTGATACATAGATAATTTTTAGACTTTGAGGATTTTTAAAGTCGTGAGTAATTCTGGTGATAAATCCCAAAATAGTATACGCTTTGTTTGTGATATTATCAAAGTGGTTTCTAAAAGTGAGCTTAGAATCTAGCATGACGCCCAGATCCCTTATTGAATCGACTTTAACTAGTGGAACGTCATCCAGTTTATAAACAAATTCTATTTTTTGAATATTTTTAGTGAAACTAATATAAGAACATTTCTTAGCATTAAGTGACATTTTATTTACTTTACACCAATTTAATAGTTCGTCCAGATCTCTTTGTAGGGATCTGGAGGAGATGTTCTAGGCTTTAAATGGTGGAATAAATTTTTAAATCATCAGCGTATAAGAGACACTTATTTCTTAATATGTTCAGCAAGTCATTTATGAAGATAAGAAAGAACAAAGGACCAAGGTGAGAACCTTGAGGAACTCCTAAGGTGATAGAAACTGGAGATGAATCATATCCATTTATGGTCACCACTTGAGTTCGATGAGAAATGTAAGATTCTATCCATCTCAATAAGTTGCCGTGGATTCCTGTAGCATGAAGTTTTGATAAAAGTATATGATGATTCACCTTGTCAAACATCTTGCTGAAATCTGTAAATATTACATCTCGAATCAAGCAGTTTGGAAATCTGACTCACAAATTCAAGCAGGTTGGTAGTTATGGATTTTTTTGGAACAATTTTTTTGAAAGCCGTGTTGATTAATGCAAAGTGTTAGATGAAAGTGGGCGAATATGTATCTATAGCAAATAACCTCGAATATCTATCCAAAACAAGATAGTTTACTTATCGGACTATAGTTACTAATGTCACTTTTATTTCCTGTCTTAAATATTGGTGGGATGTAAGCTACCTTCCATAAGTCGGGGAACTTTCCTTCTTTTAACCGGTCATGTGTCAGCCATCGTAACGCATAATATACCGTATCTGCCGCACAATTTCGCGCACGATTGCCGTTTTTAGACCCTTTTTTGTGATGGTTATATTCATGTAAAAATCAACAATAATCGCTAAAAAGTTGCCGTTTCTGGTTTCTCAATACACAGACTTCGATAATTACTTATATTTCAATAATTACTTGTACAATAATTACTTATTCATTAATTATGACACTTTTTCAATTAAAAAAAAACACTTTTTTTAACAGATAAATAACACAATTAATGCACGGTTTGAAGACGACATTTGGAATGTTTTTTTTCCGGTTTGCGCGGCAAATAAGGTTACTTGACAAATAGAACTCATTCATTCATTCAAAAACTTGAGATATAATAAAAAATAAGCTTTAAAAACTCATAAACGCAGGTAAAATAGAACGAATTTCTTGGCTTTAGTGTATTCTCATAATTTTTTAGTCCTGATATGTAATGATTCCTCTATAGAATTTATATATGAGTGATAGCAGGCACAAATACTATTCTTAATGCGAAATCTTAGCATAGAAAAAAAATTTGTAATCCCTTGAATTGCCGTATTTTATGTTTTTTCCTATATCTTTATTTTCGCGGAGCTGGTGTCTTAATGCACTGCTAAACCAACATTTGAATTGAAGATCTTTTTTGTGGAGTGTATCGAGCTATTATCTCCCATAATGTATCATAAAATAAGTTGAGAGAATCGTTCAATTTATTTGATTAATTTGAGACCAATCAATTTGAGCTAGGTCATTATTACATTTGGTGTTTTACGGAGTTGTACGAAGCAGATACGAAGTTGTATGCAGTATAGTTAGAATTATGTTGTAAAAAGTTTTCTCGTCATGTTTATTTGGACTGGGGGATGAAATTCGTTAACACTTACCAGAGCGGTACCCGAAGACACAAGTAGTGGAGTATCAGACAATATTAAATCTAAAGTTTTGGCATTACAATTGGTTATAGAATTAAATTGTTGTAGATTGGTTGTTGATATGAACTCCATGAAGTCCTTGGCTTTGGACTTAGATAGACTGAGCGGAGTCAGTCCAGCTCCAGAAGTTGTTGCATTCCAAGTTATAGATGGCAAATTGAAATCGCCAAGTAGCATGTTACGTGTTCTTGTAGTGGTTTTGAGGAAATTAATTTGGCATTTAATAAGATACTCATTGAATACTGTATCTGAGATATTAGGCGGTATATACACAACTCCTATATTGATTGGTGTAATATTATTTTTTCCTTTGATTGAGATTTTTGTGTTCTTGTGTTCTCAGAAAAATAATTTTAATCAATAATTCTATTTGTTAGTGCTTGCATTCCAAGATATCGATGGCAAATTGAAATCGCCAAGTAGCATGTTACGTGTTCTTCTAAATTTTTTTTTTGTAACTTAAATTTTGAATTACTGGTTTCCCACATAATTCGAAATGTTTTTTTGGGTCCCTTGAATTTCGAATTAACAAGGTTCTACTGTACTAAGTAAGCATTTGCTCATAGTTCACAATACACTAACATAAAATTAATTTAGATGAACATCACAATACGCTGAGGAAAATTTTGTTTTTATATGCAAATAAGAATGGTTAAATAATCAATTACCTCATCAAGTAGAAACATGATCGATGCCAAAACCCTCAGAGATCTATCAAATCGTAATTCCAGGTACTAAAAATAAAAATAACCAAGTAATTATTTTCATGCAGAAAACATGTGTGCACATTACAAGATAGATAAACAGGAGCACTGAATAAATTTGGGATTATCTCATATATGAATGAGATAATATATAATAATATGTACTGAAATTATTACAAGATTAGAATGACATTGTAAAATAATGTAAATAAATATTTATTAACGACAATTAACATTTTTTCTAATGATTTTACTTTTTGTATACTTCTATCCAAGTAAAACATAAGCTGGCATCACATTTTATTAACATGCTGTTGAAAAATATTTCCTTGCAAGTCAATCTGCTACATAATGTACCTACTTGAGGGTTCAATTGATATCCAGAGTTATTCGAGAGAAGATATTTAAGGTTATATTTTGAATAGGAACCTCTTTATTAGATATTCAATGAATTTCTAAAGAGCCCAATATCTTAATATAATAATTTTGTTGTCTGTCTTTCCTGTAAGTCCCTAATATCCCGGAATTCACAGCTAAAGAACGAAATTACATAGCTGGAGAGACTCAAACTAGACCAGACGACACAGCCACGATCACTTCTCCATGGCCCGTCAAAAATATATACATATATCATACATTGTAAAAGCAGAGCTTAGCTAAGACGTGAACCATTAATTTATGCCATCCCCATGATGTTTACAGCTAGTTCATTCACAGAAATCAGAACTAAATAAACTAATACCACAGGCTGAATATAAAAAAGACTAATATTTCATACAAAATTGTTATATGATAATTCTTATTTATGTATAGCTGTAACCGGTCAAAAATTGTACTTTTACATTCCAGTTCCTAAAAAAAGTATTTACTTATTTATAGCCGATACCCATGAAATAGTAATAAGGACTTTTATTAAAATACTTGGACACTTTTTTTTATATTCCCCCGGCAGTTAATGGCATACTCTACTATTTTAAACCCTGGCGATTGTGGCGATTGTGCGTGCGTAAAAATAATGCGACAACATAATTATATAAATAATATTATAAATAAAATAGACATGAAAATAAAAACAAAAATAAAAGATAACTATGCAGGAGATGCCATCGACTGCGGAGAAAATGTTTATAAGCACTTAGTGTACCTAAAGAAAATATATTTTAGAAAATATATTATGCGCTGTACATAATTATTTTTTTTGGTACTAATGGTTCACATTTTTGCAAAGTTCTATTTGTTGGCTATTTTTTAAGGATCCCACACATAAGATTATGGCAACTTCTGTAGGTCTCTGCGTTGGAGTTTGCTCGCCCGGTTTTCAAACCCCATCTCTGGCCGTTTAATTTCGTTTTTTAACCATGATTCTCAACAAAAATAACCAAATTATAAATTTGACACATAAATATGGCACAAAACATTAAACCAAATGTGGAGTATAAAAGCAAAGGCAGCAATATCCAAAAAAAAATTTAAAAACCTTCTGAATGCAGTATTCCAAGATAACTAATTTAAAATGTACAGAATTCTAGATTTTATGTTTCTATCCCTTCCAAAACCATTTTTCCTATAAATGTATAGGCTATGTTTTCTTTTAAATCTCGAATTCAGTACAGAAAAAAAATTAAAATCCTCGATGATTTCATCAAATTTTTTTGGATATAAGTTTTGCATATACGTGCATGCATTTCATTCATAAAAAATAATATAAACACATAATAATAATTTAATAACCATGTTTGCATAAGTATTTTCCAAGCTCTAGACTTACTTCATAAGAGGATTGAAGTTTAAGATTGAAGTAAACGGGCAGATATATAACAGTGACAATGTATCCACTCAGCAATATGGAGAAGACAATGAGCCAGTATTGTGTTCCGAAGTTGTAGATTTCGGCGGGTGTTCCCAGAATGGTCACTCCAGAAACATAGCTGCACAGGCCACCACCCATATGGAAGAAACACAGTTCATCAATCTTTTAAAGTTAAAACACAAGTATTTCTTACATAAAGTGGAAAAATCCTGGAATCTGAGTAATAGTGCCATTGAAAGATGCAACAAATTATATAAAATTCAAGAATGTTGTATGTTAAGTATTCCAGTCAAGTTAGACATCTGACCCATGAAAATTTTCTAGAAAGCTGAATTTTGGCTTGGACCTTGATACAATTGTTCCAAATAAAATTTCACAAGTCCCCATCAATCCGAGGTGCACTAAACTTTTTACGCGGGGTCAAAGGTCACAAAACACATTTTTTGAGAACATCTCATCAATGGTAAGTTTTATGGCAAAACTATTTATGAACAAATTGTAGCTTATAAAATTTTCTATAAAAAAGATATAGTGATGGATAATTATACACGCACATCCCTAGTATGCACTACTCAATGCAGTGTTTAACGTCATTGATAGTGATGGTCAAACCGTTATTTTAGCTGGTTGTTCGTGGTAGTTATTTGAAATTTGTATCTGATTGTATCAAAGATAATTGTAACTGAGATATAACTGGTGTTTTGTACCCATGGTTGTCTGTCGAATTATAAAAAAAAAATACTAATCATTCATACAATCGGATACAAATCTAAAATAACGGTTACTGTGGAACCAGTTAAAATACAATCACTAGTCACAGTTTAAAAAGTTTAGCACACGTCGGATCAATGGAGACAATGGAGATTTTAAAATTTGATTTAGAACAATTATATCAAGATTAATTAATGCCTGCTTCTTCCGTTCTTTCTTTCTGTTCTGCTTTCCGGGAATTATTCCCGGGTTTGAACTTTTTTCGTCTTATTTGACTGGATGCGTGATTTTTCAAAAAATAAATATTTTAAAAACATACTCATCCAGAACTAAAACATATTTTATTTATGAAAATTAAAATATTTTCCACTTACCTACTTAATCTGATAACTATTTTTAGAAAATATTATTTCTACTTTATATTATTTCAATACAAATTATTTTAACAACTGATCCAAGTCTTTCAAACAGTTATTTTCACAAAAATGTGCATCATAAAAAAATCATGTAATTTATGCCTACCTTCCTATAAGCGACATGGCAACGGGAAAAGTCCTCATCTGTCTACTACCCATCAGATATTCTTGTACATTGGCAGCTTGGGAGCTGCTTCTGTAGGCAAAGTAGAGCCCGGTGGCCCCCGACAGGATCAGCATGGCCGCAAACAGGCAATAATCTAACTCTGTGAACTTTGCATCTGAAAGCAAGTTCGCTGATGAAGACCATGTCGTCTCCATCGTCCGATCCACCACTTTTTCCATTACTCAAGATGTATGAAACAACCTAAGAAACAATAAATAAAACATGCACATGTATATCTATGCGATAAAATAATATTTACTTGTATACATTAGGTACTCACGTTAGAAAATTTGTGAAAAATTGTTGTTAAATTTGAAACCGAAAGTGCTTCAAAAAGCAATTGCCACAAAAGAGATTTCAATACATAATTGCAATAAAATTATTATAAATTAAAATTGTGTCATAAAAAATCATAAAAAAATTTAGATCAATACAAGAGTAGCATTGAGATAGGTTATAACCAACTCAAATCATTATTGCTTTATTTTAAATTAATAAAAAATATCACAGTGCTAATTTATTAACAAATTGAATAGATTAAATGAATTATATTTAGGTTACTAAAAAATGCATCCAATTAATTAGTATGTCATTCCCTTTTCTACATTATGTGAGCTTATTATTATGAAAAAATTATTTTAAGTCCCATTAAAACTTGAAGCGATAAGTGAATAAATAGGTGACTGAATGTTCCCGGCCTGTCTTTGTACTTGGTTACAGCCACCTACCTATTTGCAAACAGCTATATAGTAAGATGATTAGAATTTCATGTGTCTTCGTACATAAATGGTAGGTACATATGTATTCGTTTTTTCTGATAAAAAAAACTACACTTAAAACACTAGAAAAATTAATTATAATTCTACAAAACTGAAAATAAATAATCCATGGTTCACTTGAGTCGCAACTCTAATTAAATATACAGTTGTAAGAATATAAATAGTACTAGCATGCATAAATTACTTGTGATATGTAAACCTTGTGTTACTTGTAGTAGTGAAATATTATGAGCATTCCTAATAATTCAGATTGAATGATCCACATTGATAAAAAATTTAAAATATCAAGATAATTTTGAAGTTGATTTGAAAAACAAAGATTAGAAAAATAAAAAAATGAATGATAAATTGAAATAAAATATGAAAAAATGAAAATTGAAATAAGTGTTAATTGCAAACATCATGATATATTTCCATGCAGAGTTCTGTGGACTTTTCTGTCGTCTATCTCCGATCACTCTCTAACTCGGGCCAACATTTAAGTATGTTCCTACACAGAGTATTTTGAAATGCTACCCAAGTCACGAGCAATCTTTTACATTGTATTTTAGAAACGTAAAAATAAAATACTTTATGTAAACATTAAATACTCGTCATGTTAGTATTAAAATATTAAACACTCATTGTAATAGTGTCTTATTATTATAATTCCTAAATACGTACATATATTTCAATTGCTTTATAATACATATTAAAAAATGTAGCCCGATATTGCTTATGTATTCTTTCTGGTTATTGATATTCAAAAATTTATTAGAGAAAATTGAAACATACACATCAATATCCTGTATGTGCAAACTTTTGTGTGGCGTTTCTATTCATGGAAATGTGTGCTCATTACTCGAGTATTAATAGCAAGTTACGCGTCTAAGGCCTTTCCAGAGAATGAGGGTCACAGCACAGTATGGAATTCAATTGAAGGTTACTTTTAAATGCTTCTAGTATTTCATAATACATTTAAGTAAGACATTCTTAGTGGCCGAAAAAGCAAGCAATAAGCTTTGTATTCAAATCTTTTTATGAGGTATTTTCATTTTGAAAAAGAATATCCATGTTTTCTAATTTTCTAAATTATTTGTGGACAAGACCACCATGGCTTTATGTCATGATGTATCTTTTTTAATATATCTGAAAATAAATTGTTTTTTTCTTCACTGAGCCTGCCTACGCTCAAAAATAAAAACTTAAAAAAACTGCATTGTTGCTTTTTATTGTGTTACGGCAATAATATTACTTTTATTTAATTTTCATATTCTTGATCATTTCAATTTCGATTTAAATTTTAAGATATTTGTAGCCTATTAGCATATTGTATAGTTGTATGTTGCATAGTTGTGAAAATAAAAAAAACCAATTACAGTATGTGAACAAAATTAAAACAAATTGTTTATAGATAACCCAAGACTTTGCTGTAACGGGAAAAACAAATTGTTTATCGTTAACGGGAAAAACTTGTGGAAGAAATTATAGGTGCTACACAATGTGTATAATTTTTCATAAATATAGCTCCATCTACACGTCGGTAAATCTAAATTATCTTAAAAATGACAAAAAAAATTTTTAAAATAAACAGTTATGTTATCAACGCATACTGCTTCAAAATTGCAAAAAATTATTATGATATTGCGCAGCCCATGTAAAGATAAAAAAGCCCATATGCATTTTGTGTAGCAGATATGATATTTCAATCAACGCTTATGTGACAAAGTGTGCCAGCAGTTTAAGGTCATGTGCAAAATATCTGTAATTTTTTTCGGGATTTATTAAAATTTAATTTAATTAATCAAATTTCGGTCCTATCCTGTCAAATTGCAATATTTATTCAGAAAAGTCTATAATTTTCTATGTGTATTTTATTGGGGAATTCATAATTTATCAAATACATTTTGAAATTGATTCTAGATTTTGATTGCGCCATTATCCAAATTAAACTTGTTTCACAAAATTTCACTACTGCGGTGTACTGGAGCCACTTGGCGTCACCAGGTGGTCAAGTAGTGTTAACAACCGCAAGTACATGCGTAAATAATTGTTGCTACTTCTTCTTCTAGTGCTTGTTCGCTTCGGTTATCAGACATTGGCGATCATGTTGGCGGTATACAGCTGAAATAACTGGAACGTAGATTTCCAGAACCATTGCCTTAAGCTTTTCAACCAGGATGTCTTTTGTCTTCCAAGATTTCTTTCTTTACATTGTCATAAGCATTTAATAATAATCTAGCTTATTATTAAAAGCCGTCTGTAGATCCACATTTCAAATGCTTTTTTCAATTTTGTTTCACCACTGTTTAATTGAGTGTCCATGATTCCATTCCATATAAAAATATAGGGAACACATGACATTGTATCATTCTCATTCACAAATTTAGATTTAAGTCACAGCTGTATATGCCTTTTTCATTCGGAAGAATGCAGTCTGGCTTTCTCTATACGACATATAATTTTCATTGAAGGAATTGCTGCTGCGATGCGTTTAATAAATTGAGATCAATAAAAACTATTTGGTTATGATGAAAACATAATTGAATATGAAATCATCCGAAGTGGTGTACCACAGAATACCATAACCAGTTAACAATCAAATATTCTTATCAATACACGTTAATGAAACAGCATTATTGACGTACATTGTTTCATAGAGAATTATACTTTTTTTGTACCTTAACACATCCAGCACTGAAAACGCCTATAGGCATTCTCAAAAACATTTGCTGTGTGCTGAAAACGCCTATCAGCGTTCTATACCTGAGGTTAGACAATACGTCGTATGGTTGGGTCATTTTCTTTCGCTTTTTTGCATTCCTTCTGTTTATGTTTATGAGATGACACACAGGTTTATGTTTCCTTCTGTTTCCTTCTGGCATTCCTTCTGTTTATGATTTTGATTATGTTTATGAGATGACACACAGGAATTTTTGCAGGTTGTTTTTTTATAGTTTTCTTTGTTATTATTATATTTTATGTGAATATTATATTTTTCCAATTTGTATAGAATAACACTTTTCATTATGTAAAGAGAACTTTTCCGTAATATAGTAATTTTCAATGATTTTTTTTTTGTATGTAAGAGTCTTCAAGTGTAAAGACATTTTTATGTGGTATATGAATTTTGGGTCAGTTATATTTTTTATATTTGTGTAGAACAAACTTTCTAGTTTAATAGTTTTCTAAGATAATTTGTGCTCACTTACTGCAAACTTCTTGAATTGAGACAATGTAAGGAGTAAAGGATGAGTACAGCAGTGCTCTATAAGATTTTTTCATAAAAATTGTTACTGATATTAATATTTTCATACATCTATACCAATAAAACTCAATGTCTGTCTGTCTGTCTGTTCTTTATACAAATTTACACTGTGTGTCTGATTCGATTCAAATTTTGCTTACTTATGCTTTAGGACCCGGCGGGTAACATAGGCGACATTTCCCCCTATTCTTTTACCCCTTCCCCTCCCCCTGATATATTTTCGATGCAAATTTGTACCATTCGAATCGAACCTTTGATTTCCCCCAAAAATTTATTTTCAACATCTTTCACCAGTACAACGCCAAGTACGAACTGCTAGTATCATATAAAAATGCATCAACCGTTCTCACAAAAGCGATCTAGAGTAGAAGCTATACTAATTTATAGGCAGGAATAATCAAATAAGCTGACGTTGGCTATTAATAAAACTACACTTTTATAGATTTTGTACTAAAGACACTAACCGAATAAAAAGAAAACGAAGCAAATTATTTTGAAAAAAAAATGTGCACAATAAATGTAAAGATACATGTTTTCATACATTTTATAATATGAAATGCTTCAGTTTGAAATGTCAAAGCTATGTATTATATTTTTCGTATTTTTTTTGTTTTATATCACTAATACTAAAATCCTACACCTTTGAGAAGCGTTATATCGTGTCGATTAAAAATAAATATGAAAAATATGTACGAAAAAAATAACCCAACAGATGAAATTTCGATGTGTAACTACAGAGAATTGTAAAATATCTGAATAAGATAAGATATGCAATAATAATAATTTTTGAAAAATAATTATTTTGGTGAATAATATTGTCCAGATATATTTTCGGTGAGTGTAAACGCACTACACGACATTTGTCATTGAAAAAACAGTGGTGTGTTTATGGAGGTGCTGACCGCCCTGAGAGAACTAATGGGTTTATGGGGGTAAATGGCAATGAATTATCCCTAAAATCATCATCTTAAGAATTTTGAATATTGGCTAAATTTTCAGCACCGACATGATGTCGAAAAAAATCGTTCAGCAGTCAATACATCTCATTATTGTATTGTACCACCTGGTAGCGTTATTGATGGACATTGTTACATAGAGAATGATATATTTTAATTAATGATTAATACTAATGACATATGCCACACAATAGTGGATACACTTTCCAGTTATAATTATCATTAAACCAAAATATTTTAAACAATCATGAAATTTAAAAAAAACTAATCCAGAGTATTTTATTAAAAAAGCATAGTCAATATTTTAATTTTATTTAATAACAACTATGAAAATGAAATCAGAGCACCTATTGGATTCTAGTTATGGTTAAGTATACATTTGAAAATAATTATTATTTGGGGATTTAAAAAATTAAATATGTTTTTTTTTATAAAACATGTGTGCTTATTTCAGATTAAGAAAATAAAATACCATTTATATTTTTTTGTTGCGTCTATCATTTATTCAAAAAAATAATGTTATGAGTTTTTGTAAACGCACTGTAACTCACACTAAGGCTTTCTTAAAGTAAACGGACTATATAAACATTATTTTTATATAGAGAAATTGATAATATTCAAAATAAAAAATTAATGTCGTCAAGTATCAAGTAACAAGTATCAACAAACTATAAAGTATTTGGCGCTCTGTTGTCACGACTTTGATTCCACTTTCAAGAGACATCATAGAAAATCCCGAAGATATAAAGTACATATTCCACACTGGCGACTTCTATTGTAGAATAAATTAATGCTCCGTAACAAAGCGCATATAATTTACGACCTTGGAAGAAAAACGGCCTGCGCCATGATAGGATGCTCTCCTGGTGATGATGATGTTGAATAAGAGTTCAGCGAAACGTCGAGATTTTTAAAAAAATGTAAAATATACAGTTTGTATAAAATATCCGTTTTTATTTAATACTTAAATATGTCCAATGACCGTAAAATAACTCTTTAATTCAGTAAATAATTCATTGGCGTAATAATTTACTGTGTTCTTCCAGCAGTGATGTGAAAAGAGGTATTTTTATATCTGTTTACTGATAACTTGTAATCACTTGGCGAATTTTATGTAATACATTACTAACTCTTATCTATACAAATACACACTTAATATTTACATATGTGCATACATTCTTCAAATCTAAGATTAAACTATTTTCTCGTAATACGAAATAGAAATACGAGTATTAATAATTTATAACAAAATAAACGAATTTATAATTTTTAAAAAATATTTGACGATGGAAAGGTTTTTTCCGAAACATGTAGGTGTAATTAATCAAATAAAATAAGTAGATACGTACAAATAATAAAATCAATATTTTTTTAAATGTTAATCTACAATGTTGCTGAATCGATTGGAAAAAAAAAGAATTTATAATTTTTTTATTATTATTATTGATAATGGGTAGGCAGCTTAAGCTAATAGGCCCATATCACTGTCTCTCATTTGAATATCCAGCCTATTCTTAAACTGGTTGACACTGGCTGCAGACACAACACCCTCAGACAAACTGTTCCACATATTGACCACTCTATTGCTTAATGCATGCTTTCTTGGGTTACACGAGAACCGAGACTTGTTCAACTTCAGGTGATGTCCTCGAAGGCCCACATTAGTGTTTAATGCAAACATATCTGTCATATTAGGAATATTGTAGTAGCCTGATAGAATCTTGAATGCCTCGATGAGGAAAGAGCGAATCCAGCTTTGGCACCAGGGGGTCACACAGTCGTGGTCAAGTCACAATAAGTTATAATTTAGGGCTGGGTCCAGGTCCACCTAGGTCCTGGACCCAGCCCAGGGGGGGTCATGACCACCAAACCCCCCCCTGGATCCGCCCTTGCGATGAGGTCATCTCTTGCTCGCCGCTCCTAAAGAGTGGGCAGTTTCAATACTCTCGGCCTTTCCGCATATTCCAGGTTTTAAAGACCCAAGGGCAATTTTGTGGCTCGTCTCTGAACATTTTCCAGCAAAACTATATCTTTAGCAAAATATGGATTCCAGATCTGAGAGGCATATTCGAGGAGATACCTCAGATACATCTTATAAATAATTGTGAATAGTGGTACTGTCATATGTTGGAATGAACTTCTCACCAAATACAAAATAGAGTTAGCCTTCTTAACCACACTCGCTATGTGCTCACACCAATTAAAGTCTTTGGTGATATTAACACCCAGATCCTTCTGCGAGACCACTGACTTAATCAGGCTTTCGTTTAAGGTATACTCAATATTTGGGTTATTCTTGCCGATATGGAGAACACAACATTTGTCAACATTAAGACTTATGAGCCACTGCTTTGTCCACTCCGATAATTGATTTAAGCCTCTCTGTAACACCTCACGGTCAGTAAGGAGGTTACTGAAATATTTTGTGTCATCGGCAAAGAAATTCACAGTGGTCTGGACAGCAGCATGAAGATCCAAAATGTACAAAGTAAAGAGAATTGGTCCCAGCACACTCCTCTGTGGAACTCCACTTATAACTACTTGCGGTGCAGATAGAGAGTCACCCACTCGGACAGCAAAGGAGCGCTCAGTCAAAAAGCTCTTAATCCATTGAAGTAGTGAACCACGGATTCCTAGATGTTCTAACTTAGCGATTAATCTATTAAGTGGGATTCTGTCGAAAGCCTTTTCAAAATCTAGATAAAATATTTTTTAGTATAATATAATAAAATAAAATTTACTAGCTGTTTGTACCCGATGTTGCACGGTTTAAGGATCAAGTTTAAATAAGTTTGTGGGGGAAAAAATGAAAAAATGTATCGCAAAGCCTCTAATAAAAACATCCCATTCCATTTGAACTAGGCTGGGATCGTTGTGATGTCCAGGGGGAAAATGTTTTCCGCCGGGTCCTCATGAATATGTGTGCAAAATTTTGTTAAACGGTACAGATTTTAATGGAAAATATGTCAAGGGGTGGAGGGGTAAAGAAGGAGAAAAATGTGGCATATATTTTCTGCCAAAGATGACAATGTTCTAAAGAAAAAGTATGAAAAAATTGGGTCAAATCAGTCAATACAGATTTGGATAGAAAAAATATGGGGGGGCGGGTTGGTAAAGGGGGAGGGAGAAAATGTCATCCTTGTTAGCCGCCGGGTCCTAAAGAATAAATATGCAAAATTTGAATCAGATCGGACAAACAATACAGATTTGCATGGAAAATATTTCAGGGAGAGGGGTAGGGAGAGGGAGGGTGTAAATGTCACCTATGTTACCTGCTAGGTCCTACAGAATAAGTATGCAAAATTTGGGTCAGATCGATCAAATAATGTGGATTTGTATAGAGTACAGACAGACATTGAGTTTTATAGGTATAGATTAAACTTAGCAGGTGGGGATGTTGAATCACCTAATCCGAACCTGTAACCACTACGATCTAAGACCATCTCACCCAGTGACATCAAGCGGCCTTTGCGAAATGCAAATCTTTGATATCAGTTATTTTATTTTATTTATTTAAGATTCGTAAAAATTACTGTATGCATAAATATTATGTGTACTTAGTTTCTAAATAAACACATTCTTGTCTTGACAACTACATGCTACATACATATTAAAATCAATATTTATGAAGATAAAATTTTATAAAATATGGAATAGGTAAATAGTGGATAAATTGACATTTAAGAATCCACCAGCCGTATACCCGTGAAAAATCACGGGAAATAATGTGAAAAATCACGGGAAATAATAATAACGACTCTTGCGTGACAGCACAACATTAGCCGCGCGCTGATTGCGTGTTACACTCTAATTATATACAGTTGTCATTCCAGAAAGTTACAGACAGAAAACTTAATTATTATATTTAGATTAGGTGGTTTGTAATTATACTGTACGGCAGTGTTACGATTTTTATTCTTCAACCAATATAAATTAATCATATTTATAATTATAAAGTGTAAATATGTTTTTAATCTAACAACATTTAACTATTCTAATCAACACTCGTTATCAACTAGTGTTTTATATAAATATGAGAGGACCAAATAATTAATAAATGCTATAAGTATACCAGGTAACAAAAAATCTCATAATGTTAAATAAATCAATGACAACATGTAAATTGATTAATAACATAACGAGATACTTAAAACATTTTAGAAATTCACATATTCGAAACGTTACGATATTAGGAAATTAAAATATATTTTTACTCCTTTCATGTCTCTGTAGGTAGGTGATGAACTTTTTTGTGAATTCAATTCCTAACAATACCTAAGTAAACGTAAAAAAATTAATTTAAAAAGGTATAAAGAGCTAGTAACTACCCACACAAAGCGCAATGCTAAGCAACTCTTTTCTAATAAATTGAATTTAAAAATGTCAAAAATCTTTCCTTCCCAGCTATCTGTACACATATAATAGGCACACACACATATGCACATTTTTTAAATACTTTTCACAAAGTTACTTACTGCAACAAATGTCCTACATGATTGATGATTTTCATTATTTACCTGATAAATATTTAAAATTATTACCCGATAAATCAGGGTTCGAGGATATATATCCGCGGATATATATCATGATATATATCACGATATTTATGGCTTGATTTTTATCTTTGATATATCCAAAAAAAACTTTCTGCGGTCATTAATAGATTGTTGTATTTTAAAAAATGCTACAGATTGTTTTTTTTTTATTATCTGCGGTCATTACTAGACGGCTCTAGTTGTATTTTAAAAAGTGCTACAGGTGTTTTTTTGATATCTGCGGTTGTTACTAAATGGCGCTAGTTTGTATTTTAAAAAGTGTTAGTTGTTTTTTAGTTTATTTTTTTTCATATATGTAATCCATTTTTTATTTCACACAAAGAAACAAATACTCTTAACACTATATTAGAAAGAGCAATTTTTATAACTTATATATAATAATTGCATATATGTTGAGAACTCCTGACTTAAACAGCAACGCCGTTGTAATGCAAAAAAAAACTAAGATTTGAAGAAATCTAGAAATCAAACTCAAAACATTGAGCTTAATATCAAAAATCGTATCTTTACATAGTCGAGACTATTTTTATCTGAAGTTTTAATAAGAGCTTATAACAATTCAATATTAAATGTAAATTATGCGTTTGTAGAAATAAAAAGGCGGCTATCTCTAGTTTGCCCGAGTGCAGCCTAATGTCAAGGAGCAGCCCTGAACAAAAGGCGGTTAGTCAGCCCGAACCGCGAACTGTTACGCACGCAATCCAGGGTCACTCATACATGACCGCGTTATCTCTCTAGAGAATTCTACAATATTCTCATAGTAAAAGACTATGTAGAACCGTTCCACAGGCTTCTCATTACCTGTAGACTAAATATTTCGAAGGAATTGAGCTATAAAAGCAGTCACGCGACACAGGATCGGGCGATTCAGTTTGTGACGACAAAAGTGCGACATCCGTAGCGTAAAACAGCGTGATAAGTGATTCGTGATATCACAACACGCGATATTAGTAAGCAAGCAAACGCGGTGACTACCAGTAATACCAGTAAAGAATACCGGGGCGAAAAGTTTATACGAGCGAACATTGAACGGAGTTTACCAGAAGTGTGCGAAATATTCGGAGAACATTTAGGACGGAGGACATAGGAGTATGATTAAAATTACGAACGGTACCAAAATTTAACTCGTGTTCGGTGACTTTCTTTGGTAATAAATTAAACTAAATTAATTTTCATTGTTTTCATTTGCCTCCCAAAGCCACGTTCCGTGACAATATTCTTGTTGTCCAATATTATTTATCAAATAAATTACTGCAACAGGATTTTATTTTTGGAAAGTGAAGAAGAAATGCAAAATGAATCCATGAGAAGAAATAGATATACTCGCATGTATACAATGTTGAAAGAACTCAATATGGTGATGATATGATAATCTCCTTTATTCTCAGGGTAACAAAGTTATTTGTAATTAGTAAGACACCAAACAGATGAGACGTAGGTATGTATGCGTAAAGTTTCTATGACAAATGTCAATTCATCTGTCAAACGTCAAAAGTGTACAATGTTATGTTATATTGCTATCATGAGAGACGGTATAATATTTCAACGTTATAGTATGTATTTCTTACATCCTCACCGGAAACATACCCGCAAAATTTGATGCAAATTAACATAACATAGAAGAGGAATAAGACCGCCACGAAGAAAGAAGTCTAAATCTCAAAAAACAATGAAGTCCAATTCAATAAAGATCTTTAATGAAATGCCAGAGAAAATAAGGGGCAAAAATGTCTAAATTTAAAATTAAGCCCAGAAAACAGTGTTGTCTAAATCCTAGATTAATATAATTAGAATAAATTTAAAAATGTATAAATATTATACAAAAAAGTGTGAATATTGAAAAACATATTTTCAGACAAAAAAAGCAACAGAAACATGTAAAATACTCTTACTTCACTCGCTCTTGCATGGAGCATTTTAATGATCATATAAATAAATTGACAGCAACTTACTAAAGAAGATAATGATTCTGGCGTATCATCAATTTTCAACAATTTATGAATTACGTTTCGGAATTAAAATTTCATTGAACAGCGTCATGTCAAATTACACGCCAAGTTTTCATTCAAATTACGAATGATTTTTAAATAATATTATAAATAGGTAGGTGCGCGATAGGCGAGTCTGTAATATAGTAACGGAATATACCAACCAGAAAGCAAGCGGCTTAAATTTAAGATAAAAGAAATGGATTGAACTCTTACTGAAACGATGTGTGAATTGTAAATAAATAACAGAGCAAATAGCGGCCATAAAAACAAAATAAAAAAAACATGTTAGGTTAGGTTAGGTTGCAGATTCTTTTTTTAAGATACTTGGCTGTGACACGACATTCCTACGAAGAGATGAAGATTACTCTTAGGATTATTTGATCACGTTTCGTACAAAATTTTGCGATTTGATAAAAATGCATATGAAAAATATTTTTTCTTAAACGTAATAAGAGTAAAGCAAGAAAAAAATTTATTTCTAAATATGTCTTATTACACTATTTTTTCCCAATTTATATGCAATTGTGTTTATTTTTATACTCATCTGCTCTATATCAACATTTATTTCTATATCAACATTTATTTTTCTCAATTACAACTTGATATAAATTGACCTTTAAAAACATTAAATAATTTATTTACAGATCCTCTAACAGGATATACCAGTTTGTCACTTTGTGCATAAAATACAAAAAGTGAAATCGACAACATTTCAAAAGGACTCAAATCAGGGTTCGAAAAAATTCGATTTTTATATTAAAAAATCAAAAAATCGGATTTTTTCGATCGGATCCGATATATATCAAAAATTGGATAAACATCCAAACTTTTTTTCTCATTTTTTGCACACGTCGATTGATACAAACTCGAAATAAATAGGAAATTTACTTTATACATGAATTATTATTTATTAAATAAATGAATTGCATACTGAAAAAAGCTTATATACGCAATTATTTTATATACATTATAAATGCTTCTCTTTCTAATTTAGTGTTATGAGTGTTTGTTTCTTTGTGTGAAATAAAAAACGGATTATATGAAACAAATTAAACTTAAAAAAAAACATAGCACTTTTTAAAACACACAAATAAATTAAAGTAACGACCGCGGATATCAAAAAATAACCTGTAATACTTTTTAAAATACAACTAGCGCCATCTAGTAACGACCGCAGATATAAAAAAAAGAACTTGTAGCACTTTTTAAAATACATCTAGCGCCACCTAGTAACGACCACAGATATTGAAAAAAAAACCTGTAGCATTCTCTAAAATACAACTAGCGCCATCAATTAACGACCGTTACAAGTTTTTTGGATGTGTATCAAAAATAAAAATCAAGCCATAAATATCGTGATATATATCATGATATATATCCGCGGATATATATCCTCAAACCCTGACTCAAATACAGCTAAGTAAAAAAAATTGGGAAAAACTAAAATTTTTGCAGTTTTATAGCACATAAATGGGAAATGAACATTTTTCTCTTATCTTTTAGAAGAAAAAAATCTCTTAAAAATTGTCTCAAATTTGAGCTGCGTCTTATCTCTCAAAAATACTAGGTTCAGTGAATAGCGTTCAATTAACTCCACACATTGTACTTTGCTTTTTGCTGTACACGTACATATTACTTGAGATTAAGTTAATGAAAAAATTGTATATTAAAAAAATACACAATTGCGTATTGAACGATATAAATGTTGACAAGTAGAATAAAACACACCGGACTGATTCTTAGAAAACTAAGCGCATGAAAAGCAATTAATAAAGTGAATACGGGAGCGTCTTAGGAATTTATGAATTTATTTTGAGAAAGCTGTATATACCAAGTGGTAATAAGCTTCCGATACGAACGGATGTGCTCGCACTGCCCATCGTGACGGAAATTTATTAACAAGACAACCTGAAGATGCCTGTTGTGATTCAGGCGAAACGTCGGTTGACGAATGGTCCTTCTGAGGACCAGATTTTGTTACCCCCAAAGAAATAAATATATAATATATATATATATATATATATATATTACTATATATATAATATCTATATATATTAATAGTACAAAATAAGTATTAATTAATTATAAATAATTTATATAATATTTACAATAATTAATATTGCGTTACAATCTACTGACACCCCTAGGAAGAAAGGGAGCTAACAAGATTAACGTACCTACATAAGTACTACGCACGAATGTTCGCGTTAAGTACCTATTCAGCAATCGAGTAATTCAAACCAACAAAAGAATAACAAAGCACTGTATCGTTGAATGTATTTCGCATATTAACAATTCAAGAGCAATTTCTCAGTACTCCTTAGCGAGATCTGTTCAACCGCGATCTGAATCTATCTAATGAAGTGTTTGTCATGACCTGTCATGACATGACATGTCAAAATGTTAATACATAATTCATTTCTAATATATATGAATCGCATTAATCGGTCAGATGCCGCGCAATTTCACGCACGATTGCTGTTTTTCAGACACTTTTTTGTGATGGTTATGATATATTCATTAAAAATCAACAATAATCGCAAAGAAGTTGCAGTTTCTGGTTTCTCAATATACAGACTTCAATAATTACTTATATTTAAATAATTAATTGTACAATAATTACTTATTCATTAACAAAATTTACTGTCAGAATTTACGCACATGTTTATTAAATAAAACCATGAGAGCAATAACACTAAAGATATTGTATTTCAATATTTTCGTTCTAAATATATTAAAGAATATAAAAATACTTAATTTTAACACTTTTTATTTAAAAATAACACTTTTTTAACAGATAAATAACACAATTAATGCGCGGTTTGAAGATGACATTTGGAATGATTTTTTGTCCGGTTTGTGCGGAAAATGAGGTTACTTGACAAATAGAACGCGTTCATTCATTCAAAAACTTGAGATATAACCATTGATAAGCTTTAAAAACCCATAAACGCAGGTAAAATAGGCCGAATTTGCGTACGTGTCTAGGGAGCGCAGATCTGCGCTCTGGCACCCGACCCACAACACAATTTAAATAATAATCACAATAAAAAGTTTGACAACACCTGTTTGACAAATGTCACAACTACGTCACGTTGGAAGCGTTACGAGAGCAAATGGCTATGCGGAACGCAGACAGTGAATATGTTTTATCCAAATTAAAATATTACATGATTCGCGAGAAAAAGTAAATATGTATGTCTTGTGACCTCCATAAAAGAAAACAATTTCCTAAAAAAGTAAAGTAATCTACATCACCTTAAATATTGCAAAAAATATTGAAAGTATTTTTCTGTTAAAGTAGCCATAAATCTTTAGTACCAAAAACAATCCGGATCTTATACAATTATATTTTCAAAAAAACATTGGAAACAATTTCGGTACCTTTATAGGTATATATATATATGCTTATAAAGCAGGTTTTGAAATATTTTACTACGTGCATAAATGGTAAACAAATTTAATATCGATATAAGAAATATAAATTTTTATAGTTTGTAAATAAAATAAAACGATAACGTAAAAATAATACATACCCCACGAATTATCTATGTATTTGTTGATGCATTAAAAACATGTATATTTTGATCAACTGCACAGAAGTTTTGAACGTGTGGTAAGTACCTAAGCAGGATCATCTGCCTCATACACAGTGGAATTTTCTATCTGAGCTGATGGTCCATTCTCGACGTCCGGCGCTGGATGCTCGACGCTCGGATCGCCGGTGGCTAGTGACTAGTGACGCGGACGATAATACACGGCAGACATTCTATTTTTGCAATGACTTGAAAAAAGGTGTCATACTGTCGTCGAAGATTTTAGCAACTGCCTGATGCACAGATGCACACAACCAACACAAACAAGTTATGAATGAGGTCCGTGCAACATCTTACAATAACCTAATAAAATGGGAATAAGTTATCGAAACTCGTTGACATTTTTCCTCGTAGGAGCATACTAAAGAATTACTTAGACTTGGAATATGCCAGTAGAATGGGCATGATGACAGTATTAAAGAATTAAAGAGTACGCAATTTTAGAGAAGAAAATATGTTGAAAGGATTCTAAAAAATTATCCAGTTTTAATATACACATTGAGATTAATAAGATTTACAATAAAATAAAAGTATAAAATTGTGCAATTCGCCATTTTAACTGAAACATCGGTCAGAGCGAATGACGTCACGCCTAAGTACCCATCACTGTGTCTTTGAACTGTTGTAATAGACACAATGCAATGTTTACTTAGGCTTGACGTCACGTAGACGCCATGACAGCTGCGGGCATTTTTGCGCGAAATTAAAAATAGATAGATGCAATTATTTGCGTAAATACATAGAAATAAATATTACCGAAATAATGTCATTTTCGGTAATAATAGACGTGTACCTACATTATAGAAAGTTATTTCAAAATATTGAGTACAGTTTGATGGACTGAATTTTTTTCTCCTTTAATTAGTACCGTTCAGAATAAGTTTTTTTTTACTATTCTTTATCAAACATAATAATTTCGTTGTCTGTCCGTCCGTCTGTCCGTAACTTCATATAACGTCCGTACTTTCGTTCGAATTCACGGCTAAAAAAACGAAATTAAATGGCCGGAGATGGGGGTTTGAACCCCGGGCTATCAAACCCGAACCGGCCGGAACTTAGCGATGTTGCTACCGCCGAGCCTGTGAGATCGATCAAAAATACAGTACATATAGGACATAGCAAAAACACGAAAACATTTCATGTTCCGCCCAGCACAATCGCCAGGGTTTAAAATACTACCATTAACTGCCGGCAGGGGAAATATAAAAAAAAATGTTCAAATATTTTGATAAAAATCGTTATTACTATTTCATGGGTGTCGGCTTCTTTTTTTATTCTTATAGAAGCGGCATGTAAAATTACCGTCATTTTTGACGGGTTACAACTAGGTTTATTTTTATTTTTGTTAAAGGTGTTCTTATTACTTTTTGTATATTTTGTATTATAATATATATTCATATATACACTTTTTTACTAATTATTATAAAACGTATTTTTATCACTATCGTTTATATAAAAACACTTTTTAAGATAGATAAGTATGTAGAAAATTCTTGCACTTTACATAAAACTGCAAAAGCCTACTAGGGCATTGATAATAATAAATAAATAAATAAAAAGGCGGTTGTAACCTTGTTGTAACCAAAAATTGAATCGTGCAAACGTAGAAGTGGATAAATTATGTAAGATTTTTATACTTGCGAGTATGGATTCAGTATTTTAGTATAAAAATATTGCTGAAACAATACATTCATGAAATAATAAACTTAAACTAGATTTCATTTCATAAAATCAATGCTTTAATGATGATTTTTTTACTAAAACTTTGGTTCTTTCATTCATACTCACAAGTATAAAATGCATGATTCAATCATGTATTTCATTTAAATACAGCTATAAATATATTCAATTCAACTTATGTAACTTTAATGTATGCGAATCCACTTATTTATAGATATATTAAGCGTTTTCAACTAGCGATGTAAAGTTACGAACCGGCTGTACGATGTCTGTCATGTTTGTGTTTATCTCAAGAAATCATATGCGAAATATTTGCCTCAGTTCCTAGTCAAATTATTCCGAAAGCAAAAAAGTAAACAAATATTTGTATATAAATGCTGTTTTGAACACTCAAAAAAAAAAATTCGTGCATATTTTATCACTAGGCAAAACGCAAAAATATATATTCAATAAATTAACACGACATGGCTGAAACTTGTTTGAATCTACGTATTTGCAATGCAAACAGATGTCCACTTCTAGGACTTATAGGAAAAATACAGCGGTGTATTTATACTCGGAACCTACTCAGAAACGACATTGCCGCAAGTGATGAAAGAGGTCGAAAAATGTCAATATACATATAAATACTACATAATATTATATTAGATGGACATGTTTTTTACCACTCACTCGCATAAATCTATACATTGAGAAATCATAAAACGTTATTTTGTGAGTTTGACGTAAGCTTTGCTGCCTCAATTTTACATTTTTTTTAAAATGGATTGGCAGAGAACCATGGTAGGGGCCGGCAGGATCAGATGAAATAAGGTTGGGTCCGTTTAAAAGAGAATTAAACAGAAAAAAGTTCATCAAAAAACATCTAAAGAACTGTTTTAAAATATGCAATCCCGGGTCCATTAATTCCTCTCGGTGGCCCTGGGCTCTTACCCTAAACCATAATATACAATTCGTTTGACTAATGAGTTTTTCCGTACTGGGTAAATATGTAAACAAATAAACATGGGAAAATGTTTATGAACAAAGTCTAAATTCTGAACATGGACCGTAATAAAAAATTGACTCACCTACGAACGCTACCGCTGTCGACAAGGAAATGTCTATTTGTTACCTGTTAGTATTATAATAATAATCTATTCTACTAAGCTTTGTTGCTTTCTAGGTAGCCAGGCAAGCCAGGAACGGCGCGGGCCCGTTCTGTTATTTATTAGCTAAAGTACGCGTTTCGTTCAACTTCCCGGCAGCCGAAATTGTTTTGAATATTACATTATTGTTTAAATAATACAATATAGATTTTAAACAATAGTTACCATAAAACACATCGGAATAATCAAAATAATTTCTACATACAGTACGGAATGAATTATTCTTCAGTTTTTAAGAATTCCCACAAGACTAAATTTCCTTAAAAATTCTGTTTTATTTTAAAATATATCAATCTGATGACTTTAAAAGTCAAAGAACTTATTCATATTTTGGTAAACGTATGCAAATCGCGTATCTTATTATTAAGATATATCTTTTTTATAGTTATTGACTCGACGGGCAATCGGCTGTTGGATGTCAGGCAATCATCCGGTACTCCTAAAGAACACGTAAGAAAATTGTACTTAATTCTGAGATTACCTACAATATTGCAATGAGCGTATTATATGAACCAAAAAAGTAATGGTTAATTTTGGACTGAAACGGTTGCACACGTCATGTACGAAACGGTTTTTTTTAATAGCAAAACTGGTATTTAAATACAAAATACGGTTGCTTGAAAAAAACGAATTCAAAAAGAATCTAAAAATCACATGTACATACGAAGACATATACACAGTGTTTATTTTCATGGATACGTGGATACACTGGGTGTCTTTAGTATTTTTTCTAGTTAAATTTAATTTTAGTTTTAAAAATTGAATATACTTTTTGTGCATCAATCTGGAAAAATGAATAACATTTTCCACGTATAAAACGAGATTTTTTTACGCTTTAACAGCCAAGAGGCCCAGTTACAGAAGCGAAATACATCACAAAATACCCAGCCTTGAGTAAATCACAGATTGAATTGCGACCTCACCGGGAATCGAACCCGGAACCCTCGGTATGAGAAGTCAGTGTCATGCCCACTGCGCTACGAGGGCCGCCTAATATAATGGTATCGACGTGGAAATCTATACATATAGTCCGACGAGAAGCTTCGCGAAGGATCGAAAGTGCCCGTAGCTAATCTCCACGATGAAATAAAAGATAATAGCTAGCAAGCAGCTGGTTACTCTCCTTTCCTTATTCACCTGCCAATATCGGTATCCTTAAGGTTAAGGTAAAATCATTTTGTTTCAAATTTCTAATAATTTTGCTATTTCGTAAAAAAAATTGACTATAATTAATTTTAATTAATTAAGAACTTTGTATAAACCACTTGGGAGTAACTTTACGTTTACCGGTTTCTTATCGTCCTGACGAAGATACAGTTTATACAATGTTCTTAAATAATTAAAATTAATAATTAAGTCTAACTAAAAAGTTAACATTAAAAACAGATAAATAAATTTTAAAAATGACATTTTTCTATTTTTGTTTAACAAATATGATTTTGATGATGCTAAAAAAATAGCCTTAAAATACTTGCCTTTTTAATTGAAAATACCCACCTGAAAATATGAGAAAAAATCATAACACGTACATAAGGTATACAAATAGCTAAATGTTAAAGACATTATTTGTAATGAAATGTGACGTATGAAAATCAATAAAAAACAACAGAAACGCCAAATTAAATATTTTTCGTAACTTCGGTAGCAAATCAATTTTCGCGTCTTTGAATTGTTTAAGGGGGGGGGGTAAGGTTTTTAACTTTTTTTTTGCATTTAATTTTTAATTTTTTAAATGAATGTATAACATCGCAAGAATATTGTGTCAAAATTTCAAGTCAATCGGAGCAAAATTGACGAAATTATGAACATTTGAGCGATACTCAGACTGATTTTCTATACCTGCTCGGACAGCTGAGAGACGCGCTCACCTGAGGACTACCGGACGTGCTATTTGTATTGGAAGAGTTTTGCGTAGACAAGGACAAAAAGATGCTGATGATGAAAGCTCTTTGCTGTGTGAACATGGCATCGACGATTATGTGTAAGTATAAAATAAGTGTTGAGTTTTATTTTGGATTTTACAGTGTGCAAAATTTTAAAGCGTTTTCCCCACATCTCACGTTTTCAAAGTCGGTGTCCATCATAACTTCAAAACTACTGCACCGATCCTTTTGAAATTTTGAACACTATTTTTGTACATAATTTACGAGGTAACGCTGGAGACTTTTTTCAAATATGTTATTAATTTTTATTTTTAAATAACAAATTTGTCGATATTTTTCGCAAAAAATCGCGTTTTTCCCTTCAAAGTGTTCCAAAAAATTGAAAAATTGAAATTTCAAAAAACCCTCCCAGCGTTACCTGGGAAAACCTATTATCTAACGAATGAACTTTGATTTTTTGATTTCAGATGATCTAGTACCAAGTTATGATGGACACCGCAATTCTACTTTTTTCCGAGACACGTCCGAATATTTGCTGCCATTGCCGTATTTTTTAATATTTCTTCTTGAAAATTTTACACAATATTCTTCAAATGTCATACTTTAATGTACTATTAGTTTTAATAAAGAGATTTTAACTGTGTCGTCACGAAAAATTCACAAAAACATGCCTATTTTTGTACGAATTAACCTTACCCCCCCCTTAAGTCCAAATAAATTATCTCATTCAATGCACAAGAGATAAGGTTATAGATTTTAATCATTTATCAGACTCAATTTGTGTAATGTAAAATGTTTTTAATTATCAATAAATATTGCTACGATACGCATGTTGAATAAAATCCTTGTAAAATTTATCAAACGACCAATGAATACTATAAAATTTCCATAAATCGTAATATAATTTTACTGTCGTCATATCGAACAAAATGTTTATTTCTATAATTTAAATCTCTATGGACAGGGATGCATTAGGTGATGATATTACAAATAAGATATTTAGAAATTAAATACCTGAGATCTAAAAATATATCAAGATACATGTCAATTATAACGATAATACTCCGTATATTTGTGTATTTTGTTATCCTCATCAGAGATTACGTGAACTGCAGCAAAAAATATTACGAAAATGTGCTATTGTATTGTAGGATATGGACGTTAGCTCTCTCACGTGTGGCCCGTCTTCCAATCCAGCCCTGGGAGCAGATAATAAGAGGTTAAAACTTCACTCACCGTTATAAAATATACAGATTGAAACAATGACCATATTTTGCAATAATATTACAAATTTAATCAAATGCATAAACGATATTGACATTGATGACCACAACATCCAGTTCTATGGCTTTGCTTCGCAGATTCAAGGTTGGAGCGAGGCTGAATATGATCGCGCAGATCATGCGATGCCTGACTGTGTATCTTATTAATTATAGTTCATTAATCAATGTAGCTTGTCGCATTCTGTGGATTCTTCTAATCCTATTTATCATCCGCAGGTAAGAGAGAGCGAACAGGCTAATGTTACAATAATAGTCATAACGGTCATTCAAACTGGTGTAAAATAAATAAAATGTCACTCAATATTAAAGAAATGTTCCTCTATCAGTTTCACTAAAAACAATAAGAAAATATAATTAATATATAATATTATATAAAAAAATTATAATATAAAAATTATACACAGGAAGACGTTCTACTCGCCAAAGTCGACTCGATAAAGGATCTGGGTATCACGCTGGACTGTAAATTCTCTTTTAGAGACACTTTGATAATATCATAAGCAAAGTATATATGGTCATATTCTGAAAAAAGCAATATTGCTATTTCTGTATCATGACATTTATTTTATAATATTGTAATGCTGTCAATAAATTTAAAGGAAAGATATACTAGACAATTGTTAGACCCGTGATAAAGTAAGGGTCCGAATGCTGGACTATATATAACTCATATTCTAGGCAACTCGAAACAGCAGAAATGCGAATGCTTAGATGGTCGGCAGGGGTAATACTAAAAGATAGGATTAAAAGTTCACGCATTCGTGATAGCGTGGGTGTCACGGTCATAAACAGTAAGCTGGAGGAACGACAGCTAAGATGGTGCAGGCACTTAAGACGGAGACTACCATACCACACGGTGAAGCAGGACACGTCTATGGAGCTTCATCGACAGTCATCCAGAGGAAGATCAAAGAACTCCTGTACGACTCAATGTTCCTAAATACTACAGAGAAACGACCCGAATGGAAGCGATACCCAGAACCGAAGAACATACAGCCTGAGAACGAGAAGAGCCGACCCCAGCAGCGTACCTAGCCAATGAGTTAGTTGGGACAGGGCAATGAAGAAGATTTTAATGCCGTCAATGTTGACGTTTTAAATTTGACAGGTTAGAAATTAATGAATTCAATTAATAAAAAAAAATTCCCAAATTTCAAATAATTAGTTTACGTTTTAGAGCTTTCTGATTGATTGAATTCATTAATTTCAAACCTGTCAAACTTAAAATGACAACATTGACGTCATTACAATGTTATACAATAACTTTCAAGTTACAGAAATAGCAATATTGCTATTTTCAGAATACGGCCGACTATATTGGAATTTATAACAAGAATTACCCACGACTTTAAAAATCTCCATTCATAAAATAATTAATAAAAATTCCCTCTATATTTAATTAATAGTACGAAGTACCTATCTTGGAATATTTATCAGTTATTTGGATACCTTAGAGTGCAGAAAAAATTTATTTCTACGTATTTTGTCCTGCAGAACTGGTCAACACAGAAATCTTCACAGCTACGAAGATCGTCTTGCCTTTTCCAAAATGCACAAACTTGAGTGCCGACGAAAAATATCCAATCTTGTTGTGCTACATAAGATATTCAATGGAGCTATTGATCCTCTTTCTTTATCTGATATATATTTACACGTTGAAACCGTATAAGAAACCCTTTCTTTAGAATAATTCAGCATACTAATAATGTTGGCTATTTTTCTCCCGTCACAAGAATGTGTTGCACATATAAAATATACTATGTTGACCGTAACAATGATGCTGATCATCATTTAAAAAGTCACTCCTACACAACATCCATTTTCTAACAAAAACCTGAACCCATTGAACATACAAATAAATTCTTTTTTTTAGATTACTCGAGTAGGTACTCTACTTGCGCTTAATCCGCCTAGTCTACTTTTACAAGTGCATCAGCTTTTGACACTTTTATTGACTTCTTATTGTAATCGTAAGTGTATTATTTCAATACATACATGAATTCGAAAGAGCAAAAATTTCTGACAAAAAACCCACTAACAAATTCTTTATTTACGTACTCGTGTATGATCACACTACAATGATACACTAAATATGCATGCATGCTTGTTGCTAGAACAGGCCGAGGACATGTATTGTGTTGTTATGCATATGGATAAGTAATAAATAGTGCATTGTTTTTTTAATGCATTTTGTTAATATAATATATAATAAAATAAATAAAACGATATTATTACTCCATAAAAACCATTTTCTATCACCATTTACACGAATTAAATAACTTACGTTAAATAACTTACGTTATTTAATATCAACTAAAAGATTTATTGAATAAAAAGAGACAAAACAATAGGCATTAAGGCTGGACATTTCCTGTAAATGTTGTAGGCTGCAATTTTTTTAGAGAAATAACTTAGATAAAACCTTTGTTCTTATATAAAAGTAATAAACTGAACATTATTTACAATAATTAAGAAAATATAAGCATTAATCGACAGGCCGCGGCCAAAAAAAATGTTTTTAGTGTCCTAGGCGGCGCAAAGTTTTAATGAATATTTATATGTAGGCATAATGTTTTTTAATACGTATAAAGTATACTTTATTATCTATATTCCGTACTTAGAGAATTAAGAAATATTCAATATTAATAAAAGTTATAATGTTTTCAATTTGCAAGAAATTTTTACATTTTATTTTATTTTAAAACGCTTTTTAAACCGTATATTCTATTGATACCCGTATTTTGAGGATTTACTCACTAAATAAATTAATAATTTAAAAATAATTAATAAATTAATAATTAACATTCTGATATAAATTAATAATAAAAACCCGCATTTAAACATTTTTTATCTTGACAAAATAATTACATGACAACTCTTTGAAACTACAGGGCGTGCAGAGCGACTTGCTTGTATGAATCGGGCGCCCTAAGGCGATGGTTGCTCTGAGGAGAGTGGAGGACAGGCACATTCGAGATGGCGGAGCGCAAAGTTATAAGCTCTGCTTGGTTTAGTCAGCATCATGAGTGGGGGCGAAGGTGGAGCGCGCGTTCGCTGTCGAGGCACACTTTTCTGACGGTCGCTCAATCATAGCCACGCAACTTGCATCCCGTACCCATTTCATGCGAAATCATGTGATTTAGCCACCTGCGACTATTTTTTATGGGGCTATATAAAATCACTTGTTTACAACGATCGTCCTAGGACTCTGACTCAGCTGAAGAACAGCATTCGTGAAGCCGTGCCAACATACCCGTCGATATGCTGGAAAAAGTTTAAGGAAACTTCCGAGTTCGATTAACGCAGTCTATTGAAAACACTGGACGCCATCTGCCTGATATCTTAAAGCTGTGTAAACATAATATTTAAATGTTGTAGGTACTTGATGATGTTCAAAGAATTAAATATATATCTGCATTCTTTTCTTTAATTGAATTTCTAAATAAGCAAGTTGCTCTACCCCATCCTGTACTAAGTATGAACAGGGTATTATCACTCCGCAAGGAAGCAGTGAAACAGCGGACACCGATGTGTGATTATGAGATCAAATGACCAAACAATTGTCGTAAAACCAACATCCTTGGCTACTAGTATAGGGTGTGTTTTAGAGGCATAGAACTTTAAAAAGAAATAAAATACAAATATAATAGTAGTAGCCATTGGCCAAACTATTGGCTTTATTGGAAAAATAATTTTATGTGATAAAATAATTGCGATATCAGAATAACAAAATTAATTTACGTAAATTTGCGAACATTGTTCTGGCTTAGAAACCAAACTGAGCATAAATTGGTTGTGAGCTTTAAAATTGGCTATCGCTGGAATCACTGGCTGAATGACTATATCAAAAAACTAAATTGCCGTACTTGGAGTGAAGAAAATCCACAACCCATTATTGAGACGCCTTTAAATCCACAAAAAGTACTGTTTTGTATCCTATGAGCTGGTGAATTCATTGGTCAATATTTCTTCAAAGATGATGCTCTATGGGCTGGTGGAATCATCGGTCCGTATTTCATCAAAAATGATGCTCATGGGCTGGCGGAAGCATCGGTCCGTATTTCGTCAAAAATGATGCTCTATGGACTGGTGGAATCATCGGTCCGTATTTCATCAAAAATGATGCTCTATGGGCTGGTGGAATCATCGGTCCGTATTTCATCAAAAATGGTGCTCTATGGGCTGGTGGAATCATCGGTCCGTATTTCATCAAAAATTATGCTCTATGGGCTGGTGGAATCATCGGTCCGTATTTCATCAAAAATGATGCTCTATGGGCTGGTGGAATCATCGGTCCGTATTTCATCAAAAATGATGCTCTATGGCCTGGTGGAATCATGGGTCCGTATTTCATCAAAAATGATGCTCTATGGGCTGGTGGAATCATGGGTCCGTATTTCATCAAAAATGATGCTCTATGGCCTGGTGGAATCATGGGTCCGTATTTCATCAAAAATTATGCTCTATGGGCTGGTGGAATCATCGGTCCGTATTTCATCAAAAATTATGCTCTATGGGCTGGTGGAATCATCGGTCCGTATTTCATCGAAAATGATGCTCTATGGGCTGGTGGAATCATGGGTCCGTATTTCATCAAAAATGATGCTCTATGGGCTGGTGGAATCATCGGTCCGTATTTCATCAAAAATGATGCTCTATGGCCTGGTGGAATCATGGGTCCGTATTTCATCAAAAATGATGCTCTATGGGCTGGTGGAGTCATGGGTCCGTATTTCATCAAAAATGATGCTCTATGGGCTGGTGGAATCATGGGTCCGTATTTCATCAAAAATGATGCTCTATGGGCTGGTGGAATCATGGGTCCGTATTTCATCAAAAATGATGCTCTATGGGCTGGTGGAATCATCGGTCCGTATTTCATCAAAAATGACGCTCTATGGGCTGGTGGAATCATCGGTCCGTATTTCATCAAAAATTATGCTCTATGGGCTGGTGGAATCATCGGTCCGTATTTCATCGAAAATGATGCTCTATGGGCTGGTGGAATCATCGGTCCGTATTTCATCAAAAATGATGCTCTATGGCCTGGTGGAATCATGGGTCCGTATTTCATCAAAAATGATGCTCTATGGCCTGGTGGAATCATGGGTCCGTATTTCATCAAAAATGATGCTCTATGGGCTGGTGGAATCATCGGTCCGTATTTCATCAAAAATTATGCTCTATGGGCTGGTGGAATCATGGGTCCGTATTTCATCAAAAATGATGCTCTATGCGCTGGTGGAATCATCGGTCCGTATTTCATCAAAAATGATGCTCTATGGCCTGGTGGAATCATGGGTCCGTATTTCATCAAAAATGATGCTCTATGGGCTGGTGGAATCATGGGTCCGTATTTCATCAAAAATGATGCGCTATGGCCTGGTGGAATCATGGGTCCGTATTTCATCAAAAATGATGCTCTATGGGCTGGTGTAATGATTGGTCCGTATTTCTTCAAAAATGATATTCTATGGGCAGATGGAATGATTGGTCCGTATTTCTTCAAAAATGATGTTCTATGGACTGGTGGAATCATTGGTCCAGAACCGAATCATGATTCTGTCCAAAACGTTACATTCAATTGAGAGCGGAGTAAATCCACAATTATTGCCGTTTTAGTTCAGCAATTGAACGATATTAAGAGATTTGAAAGAGCTTTGGCTTCAACAAAACGGCGTAATATGCCACAGCGCGCGCCACAATCAATTTTTTTTTTTTTTTTTTTTACTTTTTTTTTAAAAAAAAAAATAGAGATGTGAACACGGAATACGTGTCACATCAATATTCTTACTATTTTCAAACTAAGCTAAACGCTTGTGCTATGAAAATAGGACTAACTTGCTAGTCTGGAGTGAGGTTCGAACCCGCAACCTTTGGATCACGAGGCCAGTGTCCTAACCACAAGACCAACAAGCTACTCTATTTTCTACTTTATTGTAGGAAACTAATTTATTGTAGGAAAATTCGATGAGCGCATAATTTCGCGTGATGTATCTGTGAATTGGCCTCCAAGATGGTGTGATTCAACAGCGTTGGATTTTTCCTGCGGGGATATGTGAAGTCGCTAGTCCACGCCGATAAACTAGAGATGATTGACGACTTGGAAGCCAACATTGCCAACATATTGCCGATGTACATTGTACGGCCCCAGCTGCTCGAAAGTGTTTGAAAATCGGATTTCCAGATTGCGCTTGAGATGCGCAGCCGCGGCGCCATGATAGTTAATCACTAATGAAATAAAATTATATTTCCAATAAAACTAATACCATAGCCACTAACTACTATTCTTATGTGTTTTCTCATTTTAAAGTTCTATAATAAATAAAAAAATACCCTACATCAAAGCGAATGAATTAATATTCGATAAAAATTATTTTTATGGTAGTCTAACGTTTTACGAAAAATAAGACTAACATTATTTACTTATTTTTCGTAAAACGTTAAACTATCATTATAGAATTTATAGAGAATGTTAAAAAAATCATTCACTTCGATACAAGTCACATAAAATTATTTTTAAATAATTGTCAGGTTTTTATGATTTATTTGATTTGTATTAAAGCAAATTAATTTTTAATTCTCGATATTTAATTTTACCATGATAATTTATTATGAAAAATAAGTTAGAAATAATGAAAAAATGCAACTTTTAAAGTCACATATCTCCGTAACTACTTACATAAAACACATTATTGATTATACATTTTCGACTCGAATAAGAAAAATACAAAAATCATTAACGTATCATTGATCTATCAAAATGTAGCAGAAAATTAAACTGGCGAAATCAACTTCGTAAATCTATTCCAAGTATCAACAAAAGGAAATCCCGGTCGATGATGAGCGCCAATTATTATTTGGGTGTGCTTAGATTCAATGTATACTTTGATATATAATAAGGGGTTTAAAAGCAAAGACAACAATATCGAAAAAAATATATTAATGCAATCATCGGGGATTACTAATTTATAATGTACTAAATTCGGGATTTTATTTATTTATTTTGGGAAAATTAACAGCATTTTAACATAATAAATATAAAATAATGGATTTTAAAATTACGCCAATTACAAATTTTCCACTGAATATAGTAATTTGTTAGAACTTAAAGGATTACTAATTTATAATGTACTAAATTCGGGATTTTATTTATTTATTTTGGGGAAAATTAACAGCATATTAATAAATATAAAATAATGGTTTTTAAAATCACGCCAATTACAAATTTTCTACTGAATATAGTAATTTGTTAGAACATACATAGTTTTATTTATTAGAACATAGTTTATTAGAATATGGTAATTTATTAGAACAAGTGTGACGTAGTAAAATATATTTTTAAAATTATTTTAACAGCGAGTGTGGGAGTGGAGGTGGAGGGGAGTGTGGGACGGGAGTAGAAGGGAAGATAAATTGTACGAATTATAAACATAAAACATAGCCTATAAAAGTATATATATATACTATAGAAAACATGAGTTTGGAAGGGATAGATACACAAAATCTAGAATTCAGTAGGTACATTTTAAATTAGTAATCCTCTAATTGCACAAATTATTCGTGTCAATTAATGTTTATAATTGAACGCCGAACTGTCTTTATTAATTTAAAACGAGACTGGAAATTTTTATTTCTTCGTACGCTTCGGAGGTCGAACGCGATACCAACATTGTAATTGCGTGCATCGTTTAAGTTGTCATTTAAAGTTTTTGCACTAGTCGTGGCACGTGGTAATTGAGTATTAATGGACATTCCGCATTGTTTCAATTGAAATTCGTTAGTTTATTTGTTCATATCTATTAGCAATTGTACATCGCCCCGCTGCGCTGTTGGCTTGACACTCGTGATGAAAAGGGTAATGCAAGACAACCGAATGAGCGGTGCTTGGCGAGATTAATGTTTCTAAGAGCACAGTAGTCAGGACATTGAAAGTAATAACGCATAAAATAAAAGCCTAACGTTATAAGAACATATAGGAAGGTCCTTACAGATCCGACTCCTTCTGAGAGAGGTTTCCCGTGGGTCCCTCCACAATGGCAAATACGAAGGAGGTACAAGTTACACGGACAAATTCCTTCCGTTCCAACACATCCGGTAGTAGCAAGAATAGAATACCTACATTCCCATTGAGGTACTTTATAAGCCCTGTACATAGCAAGGTCAAAAATAATTGCAAATCCCATCTGAAAAAAAAATAGTAAAAAAAAAGAAAAAAATGTTTTCTAGTGAATGCGGGGGAAGTGGGTGATTTTTAGATGGTTTTCAAGTTACGCTTAACAAAAAGAGATAAAAATATCGAGTGACAAAAGTGTTAGAAGTCACGAATCAAAAAATTCAAATGATGGAACATTCAACTCGTAATATTTGAGGTAGGAAGAGACGAAAGTTTTTGAAACTTAGTGTAAAGCCAGAGCGGAGATTTTAAAATTGATATGCCTATGATAAAATGCTTCTACAACGCACAAACATGCTTTCAAGATCAGTTATTAATTATGAAATTGTCGCTGTTTGCCAGATAATCATATTCAAACACGTCGCCCTCTATGTTCGCCATGTGCATAGTGTCAGTTTCGCTTATATACCCCTCATTTACATTTGTGATTATTTTTTAAACTTTATTAGGGAACCAAAAGTACAATATAAAGTTTCGATTATTATTATTTATTAAATAATAGTCACAAAATGCTTTCATCGTCGTGTACTTACCTAAGTAAACATTTTTGGAATATACAAGGAGTAGGTAAGCGATAAAAATAAATTCTGAAAATTCTCTGAAATGTATGAGTGTTTGAGAGGAATGCCGTACTAGGCAAGTGCAATATGTACACAGACAAACGGCCCAGGTCAAAGCGGGCTCAATATTCTAGAACCGCAGAATAACGTAAAATAAGATCCAAGGTCAGCGCGGTTTTAGAGCCGGGAGGGGGCACAACAGACTAATTGTTTACACTGAAACCAACTATCCAGAAAAGCTGGGAATATTTAAAAAATATTCATATGGGATTCATATAACTGGAGAAAGCATTTGACTTGGTACCGCGCGACATCCTGTGGACAGTGCTGGACGAATACCGAATAGAGGGAGACCTTCTCAAAGCAATTCAATCCTTGTATGAAGATCGCAAAAGCTGCGTACAATGTTGAAAATTTTCGCCAATCCTGTTCACCTTTTAGCTAGCCACAAAAAGCTAGTTAGTTACGAGAGTCTGGTCGAAAGGATATGAATCTCAAGCGAAGGTCCTATGGTATACCAGAGTTCAACCCGCAAACATCAAATTAACAACCAAATATTTATAAAGTAAAACGTGGTCCATTGTATCTGTCCGCCGGGCAATATAAAACACATATATTCATAGACAATGAATCTTATCGACTTGATAAGTTACCTAATTAGTGAGATTAAAATATTTTTTGAAGAGTCAGTAAAGTAGTCAGTGATTGTAAGTTCGTAGAAGTAGGCTATTTTATCGTAAGCTTCAATGCTTTAAATATTCATTTACCCACCAAACAACTTTTTTAACAAACATATAACGCTAAACTTAGTGCACTATTTCAGAGATCAGAGTATACAAAGAGATACAGACTGTCAGTGTATTTGTAGCTATCCCTGCCATGGTTGTATGACGGCGCGCATCAGTACGCAACTGACTTTCGAGGTGGGCGCACGCTTATTTTTTCATTGAGAGCTAGATACCCTAGAGCTAGAGTGCAAAGTTATAAAAAAACAACACCTATAATGGATATCCACGAAATCTCAGGAATTTAGTTGAGATAAATCTAAGTACCGTGTACACGCGTTGAGATTTTTATCCGGAGACAAACACAGATATCACCTCGAGTTTGATTAAAGAGATAAATATGTGTACAGATAGCGGGAATCCATAGTGGACACAATCTTAATCTAGAATCGTATATATGCCTAAAACTATTTATTCTAAAAAGTTAAACAGGCAGAAAGCATTAAATTACAATTATTTATTCCGTTTTATTAATGATGGAGAGAATAAAATTCACCCAACCTATGAACGGAACATCAATGATCAATGAACTGACATTTAATAATAATAAGATCTCGTAAATCCTCATTCGTATAAAACAGTACGAATGAGGATTTACGAGAGTACAGTACGAAAGAGTTACAGTACGCCGGTAACTCTTGGGGATATTCTTAAAAAATACATAATTTTAGATTAAGGCACGAAAGTAGTGCTTAATTAAAAATACTTCAATTAAGTAAGCACTTCTCAGTTAGCAGTTTCATCTTCATAGACACGCGCTCGAAATATTTGAGATCTATCGGATCTATTTTCATTGGTTTACGTTATCATGTCTGGATCACAATAAATTTTGATGTGATGATTGTCATAGAAAATAAGTAAGTACCTATTTATATTACTTTAAATGTTCTAAATCTACTAATTTCTTCATCAAAAGTGTCCAAATATTAAATACTTACTCGTGATGATAGAAATACTGGCCCTTGACAATGTCTTAACATTTTCCATATTATTAAGTTTGCGAGTACATAAATATATATTTCCGGTCTATTTTGTGTAACCAATATAATAATCTTGTCATCCTGAATGCGGGTGCTCTCAATACTCTTAGGGCCGGTCTTATAAACGAAAGACCAAATTTCCGTTAGTAAATCGAAAATTTACTAACGGATGGCCGTTCGTTTATAAACGTTACCGACGCTGAAGGCTCTTGTCCACGGATGAGATTTCACCCGAGTCTCGACTCGAGTGCGCGCGAAGACGAGTACGATGTACAACAGCGCAAGGCTATCTATGACACCACTGCATGTGTTTTGCGCGTGGTTTAGAATGACGCAATCGGTACATTTTAGCAATAGACATGATGACAGTATTACAGAATTAAAGAATAAGTGATTTTGGGAAGAAAATTTTTGAAAGGATGCTAAAAAATGATCCCGTTTTAATATAGATACACATAGTTGTTAATAAGATTTTCAATAAAATAACAGTATAAAATTCTACAGTCGGCCATTTTAACTGAAAATCCGATCAGAGCGAATGACGTCACGTAACCATCACCGTGTCTCTTGAACTGTTGTCAAAGACACAATGCAATGTTTACTTAGGCTTGACGTCACGTAGACGCCATGACACTTTTTTTGTTGACACATTTGTCACTTTACGTCTTAGTCTTTCTGATACTACAACGAAGTCGATTTACGACTTATTCGTTATTTTACCCGCACGTTTTTGAATCCACGAATGTTTGTGTATTTCTTTACGCGGAAAGAACGTATTTATAATGGACAAAAAAGAATCACTTGTTCGCTAATTTAAACGATCTAGTAGATATAGACGATGCTGGAAGAACGAATTTCCTCGAGAAATTCACCAATGAATTATATGAAATCAAAGGTTATGCTGATGTTGACCAGAGGAGGTTTCGTGTAGTAAAAATGTGTGTTAGCTGTGTGAGGTCCGTTAAACGATTACCAGCATGTGCATTTATAATTTGTTCCAGTATCAAGTCTACTGGAGACCTTGAAAGTAGGATGTCTTTTCACTAAATTTTTTAACTGTCTTGTTAATTTTTTGCACACGAAGCATTCATTCAATTTGGCAATAACTTAACCACACTATTTGAAACTCTCAAAAATAAGCAAGCAGCAAAATAACTTCAGCGGCGTGTGCACGCAAACGTTAACCAGCGACTAGTTAAACAACGAGCGCGGTAAACAAGTCAGGTAAACAGTTGTCTCTCTCTTCTACAAAAATGTCCCATTGTTTTACAAAACGATTTCTGAACTCGACCCAATAGGATAAGAGGTACAAGAAGAAGAAGACAATAGTCCTCTCTCACACGTCGAGCAAAGAGTTCGCAATGTTGCAAAATCGCACATTTGAAATAAAATGATACACTTATGTGATTCTAATATTTGCTCTGTTGACAAATAGATTCTATGTATTATTACTATTTATATTATAATTATTTAATTTCAATTTATTTTGAAATATAATTCATTATAAATATTATACTACCCAAAACTGCTACAAAAATGTCACATTGTTTTACACAACGATTTCTTGAACATTGTACAGGGCGTACTACATCCGATATAAAACTTGGCCGACTAGGAAATGCTCCAAGCTGAGGGCAGGCAACCATATATTTTTATGACATGGATTATTAAGACTATCGAATGGCTTTAATTTTATACTGGTACTCGATGACGTAATTTTGCCTACTTTTCACCACTCTAAAATCTGGCCGATTCTAGAAAGTGCCAGGGTAGAAGATGGCAACCCTGTTTTTTCTTGTCATACTCGATGGAGGGCATCGAATGAGCCGAGTCTCAACTTGGTACTCGATGACGTAATTTTTACCCAAAAATAGGTGTCATTAATTATCGATTACATAAAACGCTCCAGGATGATCCCAGGCAACCTTGTTTTTTTTATACCTATCCTATAAGTCCCATCTTGGTACTCGATGACGTAGGGTTGACGTCGGTCAGCTCCTAGACTATATTATGATGATATTCTCAGAGACCAAGTCATGGAGTAGGAGCCAGCGATCGCCAGACTTACGTTATCCTATCAAACCTGACATATTGTCCTGTACATATACACTATAGTAGGTAAAAAGGTTTGGATATTATGACATTTGAATTCGGGGGATTTTGGCAGATAACAGGTAATACAGGTACGAAAAAGTGGGTCAGTAAAACATTAAAATATAAGGTATCAGATAATATGGTTAAATAGAGGTCCAAATAAAATATATGAAATTCAGATTTTTACTATAACGTAAATGGCGTGATTATGTAGGTATAGAGCTTCAAAGCGTCTGGCAGAAGAAATGACCCGCGAAAAGCATCTGGAAATGATAAATATGAATGTATGACTGTAGAGCATTTTTACTGTATAGTAGATATAGGTACCTACAATCCCGTTAAACACATTAAAAAATCGAGTTCATTATTTTTACTTTTCACTATTTTTTTTAATAATTATTTATTTTCAGAGAATTCCTTCTACACAATTTTCGTATTTTAAAACCATTCGCTATGATTCATCATTATTTATGTTACGTTTTTTATTGTATCCGCGATAAGCACAATTTTCGCACGTTGTCAATACGTCCGCAGACATGGTTTATTATGTTTTAGTACGAAAAATAAAAACATGGCTCGAGCCATTTTAAACGACATACAGTACAAAAATAGCGATTTTTATAATTTTTGAAAGAGCTACAAAATAAATCTGATTCATACAAAAAATATTAATAAATAGAATATTATAATTCAACAATAAAAAAAAAACTCTGAAAATAATGATATTGTTATTTTGGTGAACAACAACCCAACATTCAAATTTCGAAATTTCTATCGTTGTGACAAAAATGTTAGCTAATTTAATATTTGAACTCTTTGTGTGAAGAGATTAGAAGATGAGTATGAAACAAACTGATTTCTATCAACTTTTAAAATAATATTAGTATATATTTATTTTATATAATATTCACCAAAAAACATATTTTAGACAAATCTCCAGATTGCAATGACTGATCTGCGTGATGATACAGATATCGTTTCGTATAATAATAATGTATATCGTTGACTTGTTACATTGACTTTGGCATAGCATTTCCTCAGTACACAATACTAAATAAGGTGGTAGGTAGACGTCTCTACTCTCGATTGTTTGATCCACAATAATATTGTTGAAAATGGATTCCAACATTTACAGCCATTTTCAGCGAAAAACCGATGTTGCGAACAAAACCTTATACCAAATAATTGTCTAGTTCTCTGTAGAAATTAGGCATCAATATACAATGCTATTCAAAATTAATAAAATGCTAAAAATTTGCAATCACAATCATGTAGGTACTTTAAATCACTTTATAACATTGACAGTATTCGAAAGAGTAGTCATGCATACATATTAACTAATTATACATTAATTAAAAGTAAATTTACTAATCGCCTTATATAGTATAACGGACCTGCATACACGTTTTTTGTATACTAAAAATATCATCAAAGAAAAAATTACGTATGCGGTGCACGTATCAAAATAATTTGAATAAAGCGCCAATCAAAAAATAGGCGGTAGGTAATAAGTAAATTAATGAGAAACTTAAATTATAAATTACGCACGTAGTGGAACGGCGAATAAAAATTCGTACAAGTTATAATTTTATAGTTGAAGTATGTAAATTAAACATTTAAAGGTGTATAATTTATGTATTATGTAAATCAAAAACGGAATATAACTTTCACTTACCATTCGAGTAATCAGGTGTACAAACACGTATATTGCAAAAACTTCACATAGATGTTGAAAAAGAATTCAAAAGATCTATTTCACGTTTACGTTCGACCAACTGTAAATTGAACGCTACATCTATCTGCAGATTAAATCGCGCTATCGACATCACAACACGCGTACACTAAAATAATGAGAAACACCAACTAGGAAATA
>JADDOH010000261.1:0-127409 GCA_016648135.1 Agrypnia vestita | reverse complement strand
AGGAGTGCTGAGATGGTTTGGTCATGTGGAACGTATGAACGAGGAAAGGATGGTTAAGAAAATATATGAGGCGAATGTTGAAGGCAACAGGAATAGAGGGCGTCCGCGAAAGACCTGGCACGATCAGGTACTACAAGTATTTGAGGATGGCCCTGTTAAAAGCCGCAACAATCGTAGAACGTGTATGAGAAGATGTATGAATGTGGCCGAAGCAAAAGTGGTGTGCCAGGATAGAAGAGTGTGGCGTTCAATCCTCTCTGCCTACCCCTGCAGGGAAACGGCGTGATGGTTAGTTAGTTAGTTAGTTAGTTTATATCATAAATATTTATCATTACTGAAATATTTCTAAATGTGGAGACCTGTAATTGGCCATCTATATTGTATCAATGTTTTCTATGCTTTTTTTTGTGCTGTTGGTCTTCCATAAACATTAAATAAATAAATAAATAAATACCGTATACCGATACACGACAGTAGTGTGCGTGAGCGATAGCGATAGATATCTATGCGAGATTGAGACAAAGTTATGAGATCGCTTCACGCTAGACAAAAATGCAACAATGCACTTGATACCGTTATGTGCGCAATTATAAAATTAATAATAATTATTATTATTAAACCATTTTTAAAACTTATTATCTTAACCTGCTAGTTACAGCCAATGAAAGGCATCGATAGAGCCATTATTATTATTAAGATGTGATTAATATTATTTCATTCCCTATCCATGAATCAATTAAACATTGAACAAATCTAAGTACTATTTTGTTGTAATAATAATAATAAAAATATACTTGCAAAGGATTCGTCGGTGGCCGATTGACATTGCCATGAGTCTAAAATCGACCTATAGTATTATAGTACCCATGTATGAAACAAACAGATCGATATTGTATAACTAATAACATTATTACGTTTATGAATTAATGAAGACATTAATTTAAGTGACTTTTAACTGGTACTCCAGATAGTTACCATGAGCATGGCAGAACACGTCAGACAGACTGACTTCTGATTACGGCGAACTCCGGCTTGAACAACGTTGGCTAAAGTATCCAGATTGATCAGAATGCAATTTGAATTTCTTATTTTAGGGTCACCCATAGATTAAAATTTGTTCGTGCACTCATGTACGCGCGGTAGAAGTTATACGTAAAAACTAAAATAAAGACAAAATTATATATGAATGACGCTCGAAATATTGAGTTGTAAAAATCTACACTGATCATTGTCGATTATTTTGTCGAGTTTGTCTTAGATAAGCCCTGCTCTTAATCTAAAAATAATAATTTCCTTTTCTGTCTGTCCCGAAAGTACGTAACTTCCTTATATTCATGGCAAAGAATCGAAATTGAAGAAAACAAAAAATACAGCAATTTGAATCTCGAACGCGCGAACTGTAGTGAACATGTCTCGCATTTTCGCTACATGGTGTTTCCCGTTACACGCATCGCTACAATGCGCACGCATTAACTTCCGTTACAATGAATAAAAATCCCCCTATGCGCCAAAAGAAGATTCATTAGTCTTAGCATTAGTTAATTCAAGACGGCGCGGCGTAGAGAAAATTCAATTGCGCCTCTTCGTCCTATCCCAATGGGCTAATGGATAATAATTTATCAAGGCAATGCTTGACAAATTATTATCCAACTAAGCTCCCACATCATTTTGGTAATGTGGTGGTACGCCATTTGGAGGTAAAATCGATCATTCTCATCGAGTTTGTGAATGTCTGGTAAAAAGGAATTGCTTGGCATTTGTTTGGCATTGTTTGCCAGTATTTCATATATACATATATGACAATGCCCCCACTTTTAAACACGAGAATAAATTCTCATTTAAAAGTGAGTAAGCGTGTAATATAAATATGTACATTTACCAAATAAATTTAATAAAAAAAAATATTAAAAAATTTCAATATTTACAAAAAATATTGTTCCAGATAAACCTCTCCGTTAAACATTAAGCCTTGTTTAATCTTTAACTTTATGAACATTCTCAAAACTAAACCATAAATTTAAATTGGTTTTGTTCACCTCGAACGATTATCGCTCCTCCGCTATTTTCTTTAGTGGTCCTCTAATGCAAGTAACAATGTCTTCCAATCTTGCAAAATAACTCATTATTACCGTAATTCGATTAAACTTCGAAAAAGTCCAGAGATAAAAGGTGTTAACGTGTTTATATATTTTTTTAACTTCTATACGTATATATTATAGTTTTAGAATGAGAAATAAATAAATAAATTCAGAAGTCAAAACGAAATTCATCGGATTTCTAAACGTATTTTTTTTGAAATGAAGTTTAGAGTATTTTTATTTGTAAAATTAAAAATAATCCGTCCCGTTTGAGATTTTTCTTTCAGATTAGTTTAAATAACTATTAAGTTTAATATGCGGTGTACTTGTCCTAACAATTCTCCTTTTAGGTCTTGATTAGACATTCATCTGTATCAGGATAATAGCGTATGATGCTGTGATGGCAATCAGGCTGAACATGAAAGTAAAGTCTAGTGGGAAAAGACTCCACACAAAAATTCGAAGATCTTCGTTTTGGATCAGCTGAACAAATTTCTTCAAATCGTAGTCTTCTTCTGCATCTGCAAAATAATGTTATATTTAAATAAACTTGTAAAGTAAAGTGAATGTCTGTTTTAAATAAACGTTATTCAAAGTTTTTCATAATCAAGAATCGTTAACACGTACATTATGTACGTACATTTTTAGAGTTGTACTAATTTTTGTTGACCTTGATATTATAATAATAGAATTTTTTCGTCTATTGGCATCCAAAACTATATTAATTAATATAATTACTATAAAAATGCAGAGGAGTGGAGAAAGCGAGTGCTTGTTGCAGACTAATCCTAGGATAGCGAAAAAATATGGCAATAATTATCTTAATCTTATTTTTTAAATTTGAAGAGAGCTTGAAGAAAATTGAATAAAAAGAATTGTTTTTTTAAACACATTTCTTCTATTTTCAGCCTAATATGGTATGCTTAAAATATATTTAGATACTGGCCGCTTATGGAGAAGTACAACATTATTTTTATTATCAGGTGAATATGAAAGTATCCAATCGGCTTCGTCGATTACTTTACCTAGTTTGTTGTATATAAAAAAGTAACCCATAAAAACCAAGTTGTTACAATACTCCCTTTCTCATTTTTGGGTTTCGCGTCTACCATATGCGTTGAAATATCCATAGAACTACCATAGGCAAGCAAGCAGACGCCACGAGTTAATGTAAAGGAAGTAAAAATAGGTTCTTGCATACATGATAATTTAATTTAAATGCATTTTATTTTTACCACACTCCTGAATAATTTTTCAGATTTCTTTATGGGATCGAAACGATCTGAATAAATTAATTACTACGTTATATATTAAGTTATGATATACTATGCTTTAACTTTGTGGTTCATTAATGCAAATCAAATTAAATTAATTCCCCCTCCCCCTATTTATCACACTCTCCAGTCACCCAACCTGACGCTAATTTGATTGACCGCAACACCATGGCGCTAGTTTAATTTAATTTTAATTAAAGAGACGTTGATAATATCTAGGTACATTCACAAGCAAAAAAAACAAAAAAAAATGGTAGATCAAGTCTCAAATTTAGAGTATCTACAGCATGCACTTATATTAAAAAAGGAATGCGAATTAAAATTGAAATAATTTTAAAGATAGAAAACTCAAAATTTTGAACGTTCAAAACGACAGAACGCCCGCGGTTACACATAAAAACAAATGCCCATATTGTGTAATGTTTAGTTTATAGGTTACCCTGAAAAAGGAACGGTGGTTCCGAAACCGGTTGGTGTTATCAAAAATATAGTGATGTAAACCAAGTGAATTTGTGAAAAATTAATTTAATTAATTAGATTACTCTGGCGTAATTTAGTATAATTCTCATTCTAGCGTCATTTTACCTGCTGCCACAGAAATGCTAATTTTCCCCAAAAGATCTCTAGTCCTAGAGCACTCTCTGACCAGAGCTTCAGTGGCTGCTGTAGCGCAGGCGAAGTACACCACATAATGGAGCTGCCAGAAGAAAAGGGAAATGACTGCCCACGAATCCTGGAAACAAAAAATTATCAAAAATAATTACCTTATCCGGTTATGTGAAATGTTACGTAGGCCATTTTTGAAGCACGAATTGTTTGCGTTATTTTTTTTTAAATAAATAGAGATGCGAACACAGAATACCTGTCACATCAATATTCTTACTATTTTCAAACTATGCTAAAGGCTTGGGCTATAAAAAAAGGACTAACTTGCTGGTCTGGAGTGAGGTTCCTCCTAACCCACAAGATCGACAATTACTATTACTCCGTATTTATTTTCCGTATATTTATAACGTATTTAGGACTGTAACGTTGTCAGCAACTTGTCTGCTTATCAGTTATGAGCTTTTCGTTGCATCAGACGCAATTCCTCAGTGGTATTTTATAACTTCGTTCACCAACTCTTCGTATTCCTTTTGTGGACAGACTTCGTGGTCGCGAATCGATATATTTTGTTGGCATTTACATCATCCCCCCCCCCCAACCTTCGTACCAACTTTTTCCTCGGTACAAAATAATCATTAGATAGTCGATCACCACCATCGGGTGATATCAGAAAGTATCATCGGTTCCGACACGTGTGTGTCGCCTTTTCGTCGGCATAGATTACGATCGTCGTTTCTCAATTACTGGAAGAAAAATAAGAAACTGCGGCAGGTGAATCGAGCTTTCTTTTCCCTTCTAATTATTTTGTATTCAGTGTACTTAGAGTCATCCCCATTTACCCCGCCCATTTCCCATCCCCATTCCTGTCAATTTACCCCCGTTCCGCATGAGTCAAAAATCATCTCCAGGAAGTCGGAGATAAAAATATACTAAACATCATATCCGTCCTGACTTTTCATTAAAACAGTACAAAATAATCACCGGACCCGTTTTGACCTTTCATCTAAACAATCGAAGATAAAAATATACAAAACACTCATCAGACCCGTCCTAACCTTTCACCAAAGCACTCATCAGAGCCGCAGAAACAAGGACACTCGCTAAAGCCGACGAGCTGAGACTAGATGTTTTCGAGCGGAAGGTTTTTAGGCGTATCTATGGGCCGTATATGAAAACTAAGTTTGGCATAGTAAGTGCGACCAAGCGTACTACTCTACCAAGCGTACCAAGATGTTTACGTCACCAATCACATTAAAATATGCCGACTCCGATGGCTAAGGCACGTGGAAAGAATGAGTAACAGCGCCTCAATAAAAATGATCCACTCCACAAAGCACGTTGGCAGAAGAAGTGCCAGGAAACCAACATTGAGATGGACGATCGGGTGGAAAATAACCCGCGAACTCTGGGCATGACCAACTGGCGACAGGTGGTGATGGAGACGATAGAATGGAGGCGATTTCTTGAAGAGGCCAGGACCCACACTGAGTGGTAGCGCCACTGATGATGATGATGTATTAAAATTTGTGATGCATAAAACACATCTCTCGGTCTCAAGGATGCTTGGATATCAAGGGGAATTATACTATTGAGTTTAAGACATTCTTTTATAGTACATAATTAAAAAGTTTTTGAGTTACAATAAATCGTCATAACTTGACGACAAAACAATACTAAAAATGGCCCTCTTAGCATTTTGATAATTTAGCATTTTGTGAAAAATCATTTACAACTTTATAGATTTAAGGTATATTTTTACTCACACTTGAATCTGAATATTTGTCAGCCTTCACAAAAATATTGACGGTAGAAATAACTGTTAGTACAGCAGTAATTGCAACCAGAAATACCTAAAAATATTCACATATTACAAATCATCAATAAATCAAATCAACTGTATCGTTAATGCGAAGTAGTTTAGCAAGGACAAGAAGTACTTAGAATATCACACGAATACTTATTACAGTGTAACTATTGTTATAGTCAAAAGTTATGCAGATTACTCGCAAGATCACGATCTAAGATCACGACTACGAATGATCAGAAAGCAATGTGGTGTGACCGCGTTTGGCCGGTCCTGACGAGTAATCGCGCGAGTCACGCGCGCACTTTATAATCGTATACTTTATATTTATCTCTGGCGACTATTTCGTTTACAGATCCAGGCACCATATTTCTATTGAATCTTGCATATTTTCACGTGTCGTGGCTGCGGAAGGAATGAATGAAAACGCTGGAAATTAATTAGCGATTTATTATGTACGGATTAATTTATTATTTAATGTACAAAGTCACTTAATACTATTAAACTTAACGCTTTTCTTTAAATTACACTCGTAAATAGACAATTTATTGTCCCTTTAACACTTTATTTAACATTCACTCGAACATTCTATCCAGTTTCGCACGTATTATTCCCTTCGGTTTATTTCGTTACTAAAGTAGGAACTGTGCTAGATTATTCGCTAAGTTAAGTTAAGTTAGCGTGCTAAGTTATTTGGTTGGTTGGCCACCTTGGCCACGCGGCCTGTGGCCCACAACGCGACTCAACAACAACTCACGCGCCCGTATTTATACTTTCTGGGTTTTTTTAGTGTTTAAAAGACGATTCTCGTGACTATAAGATTTTTATAGATGTTTTCAGAATGGTTCAGATGCCTTCCGAAAGCCGTGGAACACCATAGGCCGTTCTCGATTCCTCGATAGTGTTGTGACAAATGACAGATTCTTTTTAGCCTCATTACAATATACTTTCAGATTCCGCGATACTTCAGTAGTATGTACTCAATTTTTTTTAAATGAATGTAAGCATTCGGGTTACAATTTCTAAAATTATAATTGAAATACTGTCTTAACTTATTCTAACCGTGTAGTCAACAACTCTTTATAAAAATACATACACCAAATATATCGAATACATAGAGTCTAAAAACAAAAAGAATAGTAGAATTTAGAAATACCTAAACTAAAGTAAAATATTCAAACATCAAAACTATATCGGAAACATTGAGAACACTGGGTCTTTGTAAATATGAGACGGCATTGAGCCGAACATAGTTGTTTTGATAACGAAGAGAGACCATAGAATTGAAACCAACAAAGACTAGTGTGAAATATAAGCGTTCAGCGGAATAATTTAAGAGAGTACCTACCGGGCGTTTGACAGCGATCAGTGTAATGAGAAACGATAAATATACAGTGTTCCACAAAGGGATTAGTCCGACTTACATGATACTGCTCCAGCTCGTGTTCAGAGACTTTGGTGATTAATTTAAAGCTAATTTATTCCAAGTGTTTCATTTGTCTCCCTTCGCTGCGATCCCGTGACTATATGCAACAAAGGCTTTTCTACCACGTATGCAGAGGTGTATGTGGTGCTGTGGTGCGGTGTAGCCATGAAATATCTAGAAACCAGCTGTCCGCGTCAGAGGTCTACCATTTGGCGATGAATGTTAATTACTTCTTTTGACTTAAGACTTTTGATATCTGGTAAATGTATAATAAATCACTTTGTTTTAACAATTCTTGCTCACAAGGTATCTATCTGGAAGCCGACGAGATTCTGCCGAATACTTGTAAAAGTAGAAATATTACACTTACATTTGATCCAGTTCGTTTTCCCATTATTCCTGTATTTTCTTTCAGCTTTTCATAAGCCTTCATAAAAGAGGCCATATTTGGTGTATTTCTTCTAAAACCGGAATCGTCGACTTTTGTACCGAGCAGAAATGTGGACCTGCAGTCCGGCTTGTACGGGGCATTCCAGTTTGCGGAGACTGCCTTGGAGCAAAGACGTTCGTTGAGGGTTTGCAATCGGAGAACACACAAATACATTTCGTGACAAAATTGCAACATCACTAAATCGGTTGTCGTTTTCTTTGCCATTAAAAACCATTGCGGAATGCCCATTTTCCACCTGTAATAGTCGGATATGTTGTAGATAAATGAGCAAAATAAATAAACGAAATATGCAAATGAAGCTTTGTTGTTGAAAGGCTTGTACTTCCCGCTATCAACTTTGAGGTATTCGTCAATTCGCAGTAAGTTCTGGTGCAACAATAGTTTATCTTTTTTATATACAATCGAATCAGACAGTAAGCCCCACAGGGCGCACGCTGTCTCTGTACTCTTCAGGGTCAGGTACACAATGGCTGCCGCCGATATTTGGGCGAAATCTTCCAGAAAACTTTCGTTTAGCATTCTTTCGATTCTGGCACAAATCGATACTATTATCAAAATAATAGGAAATACATTTCTTGTGGGACCTGCTAACGCAACCGTATTATTACGATATCTGACCGTGGGAAAGCCAAAGAACCAGTATAGGATATGAACGAACGCGCTTTTGTAGTTGTATTTCGAACGCATTGTTAGTAGAGACTGTTCAAACTTGCTGTGCAAATCAAGTGAGCTTACGGTTTAAGTCGTCGCATATAGATCATTAATCACATTTCATGCAAACGTAATTTGTCAATTTATTATCGATAATAAAATGATAAGAATAATTGAATATGACGTAATATTCTTAAAAAACCTTACTCTATATGATAAATGTGGTAACAAACACATTATAAAACAATAATGTTAAAAGGTTTCAAAAGGAAACAATAATTTTGTTTCCAATTTATCATATTATTAATGACCCAATGACCTCCATCCAAGTAATTTTCATTTAATGGTGGTTTGTAATTTTATGCTCTTCTGTATATTTTCGGTATTTAGATGTTATTGTAACCTCAATTGATTCACTAAGAATTGCACTCGTCCTTATCAGTAAGTAAACCTTGTGGTTAGGACACTCGCCTCGTGATCCAAAGGTCGCGGGTTCGAATCTCAGCCCAGACTAGCAAGTTAGTCCTATTTTCACAGCACAAGCGTTTAGCTTAGTTTGAAAATAGTAAGAATATTGATGTGACACGTATTCCGTGTTCGTATCTCTATTTAAAAAATAAAAAATAAAAATAAAAATATATATATAAAAAAATTAAAAAATACTTCTTTATTTAAAATAATATTTCTTTATGTTCGCATCTCTATTTAAAAAAAAAAAATAATAATAATGGAGCTGCTCATCTCACTAGGAAGAACCTGTGCCGATTATTAAAACACAATTATAAAAACAAAATGAGTATGAGTATTTCACATAAGTATATTAAAACTTTTGTTATTTTGATCTGCAGACGTCTTAGGTATATCTTTCTACCAAAAATTGAACGTTTAAACGAATAAAAATGCAATATTCTAAAATATATATTTAATAATATGCATGATTTTGTATTTTTGAATGAATAATTTAAGAATCCTCCTAAAGATTTCATTTTTCCTCAAACATTCTAACAATTTTCAGGATTTGTACAAGAAGTTATAGTGCGGGGGAAACCGGCATTACTTTTGAATAATTTTGTGTACATTAAAGAACGAGTGAAGGGGATGAAGCAGTTCTGGAGGTGTTGGTCCTGGAGGAATCATTGTTTAAGCAGAATCCACACAATAAACGGCACGCCGGTCAAAGTTGTGGAATTTCACAACCATGAAGCTTTTTCTTCTTTCTAGAAAAGTCTGCTTTCGTCGATTTTCATCTTTCAATTTTACTTGTACCAAATTATTGATTCAATAAAACTAAATTAATATAAATTTAAATTTATTTTATTTTATTTTCCACAAAAAACATTTTCTACTGCACTATTTCATTGTTAAGAATGTCTAACGTTAACATAACCTAACAAGACTTAGGCACATGATAAGTATTTTAACCATTCGAGCATGTATCCTCTGAAATTTTCTTTTTTTGATAGGATTTTTTACCCTTCTAATTCATATAATAAAATATTGTACATTACGTCTATAATAATAGGTATTTAGTAAAATATTTAAAGCTACAGTGCTGGTGCACTTGGTCTAGCGGTCTAGCTGTATGTAGAGTAACGTAGATTCTAAGGAATTGGAAAAAAAATCCTCTGAAATTAAATTAAATTTGGAATAAATATTTGTTTTGTTTCTTATACAGTCACTTACACTGAGAGTGAATGGATGATGTAAATGAATTTTTCGCGTTAATTTGATTCATTCCCGATACAATCAGCATTTAGTTACCTAATGAATTTTAAATTCAATATCTATTTATTATCATTGGAAGATTTGGCACATACTTCGTGGCGCAACATTATAATTTAGAATATGTTTTATTTTAATACACACACAATATGAGTTATTAATTACTACTATAATTTCGAGAGAAGCAGTCCCTCTCGTCATCAGGTATCTGCCTGATAATTAGAGGAACTACTCCTTTCGAAAACATAGTAGTAATTATTAACTCATGTTGTGTGTGTATTACAAACTTAAAATAAAATATATTCTAAATCGCAATATTTATTTATCATTGTCATACTGCTTTTATTTATTTAATGTGCTTGCATATTTAATCGAAGGTAATGTTAATTTACCTTCCTTATGCTATAAAGTAAAGCGGCAGGGTACCCTTACGATTCTTCTTTTTAATAATTTCGCGGAAATTTTTCCAAATTACTATCATATAAACCAATTAGATACTTTGCATGATTTTACAATGTTACGTGTTATGAGGGTAGTGTATGCATTCAAAACTGTTCTGTTATCATATATATCAACTTGTTCAAGGGTGTTCTTACTAACCTTTATGATATTTTGTTGTATCGACACTAACACTTGACGCGTGAAAGTGGGCTTTAAATAAAATATTTAACATAAATGTATTAAGCGAGTATGTTGTGGTTTGATTGTAGCACACTTTCTGACTTCAAGCACCGGGAAGCCTAGACTGTTGTATCGAGGGTTCACGTACACGTTCCAGAGGAAGAACACCAACGGGCTGGAGAGGTGGCGCTGCTCGCAGACCAACGGCCGCAACCCCTGCAAGGCCGCCGTGTACCTGGACTCCGACTCCATCTCCCACGTGGTCAGAGACCACATCCACGCTCCTCCCGCCGTGTCCATGCTGGAGGTCAACGTGTAGCGTCCGTAACATAACGCCTAGTCACCTATTGAATTACGTAGACATATGTTTATTACCTAGTTTATTCCTCTAATATATCCAAGCCAAACTGAGAAAGTAATAGGTACACACATTATCATGTGTCATTTTTTCTTCTTTCAAGTTCAATAGTTGCGTTTACTTTAAAGTGAAACTTTAGTGAAAACTGTAAATGCAACTCTAAAGTTGCGCACGATTTGACACCAATCACGTTAATGTTATCACGCAATCATTATCCTAAACTTTAAATTATAAAATAAACATTTTCTAACTCCATATTATCTTTGAGGGCACTATTTTATAGAAGAAAATTTTATTTGATGAAGTAATTTCTTTTTATAAGATGTTCTCCACATATTTATAACAAATAATTATTCATGTGATGTATTTATAAAACAATTTTATTAATTTTACAGAGAAACATTTCAAAATCATATGATTTGTATACGTTGAGAATGAAAATAGTGTATAGTATTTATTTGAAAATGTGCACAATAAGGTAATATCCAAACTGCTAAATGTTAATTTTTTATTTTAAATTTTTATGTAATTTTATTTTTTTATGTAGCTTTTTTATTTTTATGTAGCGTCAATTTAGTTTTATTTATTTTAGTGTTTTAAATGTAATGTTTATTTTATTTTTTTATTGTAACTTCGATTTTTTTTTTATCTTATGTAGCTTAAAAATTTTATGTAGCTTCGAAGAAGTTTAACTCTCAACAGGCGACGTGGCCGCTAATTTTAAAGGAATTGATAATATTATATCATAATATTCAATTGAAAATCTATTACATTTCCTGTTTTATTTTTAGTAGTTAATCTATATTTAAGATTTGTAAATAAAATGACGAAAATGTATGTCTAGTTTTCTGTTTTTTAATTCCAACAATTTTTTGTTTTTTTTTTTATTCCTTCCTTTTCTGGATAAATAATATTATAGAATGTGTATGCGGCACAAAACTATTTTTAGTGCAGAAAAGGAAAAGATTGTCTGCGATTATATTCGAGATCCTAAGTTACGTACATATGAATAAATTTATTTTATTGCATTTATATTTTATTCGATGCACTCAAGAACTAACTTAGGGCTTGTTGCCTATGTGGCGTATATTTTATTCGATTATATATAAATAGATTACTTGTCTAAGACCACTAATGAGTTTAATACTACACAACTAGCTTCGACATCTACCGATGTTGTCGTCCCGCATCTTACCTTCACATATACAACCCGCATATTACACCAACAACAATTTAGGAAAAAATTTAGATAACTCAAAATCAAAAATAAACTTTTTAGAAAAAAGCGAAGTATATGAAATCACATGTGGTGACTGCAATCTGAAATACATCGGTCAAACCGCGAGAAATCTTAAAATTAGAATAAAAGAACACCGTCGCGGCCTTGTTATTAATTATTTTTCAGAATTTTCTAACCACATTATTAACACCAATCATTCTTTCCATTCCCATACACTTAAACTATTACACCCTGTTAAATCATCACCCGTTGATGACAACATCGGTAGTTGTCGAAACTAGTTGTGTAGTATTAAACTCATTAGTGGTCTTAGACAAGTAATCTATTTATATATAATTATAATGTCATTCCACAAAGTTAACGCCAATTCAATAAATAATACTTTATTCGATGCACTCAAGAACTAACTTAGGGCTTGTTGCCTCTGTGGCGTGCCATATAATTCTTCGTATCATCAAAAAGATAACGCAATAAAATATGTTATTGTTTTATCGATATAATCGTGTCCTAGGAAAACAAGACGAGCAAACATAATGTGACGTGCTTGCTGGTCCGGAGGTTAAGACACTTGCCTAGTGATCCAATGGTTGGGGGCTCTAGCCCCATTCCAGACCAGTAAACGACCGACTCACAGCTTTAGCTTAGTTTGAAAATAGCGAAAACATTAATATAATACGTATTCCGTGAACGCATATTTATTTTTAAACAAAATTATACACCTGTATAGAATTTTTAAGATAACCTCTGTCCTCGAGTTTTTGCTTTTCAAAAATACGCGTCAATCAATTTGTTGCTTCAGATATATCGCAACTCTAGTCTTCGACTATGACAAGTGAGAAATTTTGATTTATGAGTTAATAGTGCAGAAATATTAAAAGCATTATGAACTACCTGGTCAAAAGTATCACAACTCTAAATAAACTGTCCAAAATTTAAAGAAAATACATTCTTACTTACTTACTTACCATCACGCCGTTTTCCCGTGGGAGTAGGCAGAGAGGATAGAGCGCAATACAACTCTCGCCTCATCCACATTCATACATCTTCGCATGCAAGCTCGACGATTGTTGAAGCTTTTAACGGGACCATCTTCCAGTATTTGGATAATCTGGTCTCGGAATAATATGTAATTTTTCGAGACAGTGCTATTTTTAATTGATTGAATTGAATGATTGAATTTTAAGTAAGTTTTATTTGGAATGTATTAATAATACTCGTATGTATTAGCAAAAGAAGACAAAATCTACCACGCAGAAATATTTGATCACAGGTCATACCCAAAATGAATTTAAAAGTCATAATTAATACCACTCAAAGAGAAAGTCCTTGGATTTCTGTTATTTTATAAAAAAATATTTGAAAATGTAATGTTTTCTTATTATTTTCAACGCTCTCTTAAAGAAATTTTATTTTGTTATATGTTTATGACGGTACACTTATAATGTACATCATGAGTTATCTCAAAATAGCTTGATGAAAATATTTGTTACTCCCGTTATATTAACTCGTGGCGTCTGCTTGCTTGCCGTCAACAAAAACTTCGGATCGATTTTTGACCCTTTTCCCTTGATCTAATCGAGCTGAAACTTGGCAAGTAGATTCGTGGCGACGATCAAGATGATCTATCAAATTTTCGTTAATAAAAATTAATAATTATAGTATAATTTCGAATTTTTGGAAATTTTATTGGTTTTTTCAAATTGGAATCATTAGAAAAGTTTGATTACGGCGGCCCGATAACGTCGCGGAATATTTTCTAAATTTGAATTACCCCGTCGGTATGCATAATAGGTACTTCACTACGAATGTCGAAAATCTAAATTGACTCACAAATGTTTTTAGAATTTAATCTTCAAAGCATGAAGTGTCTTATGAAAGCTCAAAACATCTGACATTTTAGAAATATATTAAATTACTGTAAGTTTAGTGTTATGTTATATGTTTTAATTCGTCTTTAATTTTTGTTATATTTTACAAAGAAAGGGAGTATAATAAAAACTTGGTTTTTATGAGTTACTTTTTTTTCTATTCTTAGAGTACCATATCTCAAACAAACATTTAAAATTTTATTTTATACAATTTTACATTAAAAATACAAATTATGATGCGCAATATGAAAAACATAATGGTTTACTACACACACTCTTTGATTTGTTTCTAAGAATCGAAACTTTGTATCTCCTAATTATCTCCTAATTATCCTAATTATCTCAGAATTTTTCGACTTGTCGTAAGACCAGGGGTACGATACGAGGACAACTCTATTTAGTTAAGTTAGTTTAAATACTTCACGAGTGCATTTTTCTTTCAGTTGTCTACATTCAATCCGGAAACCGTAAGCCGAAAGTGATGTACGAAGGATACACGTATATATTCGCAAACAGAATATCGAACGGCGCGGAGAGGTGGTCGTGCGCCCTGAACAACGGGCGCCGGCCGTGCAGCGCGTGCCTGTACCTGGTGCGGGGCAGGGTGTCCGACACCGGCAACAGCCACACCCACGCCCCGCCCTGTCCGCTCGCCATCCCCGTTCACAACTGAACCTGGCTCGAAGCCTTCGCAGCTTGATCAACCTTCACCTACACACATTCGAAGGTAGATTAAAAAACGCGCAGAGTCGACAAAAATACACAACACCACGGTTGAACACATTTATATTTTTCAATATGCTGAATTTTTAATGCATTTTTCCAATGATGCTCCGAGGGTAACCTCAGAAAGATCCTTTAATATACTGCTCCACCAAAAAAAAACTATTATTTTTAACGTCGACCCGTTTCGATAACTGTTCCATCAATTAATTATGTAAAAAAAATTGATTGTCGGGTGAAGGAATGACTTCATTCGTGGTTATATAAATAAAGATCACGTTCCCGATTACATAAACCCTGAAAAAATTGAATCCCAATTCGCGATAAATATTTATATCCCCCTTAACGAACAGTGAAGTTTATTTTCATTTTATTTTATTTTATTTATAATTCAAATAGCTTATTTGATACTGAGAAATAGAAAAGATAACATAATAAGAACATTGAGCCAATTATTCGCTTGATTAGCTCTATGAACAATAGCTTCCATATCGGCCCTACACAATCGCCATCCAGATCGGAATTATTTTAATACTAAAGCGGTCGACCCCGCCACACCGCAGACGATGCTAAGGCATGTGTGCGGCGTGGCGAGTGTCCACACAAAACCACGTTACTGTCTCTTGGATGCAGAGGAAAGAAGAATAATAATAAACAATGGCATAAACGTAAAAAATAATTTCATTTTCTCCAAGATGTTTTCTGACGAATCTGCCGCTGTGTGCATTATCCTGGCGAAAGATGAGTTTGGTGTATTTCAATTGAGTCGGGATGACTCTTATCCAAGTAATCCGTCATGATAATGCCTTTACAATCCCAGAAAACTGATGCTGAACTGAGCTATACTGATTAGGCATTTTACCTCCGCTGTTTCGATTGTTATTTGAACTCCGTTCTAGATCTAGGTTTCGTACATAACTTGCCAAGGAATAGTCAGGATTAACGTCAAATATTACCGATTACTCCCAAAACCAACACTATTTTATTCCGGTGACAGAAGCCTTGTCACCCACCGAAAAAAAGTTTCGACAATTCCTAATTTAAGATTATTTCACTCGTTGACGCGCGATCTTTAGGACCTCCCACTCCTCCTCCTCCTCTCTGTCGTACTTTAATATCTTTACAAGTTTTAGTACATCTGTTATTCGGAATGGCGTCTTAACTCTCATCTTGTTTATTTAACTTTATTTTACGTTAAAAACAAATGTATTTTTATTTTACATTAATTGTTTTGTCAATGTTTAAATAATTACTGGCCACATTATCTATACAAAAAATAAGTGTCTGCTATAGACTAAAATAAAAATATAGAAACTCATCTATATGTATAAATATTTAGATTTAAATAAATATTTATTATACCATGGCCTTGATTCGAAGTATTTTATTTATTACTTAGAATATTTAAAGGTTAAGATACACCTTAAAAGTATTATTTTGTACTTAAAATTACGCCTTTAAGGCATATTTTAACATTTTAATCATCTTAGCATTGACTCTGAATTCGGGCCTTTGTACCTATACGTTAACACTATCTTAGCTATGTAATTTTCTCTATTTAATCCTGTGAGGAACGGCGTTGTGGGAGATTAATCAGTTAGTTAATCTATAGTTAACTGTTAAATGTGATGTAATATCTGCCAACTTACGAAATAAAAATTTCACAAAAAAATTTAGGCAGCGATACAAAATATATATAAGCCACAGAGGCATCAAATACCATGGTCAACTTTTACCACTTGGTACATTATGAATCTCTTGCAAGATAAAGGTGGCACACGGAGTAGCTTGCTTTCCTAGAGCAGAGAACCGTAGTGAAGCTTTCTAGTAGAGATACTTTTATAAATATAATATAAATATTAATTAAGGTAAATTATGAAGTTTCACAAATATGAAGCTATTTATATGGGAAACGTATATGGAAGTTTGTATAGGGTGGCCTAGGGCTCATGACTTGTATGAGCTGGCTTGAGTGATCACTTTACACAATGCAACGTTCGATGAATCTATGTATACCTACCATGTCACGGTAATGACCATAGATATTTCTAGCATAGGCCATTCGAACTAATATAAACATAAACAACTTTCAAAAAATTGATATTGTGCGGATGTTTTTACGGTGGAAGCTATTTATATTTCCCATATTCGACATAAGCTTCGTCTCTGGAGACTTGTATAATTTAACTTAATTAATAATTATTCTTCTGTGGACAAAATCCAGTAATTGTGTCTAAGAACATAGATATAAAAATATTGTTAATAAGATAAATATACATAGATATATTTATATACATGTTGCTATTTATCAAAATGCAGATAGATTTTCAGATTACAGATAGTTACAAAAAAGGAGGTTAGATAAAAGGCTGTAGATAAAAAATATATTTCTCCAAACTTTGTGTAAAAAAAAAAGAAATATGTATTTTAGACTGTTGATTAACTTTATTGAAAATCTGTGTATAAAATAAATGTATAAACTCATCATAAAAAAATATCTTTCACGAAACTCCCCGTTCCTTATTTTTCATAATATCCCTTTAATATTGACGTAGATTGATCAATTGCTGATGTGTTTATTTCAATTACGTCGATACAAAAGGTACTCTGCGTTTAAAAACAAATAAAGAATCCCGAAACTACAGTCCCATCAAACCTTTTCAATTATTTAATTTATCACGTTAGAATAGCTGCGGGCATTTGCTTGGACACACCAATACCTGAGCTTCCTTTTCAAATTACATTTGTCACGATATCCTCAGTAACTATTAATAAATTAATTAATTAATAGTTAATGAGGATATCGTGCATTAATTAATTAATTAATATTAATATTAGCATTAATTAATTCCAGTATTACGTTTTCTGCTATATGTTGAAATACGAAAGCTGTTTTTTTCTTTTAGATTATATTATATTCGACAAATAAAAAATTGTTTTCTTTTATGTTCATAAATAACTATTTTCTATTACAACATACGATGCTTTGACCTCATTTTTATTTGAATCCATCCCAGTATATTTTTAATTAAATAGGTAAACCATTCCTTTTATAAACTAAATCGTTATTTTAACTGCGATTGTGTTCGGTTATAACCATGATTGATAACTGATTTTCCGTAACTCAGCAAGCAACAATTAGAAACCTCGGTTACCAATCAACGTTACGATGAATACCAATCACACAATCACAGTCACAATATCGGTGTATTCCTCACTGAATCGTACGTCCCATTAAATAAATAAGTATTTTTATTACCTTTACTGTAATTATGTATTGCATGCAATGTTACAGTAAATCACCCCTTGCGGTCTTAATCTCCCAAAGTTCAGAGAAATTCATGAAATGTATAAGAGTCGCTGCAATATTTTAAATTTTGACCAAAAATGATAATGTATTTTATTTGTGATTGTGCAGGGTGACAGTTAATATGAGTATGTTTCAGTTCAGATAGTCAAGTCCAAGAAGGGTAACGAGTTGCTGATGTATCAGAGCTACACGTACTCCTTCTACAGGACCAAGGCGAATGGGCAAGAGACGTGGCGGTGCTCGTACTGCGGCGGCAAGACCAACTGCTACGCGAGGGTCTGCACCATGGGCAACACTTTCATCTCCTCGTTCGGGGTGCACACTCACATGCCTCCCAAGTATTTCACTACTAGGGAAGGGAAGTACGTCAAAGTTTATTAATGAAAACGATTCTACCACAGCTCTTGTAATGAAGACCCAAATATTTAATCATGGTTTATACATCCGTGTTATAACAATGGGTTTAGTTTTTTTAGTGTTTTATTTTTCTCTTTTTTCTCTGGAGGCTAGTTTGCATTGGTATCTCCTATTTACCCATAATGCTTTCCCAAGCTTTGGGCAAAACAATCATAATTCATAATTTGTTACACTTATTTTTTTATTCTCTTATATGTAATCGTTATGTCAAATAATGTAAGCAAATTCCAAAGTTTTAATTGAAAATTATTCATTTTCTTGTGATGAATATTTAATTTAACTTAATAACTATATATTTAAAAGTCAAATTTTAAATAGTCGTTATAATAAGAGTCCTGTTCGGAGTGATGGCGATTAAGTATCCAAACGTACACGTATTTAACCAATACTTTAATATGTAGTCAGTCAATTAGATCAGCGCATGGGTTACCTGCTCACCTGCTTTACGTAATACTGAATAATCCAAAAGTAGAATATTATCCTAATGGTAATTGTAGTTTTAATGGAGTACTCTTGTTTGTATAATAATATACTAAACCTAAATGCACCTGCTAATACTCAAAATGTACTCAATGTTTCTTACAAAGAAACATTGCACTTGTTTTATAATTATTATAAAAGTTATGTAATATATAATATTTAATAAATCCATTCGTTTAATTTATTGTAATATTTTGATTGCATTTCCATTATTCTATATTAATATTTATATCTGATTTGTAATAACTTCATAGATATAACCACTTTAAAATAAGCTATTCTTTACTGTACGTAAATTGAACTAAAATATGTATCTCATAATATTTATATCATAATTATTATCATATTATTAACATTTGAATGTATCATATTCCCTGTAACACAAATATTTAATTTGCTTTTTTTCTCAAATATATATTTACATGAGACTCGTGCTTGAGTAGCTTGTTGGTCTTGTGGTTAGGACACTGGCCTCGTGATCCAAAGGTTGCGGGTTCGATCCTCACTCCAGACTAGCAAGTTAGTCCTATTTTCATAGTACAAGCGCTTAGCTTAGTTTGAAAATAGTAAGAATATTGATGTGACACGTATTTCCGTGTTCACATCTCTATTTTTTTTTTAATTTAAAAAAAAAAAAAAAAAAAAAAATGTACTGATTGCACGCTGAACGCGCCTGATGTAATTACATCGTATGCAGTGCGTGTTTCTAGATATTTATAAATAACAACAAAATATAATAATAAATACATACAAATTATTTGGATTGATTTTTGCTTTAAAAAGTTTGTTTAATTGTATTCATAAGATATTAATTGGCGAAATTATTGAAGTGAGACAGAATTGTATGAAATTAATAAATCTTATACCCTCACATAATTATGAATATTATTTCCCAAGTTTATTTATAAGGTCTACTTGCTGTAATCTTGCTATGTGTTTATTGGGGGCATGATGTATGGTCACTGACAAAATTCACGTAAAATATATTAGAAAGATAACTTAGCAGACAATAAGTGGTTGGTTGTCCCCTGCTGACTTAAAATTGAAAATTTTGTTTTGGAGTTCCTTAAAGTAGAGCGTCGGAGAACATGGCGCATCTCTCATTTACCATGCACATGATAAGAAATTAAATTGGAGTAAGTTTATTTTTTAATTTGTGCACTTTCAATATTCGCTCCACTTATTTCGCAAGTTATTTTTAATGGCTGGTCCATAAATTTTATGGGTTCTGTTTTATGCCATTTTATATTCGAAAATAATGGAAACAGTCAACAAGCATTAAGCTATACCTACTACAAAGCGATGCGCAATCGTTTGGTCAATGGGGCTAATAACAACATAGCTTTTCATCATCATCACTCTTCGCACAACAACCCTTGGTGGGTCTTAGCCTCCTCAAGAGCCTTCCTCCACTCATCTCGGTTTAGTGCCAGCTCTCTCCAGTTCCGAAGCTTTTAATATTTAGTAACATAGCTTTTAATAAAAATTAGTCAGTGACCGCGAGTGTGAGCGTGTATCGTTACAAATAAGAATAATATCGCGTATTACGTGTTACGGTTATTCAATGTTTTAATATGATATTACACCTATTATAAAAGTATAGTAGATGGTCTGCGACCATTGGCCGATGTGCAGGAACGGCCATTGTTTCTGCAAAACGGTGTTTTCGATATGTGATCAATGTGTTTAATCTATTAACGCTAACAAATACGTAATCAGATAAACGACTATTCCCAAAATGATTTAATTAATCTAATTCACTGCCAATTTAAAAAAAATCTACTTTTTCAGAAATATAAGAAATTTTTTCGAGATTAAATTTTTAATCATTGAATACGGAGTAATTGCCTGGGGAGGGGCCACGATGACCACAATTAAAACCCTTTTATTGTTGCCCAGAAAACGATTTTAAAAATAATCTTAAAAACATCGATCACTACAAGAACAGACGAAATATTTAATGAATTGAGACGTTTTCGATGTGAGACAAATCTACGCCAAAACTGTCCTAGCTTACATTTACAAACACACTTTAAAGAAACTCAAAACACAAGTCCTACACCAAGATTCTATTCATGTTCCAAGAGCGCGAACCACTTATAGTCTATCAAGGATTTTGTGACGATGGTGGTTGAACTTTCGCAAAACGCACATTTAAAAAAGTAGCTTGTTGGTCTTATGGTTAGGACACTCGCTCTCGTGATCCAAAAGTCGCGGGTTCGAACTTCACTCCAGACTAGCAAGTTAGTCACATTTTCATAGCACAAGCGTTTAGCTTTGTTTACAAATAGTAAGAATATTGTTGTGACATGTATTCCGTGTTCGCATCTCTATTTTAAAATAAAAATAAAAAATACTTATTTATTTAAAATAATACTTCTTTCTTTACACATGTATTATAATACTTGACAATTTTTCTAATGGCGTGTATTTTTCAGCAACATTCATCACTTCGAGGAGAGGCTCCCGCTTGTTACTGTACGCGGGCTACACTTACTCCTTCATGAGGAAGTTAGTTTGCGGAACATCGGTGTGGAGGTGCTCCGTGCACGGCGGCACCAAGTACTGCAACGCCAGGCTGCACGAGGACAACAACATCATCTTCCTCATCTCCAACACTCACAGTCACTTGCCGTCTAAACGATTTAAATCTAAGATAAATAAACGTTGATGACAGCATTGTGATGATTTCATGATGCGATCATTGTAATATTGATTCGGATCACGTGAATGGACATTTTAAATAATTCTGAATCGCATTAATCGATTCTTTAATTATGTTTAGTATTCATTTTTACAAAATAAATAAATCGCGAACCTCACAATAAAAATATTGACTAGGCATCATTACAATATTGACATGATGCAGACATCCAACAATAAAAGAGTTATCAAAATGTAGACGTCTAACTATAAAAGCTTAAACAGAATAGAGGCGTACAAATATAAATATATTCTTATTTTTCAACGAAAACGCATTTTATTGCGATGTTGCAATTTTTATGTTTTAAATTTAAAACAAATTAGATGATTCAGTAACTAAATATTTTATCGATTATGTCTGTATCATTTTACAACTGATTCGCCTAATTTGTTTTAAATATTAACAATATATAGTTATAAAAAATTATATTAAAAATAAATCTATAGAACTAATAAACATCAAATGCTATTTTCAAACTGTGCTTAATGAATCCAACATTACAAGGAAATGAGAAAAATTACATAATAGATAAATAAAAATTATTTTTCCATTCTTACTAGAGACCAATATATATATATATTGGTCTACACAAGTTATACAACTAATCGGCGGACCAAAAACCATTGGTTATATATGGTATCCATTTTTTTTACGTTTATTAATTTTTTCTGTATTTATGTTACACCGAAATTACATAATAAATTATTTAAAATATTTTTCCATCGCTACCAGTGACAGAAACATACAATCCATAGAATTAAAAACTAAAAACAGAGACGAATCGAGAAAGCTACATCGACAAGAAGATTTCGAGTAACTTTCGACGATATCAACGGATATTTCGCACCTTACTTATAATACTTAAATAAAGTTGCATGCAAAAATTCAGCTTCAACTAATTTGACTCACTGGTACTATAGTTGTGCGCTTTCGTGCATTTATTCATTTCGTAAAATAAGTTAGTCTTCATTTACATTGATAAATGTGATTCTTATTAGTAATTTATTGTATATTCTTTATATTTTACTAACACACTTTTTTACAATACGTTATTGTGTTTTTGAACTATTTCTATAAGTGAATTATTATATTTTTCTTATTAATTTCTTTAATTTATTAATTATGTGATATATTTTTTTAATTTCTTCCACATGTTTGGAAATAATCCGTAACACAACTGTTTACTAGTAATAAATTATTTTCTAATAAACAAGTGTTTCAATTTCTTTCTTTTTTTAATGTCTATAATTTTGCATGATATAACTTTACTAAAAGACATGAGGATTTTTTATATAGGATTTAAAACGATTAAGAGTTGATCTTTACCCAACATGACACACCGTGAACTTCACACACAACACACACAAATGTACGTAACAGGAAGAGAACGAGAACGTCAACGTGAATCAAAATATATTCGCCAGGCAGTTTCATTTCACTCTCGTTTTCTCTCGAATGCCGGTAATAGCATTATTGGTGATGACCCGCGATGAACGGAGTATTCATTTTTATTTTTTATCTTGGGTGGAATGTGAACGATACATTGTGTAAAGCGATCTTTTAAGCCTGCCTCAAAGACAGCCTTGTAACACAGGGGCGTGCAGTAGGAACAAGAAGCATGACTTTTTCCTAAGCATATATTTTGAAAAGAAACCGAAATAAGAGATGTATCTCAGAATATTCAAATCACAATAATAAACATATTATTGAGATTTTCATATATCATTATATTCTACTACATAAATAATTAATTTCGATATTTTTTTCCCGGTTATAAATATACGGTTAAATAAAAGTCATGCTTCTTGTTCCCGCTGCATGCGCCTGCTGTAACACTCACGTCAGTTCATACATTCTTTCCCGTATAAAAAGCTTCGTGTCTGTGAGATATCTATAATTATTTATCGTTATTAATTTTTGTTTTTTTATATATTTTTTCAGTTACCTTTATACCGTCCGGCCTAGGCCGCCAACTTTTGATGTACAACAACTTTACCTACAGCGAAAAATCATTTTCGAATGGCAAAAAGTACTGGAAGTGCAGTTTATATATGAAGGCCCGATGCCAAGCCAAAGCTGTCACCATGGGAGACCGTCTTATCTCCATAACGGAGGACCATCACCACGACCCCCCCAGGTACTTCGTATCCAACGGGTGTTATATTAGAATTTGATGGGTTTTATTACGCGCCCAGTTGCAATCTGACGACAGCGAGATGAGCTTACCGCAGATCGACGTGCTGAGAAATTGGCTAGACAAAAATATTTATTCCTGAATATAAAAATTATTATAATTTATAGAATTAACCTTTGTTTACACCACTTTTTTTATTATTGAAAAAATTCAACATGTTCAACAGATCCTTTTTGCAATTTATTTTTTAAATTTATTTTCATGTTAAGTAGGTACTTTATATTATTCACTTTCCATATATAACTTTTTAATATTTTGATTATCTATACTACGATTTTTAAATTTTTGTTATCCTGACGAAGAAGCCATTGGCTTTGAAACATGTTGAATTTTTTCAATAATAAAAAAAGTGGTGTAAACGAAGTTTAATTCTTTGAATTATTATTATAATGTCACCACAAAATAATTTTGCTGTGTTTGAAGAAAAAGATTTATTTATTAAAGTAAAATCGTATGAAATGAATTTAAATAGAAACATCCTACACAACTTAACATTGTAAGATTTTTACTTATATAACGCGATTATAGAACACTGTAGAACTATAGGTCGACCAAAATCAAAAGACCATTCCCTAGCTTTGTCCGGTAGGAAGAAAGCTGGGGAAAGTTGCCTGGCAAGCCCGCAAGCCTCAATATGATATTCCAAATAAATATATTTTTTTCAGTTCAAAAAAGTTACTTACTTACTAGAAAAACTTATTTTGTGTTCATTTTTTGCATCGTAACAATACACATATTTTTTGCGCACATTCTTTTGTATGCGGTCTAGCTATACCTTATAACTTGGTTATGGTATTTTGATTATTTAACTACTTTATTTTATTTTATATAGGTACTTTATAGAACCTAAATATTTTATTTTATTAAATTTAAAAAATAAATATTTTATTATGTTTATTGTACATACCTACCTAGCTAAAAACTTTAAATTATAAAATACTTATTTTTCAACAAACTAATTTTTTGTGCATGATACAGTTCATACCTATTCTTGAGCAATAAAATTTCCCTATCCTGTTCACATCTATTTTTGAGCCATTATGTCCCTACATTGTTGAATTCTTTTTTTGAGCCATAATGTCCCTACATTGTCCAAAAATTCTCCTGAGGTATAAAAAAACTGTTTTAATTTTGATTTTGATTTTGATCCAATATTGTGTTACACAACGTATAGACTGCTCGTGTTAGCATATGCCTAGCTTAAACGAATCCGAGAATAAAACTGCTGGGATATAAATAAAAAATATTTTTTCATTTTATTTATTATTAATTAGTTATATGTTATCTAACTCATAAATTATTTAGTACTGTTAAAATACAAAATATACAGAAGTATGTTGCTGAAATAATATGAAATATATTTGTTAATTGAAAACTTTTTTCTCGTGTATAATTATTCCTTATAAAAATATTACCGTACCTCCACACTCCCTCATAGTCTAGTAGGCATAACACGGCTTTTCATACGAGAGTTTCGGGATCATTTCCTGGTACAATTTCAATATATCTATGTGATGTTTTTGATGTATTTCAATATAGTTTTTGGGCCATATGGATTGTTAAAATTAAAATTAAAATTTAGGAACAGATTTGGGTTAATTTCATTTCAATTTACCCTCTTTTTGGTATTGACCACATTAAGCATAGATACAGTACATAGTTTTACTCATGAACGATCGTCAATTTACAAAAAGACAGTAAAATGTACAAAAATAGATTGATCAATTAAAAATAGAATTCGTACCTGGTGTCAAAACTTAATAATTCTTAATCAATTAAGATTTTCATTTCCAATCTCTTTTTATAAATCACATTTTATATAAATTGACGTATCGTCGCTGCACGTTCAAAATCTCCAATGTGCCTATTTTGACAAAATTTAGATTTTGATTTCAAAATGATCTGTAAATACTCTTCCATATATGGTAAAACATCCAAGCTGATATCTCCTTTATTTAACTATTTAAACGCAAAAATAAAACCTCCAATGTGTCTATACCAAATATGAAAGTGAATAACACCTCCAATGTGCAGTACCTATGACGCACATTGAGGGTATTATTATGCACGCACTAAGCGTATTGGATATGATTATTATGATATTAATCTTCAATGTGCATTGCAACAACGTCATGTCAGTGTTGACAGCTGTCAAATTGGAAGGTTGCTGTGTTACAAAAGATTAATTAAACAATTCAAAAAAGCTAATAAATGTAAGTTATTTTGTTCTTCAATATACATTATACATAAATATTATAAGTAACGTTTTATATTATAATAATAATAATTTTGTTCAGTTGTGTACATTCCAAAGTAAATTATGGTAATATACCTAATCTCAAAATTTTTATATTCTATTTTTTATAGAATGAGCCACCGCATAAAGAAGATAATGATGTTAGCAAAACTGCGAAAAATCGAAGAAGGTAACTTTACAAATGCACATAACTCAAATGCTGGATTATTGTTCGCTGACGGCGATAGAGAAAGTTATACATAAATATTAATATTCAAAATTATATTTTTTTCAGATTCTACAGGTAAATCAATCCTTGATACATATGCAATGTCTGCCATACAAAATATATCAATCCAAAAGCAAATATTATCTGAAACAACAGGAGAATTACCACTTGATATGCCATCTTTTACTGATTTGCCGGATATAAAAAATATACCAATTCACAACCAAATATTTTCTGACATTACAGGAGAATCCATTTCCGATGATACCACGCGTAATAGCGGCATAAACGTAACCAAACGTAGTAACATAATTTTAAATAAAAAGAAAAGGGTTAAAGGAAATTCATACGTCGGTTTTAAAAGAGATGCTCGAGGAAAAATGTTGCTTAATATACCAAAGGATGGAAGATTTGTTGGAAAGCGATGTGAATATACATTAATTAATCCTAAAAGTAAATATTCTTTACTATGTGCAAAAATATGTGATACACAACGTGAAATACTATTTTGTACATTTTGGGATTTTGAAAGTTGGTCTGAAAAAAAATCATTTATCCAGGGTCTAGTGCATATACGAAAAATTAGAAAACGGAGACCATCATCAACATCCAGCAAAAAACAGGTTGGTCATAATAACTATCTTCCAGATAAAAAAGGAGAAAAACAGAAAGTTTGTCGTGTTTTTTTTCTCAATACATTGGGAATTAAAGAAGACACATACAAACGTTGGACAAAGGAAAACAATATTATTGATTGTGAAAATTCTGATTCTCCTGAGAATGCATTCATCCATGAACCTTGTTGAAAGTTGAAGACGTTAAAAAATGGCTCAAGCTTATTCCATTGATACCTAGTCATTACTGTAGAGCTTCTTCTAAAAGAAAATATGTACATTTTTGTTTTATATCAACATATGTTTAGAATTTATAACGAATGGTTCTCGAAAAATAACCTTTTAGCAGTAAATAAAAATATATTCGCTTAAATATTAAAAGTCGAAAATATATCAGTATATAAGCCGAGGAAAGACCAATGTGATTTGTGTGTTAGTTTTAAGCTTGGAAACATCAGTAAAGAGGATTATGACTTACATACTATAAAAAAAATGGATCTCGAGATACCAAGTGTCAAACCAAACAGAGTGGCAATGATAATAGAATGATTGTCACCATGGATACACAATCTACAAAGTATTCTACTGTGTCCTAAATTATTAGCGTCTTTAGTATATTATAAGCAAAAGCTTCAGCTCCATAATTTTACTATATATCAACTGAATGACAGTGAAGTAATCACATATGTTTGGCACGAGGCAGACAGACGGTGGGGTTACTGCGAACGAATTTACATCATGTATCATCGATTACATAAAAAAACTTCCTAGTACATATTCAGAAATTGTGCTTATATCTGATGGTTGTACATATCAATATAGGAATAAGATACTTTCTAGTGCGTTAAGCAATTATGCGAAACTCCATAAAATCACCATCGAGCAACTATATTTAGAGAAAGGGCATACAATGATGGAAGTCGACGCTGTTCACTCTACACTGGAACACTATTTTAAACCTCCAATATTTTCCCCTACAGATTACATTGCGAGAATGCATTTAGCTAGTCCCAAACAGCCATACAAAGTGAATACAGTACATTTTAACTTTTTCAAAAATTATGATGAGTTGGAAACGAATTTACCATCACTTCGCCCCGGAAATAGAGTTGGGGATCCAACGGTGGTTGATATTCGCAGATTTAAATATGTACCAAATGGAGATATTTTATTCAAAATCAACTATTAGGTCCTTACATATGAAATTGGGGTTTAGTATGGGAGGAACATAAAGCCGATTTTTTTTTATTATAATATATTTATTTAATCAAAGTATGTACCATTGCTATCTATGCACTTTAACCATCTCATAGGTAGTTCATCGATCCCTTTACTAAAAAAACCATTCGGACGGGAATCAATAAAATCTTTGAAGGCGGTTTGGACTGCCTCATCGGAGTTGAATTTTTTCCTTTGCAGGAAGTTATCCAAATTTCGAAAAAAATGGTAATCTATTGGGGCAAGGTCCGGAGAGTACGGTATGTCTTAGACATTCCAATTAAAGCTCCTCTAATTTGGTAGCCGTCTGTTGTGCAGTGTGTGGTCTAGCGTTATCATGAAGCAGCAGTGGCCTAGAGCGATTAACCAGCCTCGGTTGTTTAGCATCTAGCTTTTCCATCATGGTTTGCAGTTGCTGACAATAGACATCTGCCGTAATCGTCTGGCCAGATTTAAGAAAGCTGTAGGGAACGACACCAGCACTAGTCCACCAAACGCTCACAAGTAACTTTTTTGGCGTCAATTTTCGCTTGGGGCATGGTTTGGCTGGTTCGGCAGGGTTCAGCCATTGCGATGAGCGCTTTCCATTATCGTACAGGATCCACTTTTCATCACAGGTAATGATTCGATTTAAAATCCCTTCATTATTGTGCCGGTTGAGTAATGCAACGCAGCAGTCAACGCGCGTTTGTTGATTTGCTTCACTCAATTCGTGAGGTACCCACCTTTCAAGCTTTTTCACCTTACCAATTTGCTTCAAGTGGATTAAAACAGTTTTATCACTAACACCGCAGCCTGCAGCTAACTCGGATGTGGTTTGCGATGGATCCGCTTCCACAATAGCCTTCAATTCTTCATTATCAACTTTGGTCTCCGGCCGTCCACGGGGCTTGTTCTGCAGGTCGAAATTTCCAGAACGAAAACGTTGGAACCAAAAACGCACTGTGTTTTCTTTTGCGGCACCGTCGCCATACACATCATTAATCCTTCGAGCCGTTTCTGCAGCACTGGTGCCACGGTGAAACTCGTACTCGTAAATAACGCGATATTTCAAGTTTTTCATTTTGTAAACTGAGTGACGCAAAGAAAAAAACAATTGAGGAAAAAACAAATGAATTATAATTTTCAAAACACAAATACATGAGTAAATAGCTGTATAAATTTGGATTTGGAATTCCTAACCAAAGAGAAGATATTTGAGATCAAATTTGCCAGTACGGCAAAACGCCAATTTCATATGTAAGGACCTAATATTAGCAAGAAGACGTTAAATATTTTAGTGCTTTTATCGAAAACGCCAAATGATTTATAAATAAATTTGCTTTGTTTTTACTATCTACGGAGCTTGGCCCGCCCATCACTCAGCACGAAGCTCATGTACTTGCGGTATCTCATCAGGAGAGATCGCATTCGTTAAAAAGTGAAAAAGTTTTGCGAGCTCTTTGCACTCACCGGATACGGCACCTATTTGTAAAAAAAATGACAAATAAAGTGGAAAAAAAATTGTGGAGTAGATAAATCAAGACCACACGTTGAAAAGCGTTTAAAATAATGCGGGAGACTTCTTCACTGCCTGGAAATATATTCCTATAATATAGATATTATATGTTCATAAAAAACTACTTTTTAAAACTATAATAGTCAAATGATGCGGTTTCTTTAAGATTCACTCGTTTTAAATAAAAAAGGTGCTAACAAGGAATATTAATAAAAAAAATGATGATAAAAATAATGATATAGGTAAAAAATAACGTTATAGTGAGAGGGCACTATTATAATTAACAAATATGAAATATGAATGTAACTAAATAAAATAAATTTAAAAAAAACTTCATTCTTAAGAGCCCCTCATAATAATAGAAACCTCTGGATGTCATTAACCCTGTGTTAACGAGGTGGGAAATTGTTACCCCGACTGTGAGGTGGGTTCACATACCCATATATGTTCCTTTCAAGATTTACGTTTCAAATTTATATAATATTTTGTTACAATTTTTTATAATATTTTTCAGGATATTCTGTTCTTATTAAAATTATAAGTATTTTATAAGAGAAAAATATTTAGCATTCGACTTGAAATTCTTGTTAACAAATTTTTTTAATGAGTTGCAACAGGTAGGAACTTTCGTTACCTATTAAAAAAAATCACTTACTTATTATTAATTAAATTACAAAATAAACGTATATCTTCTACATACCTTCATATAAAAATACTGTCAAAAGTTCTTTGGTTGCATTTTAAAACCCCGAATAAAATTAAGTCACTCCACAACTCTCACGAATGTCTCATCCACCTCCTGCCTGGATCGAAATGGGAACATCTTTATTATCTATGCACTCTACTAAACAATTGTACCCCTCCCCATCACAAATGTATGTTGCATCTGTAAATCTGTAGCCCAGGTATTTTATATTTAAAAAAAAAATTGAATTCTTAGTATTCAAAAAATAAATATTAACACCGTGTATAACATGGAAACATAATACATATAAAACATATGGAAAGACTCACCGGTCAGAAGGCACAGAAGTCGCATTCGTCAATGTGACTAATTTTAAAAGAGCAGGTTCGGAAAAATTTATTGAACAAAAAATATTCCATAATTTATACCAACCTCAATAAAATCATTAATTCCAGTGATAATGAGATAACGGTAAATATAATGAACATAATTCCAGTATGATTATTTGAGGTTGTAATATATATTTATTTAAAAATACTTAATATTACAAAATAAGGAGCGTAAAATATATCAATTATAATTAGATTATTTCATCACTTAATTTGCGGGCGATTACGCTAATTAATCAATCACCATGATGAAATAAACCCTATGTTTCACTTTCATTTTACATATTGATAGTAAAATTGAATAATTATAATAAGCTTTCATTAATTTTAAGCAGCATTAGTGGTTAAATAATATTATGATACTGTATATTAAGTAGGGTGTGTCACTTTGTATGGCGAAAAAAAAAGTTTTTTATTTTTAAATTTAATAGTTATCAAAAGTTGCATTGCATCTACAACTATACAAAAATGCAAAAAAAGTTGCATTTCAAGTATACTTTTGGCTCGTTCTAGCGAGCCAAATATTCTGAAAATGTTGGTTTTTAGTGATTTTTCAGAGGTTATAAAAGTGCTGTTTTCTTCTACATAATTTTTATCAGATTACTTAATTTTGTTAATATATATATAGATAGTAAAAATAAAACAAAAATTTGCTACAAATTTTAAGCTGAATTATTTTTAAAAAAATTATAAAACTTACAAAATTTTCCAAAAAGAGTATTTTTAAAGACAGCAAAAGTTATTTTTTAGAATTACACATTGGCATAATTTTTCTGTAATTCTGCTTGGCTACAATAAAACCTTCTCTAACTGTTTACCCTACGACAGAACCTGCAGCTACAGTCATCAATTTAAGGCATCCACACATTTCCCTGCCACATACAGTCAGTAGATTTCTTTCTACTCATTGTGTGTGGCAGGGAAACTTGGGAAAATCGAATATTTGGACATTTCGTTCGACGAAAACTGTCCTTAGCTTTCACTTTATAGGTAGCTCAAAAGCGGTAGTTCAGTCAGTATAAGTTTCTCATCCTGCCAGGAAATCATGTTGTAATAATGATTGCTCTCAAAATTGATTTGATGGTATCACAAAAGATCTCGACAATGATTTTTGCGAGGCACGAGCTTTTAAAACTCTCGTATACTTTGTTTTGTTATCATTTGTTAACATTTGATGCCTCCCTGATATCACTCAGTGTAGCCGAAGCAATAGCAGCGTCTGCTCTGTGCGATACGCCATAACGATCACATACTTCAGCCAACTTTTCGAAATTTTTTCAATTTTCTCTTCCTTTAATTATGTTTCCAATGCCTATGCATCTGAAAGTTCTTTGGTCTTCAAGAAATGGGTGGTCTTTAATCGGAACAGTTTTATTTTTTCCACATTTTTGCATTTGCATAATCTTTGCATTTGCACACAGCAATGTCAAAAAGAATTGTTAATATAGTTATAAAGTTTTCTATTTTATCTAAATACGATTGACTTTTTGGTTCCTTGTTGAATTTTTTCGATAGTAGTTTATACTGTTTGCAATATGATAATAGAAGCTGGCTCACAATGCTTGCATTTTTCCAAACTTTGAAGTTCTTCTTCTGAAGAAACGTTCTTGAGAACGGTTCGATCCACTTAAGAAGTGATGACTTTTGCTTGTGGTTCTAAACTACTTGACTATTTCATTTCATGACGTGCCCACTCATAATGTCTTAAAATAACTTCATAAGTTGGTAACATAGTAGGTACATTTGAATTTTGCGGGATATTTCTCAAAAATACGTAATTTCGTACGACCTCTGGTTACTTTTGAACTTGACGGATTCGATGCCAATTTGATTCGTTTCGTAAATGAATTAAACACTTAAATTATAACATATAAAAATGCAACTTTTGAGAACTATTAAATTTGAAAAATCTAAAGTTGAAAAAAGTGACACATCCTACTGTATAGGTCAAAAGCCATTTTTATTTTATTTAAAACTTACAAAGACTTACTACTGGATGATTTTGATTTTTGTGTTTCCCATCTTTCTTTTTGATTCGATGATTAGAATCTGTAGTATTCATGTTTGCAGATAACACAATCCTGGTTGCATATTGGTAGTCAGATGGTAGAAGGCAACATCTGCATTTTTTCCATTTTAAAGTTTTCTTCCACAAAGTTCTTGAAATAAGCTTATCTTTATTGTGATAAAATGACACACATGTCTCTAACATATTAATGAAGTTCTTAGTGTGAAGAAGTAGCTTAGCTAAAATATATTAGCATTTTGTACCACGGGAACGATACCTTATAAGAAAAAGAATGCATCTATAAATGCATTTTATAATTCAGTATTACCGGTCAATTTTTTGGTCATGGCACTCCAAAAATGTGCTGTGATCTGATTGTGGGGCTTACGCACACATTGATGTGCGTAAGCTATATCTAAGCGAGAAAAAGACAAATTTATATATTTAAACATAAAACACTTGACGTCACTGATACCAACACCAATCTACATACAAGCCTCAATGCGTAAAACAAGATGGCCGTCATGAAGGGCACAACATTTATTTCCATCAATATGACAGATCTTGTATACCTGTTATGTTAAAAGTAGTCCATTATATATTTTAATGTTTTTAATAGATAATAATATTAATATTATTATCTATTAAATGGGGTTCGAATGAGTGTTAGAATCGCAGTGGTACACTCCCTGCTGGAATGTGCATTTAAATAACGCCACGTTGTATACCATCAGCAACATTACCAATAAGTCCGACTCTCTAGCTTCCACGAGTGGTCATCAGAAAACCCCGCGAACGAAAGCGCGAATGGCGAAATTCCGGCACCATAAAACGGGAACCAGCCAGCTAAGGGAATGAAAACCCAAACAAAAAACCCTAGTCCCCTAGGTTGGGGGTTGGGCGTAGGGCTAACAACTTTACCCCATAAAAAACAAAATGTTACGATACCTTAAGCTAACACTCTTGAGGAGGCTAAGACCCACCATAGGTTGTAGTGCCAAGAGTGATGATGATGAATATTAATATATTAATTAAAAATAAAAACTCATTCAATTTTTTAAATGAGATTTTTAAAGATGTTTATTACTTACATCTGATGAAATGTGACATAAATAAATTTAATAAAACATAAAATATGAGATATGGTTAAGTGCGTAACCTTTTTAAAACCATTGTATTGATCTTATAACATGTTCCAAGAATCTAAGCTGAGGGAAAATTTTCTTAAAAACAAAGCATTTTAACCAACAGGACATACAGTTAGAGAATTCTGTAATGGATCTTTACATCTAATGCCCTTGCCGGAAGACTTTACTTCCATAATATTCCACTACCGAGTTATTAAAGAAATAAATTCTGCTGAAGACTTAAAATAATTAACACTATATGTATATCCCAAATCTAATAACACTTTAATAAGAAACATATTTAAAATATTTAACACCAGCTTTACCATTTTTCCTTTCAAAAGAATAAGGGCAAAGTGATTTCATTGTTAAACCATAAAACACGATAACAATGGAAAATTGTAATATCGGAGCAGGTTTAGTTATTAAATATCTAAAAACTATACAACACAAATACACTTCACTCATTCTATACTTCACATTTAGCAATGCTTCAAAGTTATTAAAAGTCTTTTTTGACAATAGGCGTCATGAGACACTATGTTATTGGCAATTATCACTTCCATTTGCCTATGTTCTTCTCTGCGACATGCCCTTTCACTGGCACTTTCACTGGTGCTGGTGGAGGTTGTAAAAAGATACTTCGGGCTTATATTATAAACTAAAATAGCCACTTAATGAAGTTAATCCCATATATTACTAGTAATAACACATCTAAATCTAAATATAAAATTTAATCAAGTACAATATCTGTATGAAAACATAAAATATGGGATTTATTCCCATTTTTTTCATAATTTCAAGGCCAATCCGGAGACAGAAGATGTCGTTTCATCATTATGAAACTTTTTATATAATTACAAAACTCCGATAAGAAACCCTTTTCTATTGTCACAATTCGTTGTTTAATTGTGATATGTCTTCAGTTCTATATATAATGTCACGGACTGACATGCTAAATAGAATTGACGCACTCCCCTTACCCTCGGTGGTATATCGGCTGTCACAACACTATCAACGAATCGAGAACGGCCTATAACAATCTAAGGTGATCAACAACCTTCAGGAAGCGTTTAAAAACATCTAGAAACACCTGAAAAAGTCTGGAAGCGACGAGCCTAAAATAGAAACATTATTCTCCTAAACACTAGAATGATCCAGAAAGTACGAAAGTATCAGCCTTCGGATATAAATACGGCACCGGCCACAGGGCGGAGAAGTCGCGTTTGACAGACGAGGATTGCGACTGCGAGTAAGAGTTGGATGGAATGTTCTATAGAATAGTGTATGTTAAATACGTGTTACCCAGCGATAAAAAGTGTTCATTTATGAGTGATATATGCGAAAAAGTGAAGTCTAAATAATAGCGTTAAGTTGAATTCGTTTAAGTGACTTTTTGCATTGAATAGTTAATTAATCATTAATTAATAAATCACGAAATTAAAAATGATTTCTTAATGTGTGTAGCCAACATAACGGGGTTGTCATCTAGGAGGGCTGTAGGTGATTCAATATTTTAAGGATAAATAATAGAAGTCTCATAGAGACGAAGCTGTTTATATATGAGAAAAGTGGATGGAAGTCTCTTATACGATGGCACATGGCTAACAACCTGTATGAGCTGGCTTAATTGATCACTCTACACAATGCAACGTTCACCAATTCCATCGTTAGAACATCCACACATTATCAAAATATTTAAAGTTCTTTATATATATGTTAGAATCAAGAACATGTCATATATTGCATTGGTCTCTGCTAGAGACATCTATAATGATGATGTATGGATGTTCTGACGATGGAATTGGTGAACATTGCATTATGCAGAGTGATCACTTAAGCCAGCTCACGCAGGTTGTAAGCCCTGAGCCGTCGTATAAGAGACTTCCGTCCACTTTTATCATTTATAAATAGCTTCTTCTCTGTGAGACTTCTATAATTTATCCTTAATTAATTAATCGTCCCTCTGGGGACCAAATCTAGTGACTGTTCTCAGAACATTTTCATATAAAAATATTGTTAGAACGATTGAATTTGTCTTTATAAAATTATTAGCGGTGTGTTGGACTCCCCCGAGTTATTACAAATGATGACTTACAGGATACCTGGGAGATCTATTTCACGACAGACCGAGTTATTTTATACAGGTACTCAGGGCACTAACTCCAGTATAAATTCACCTATACACAGGCTGCATCGCCTAGGTCAGGGGTCGGAATAAGCGACTTGCGAGCGGCTCTTTGCATATATGTTTGCGGCTTAACTCAGAACTTCAGTGTCAAAATTAGAAGTCGAGTTCCATATTTGACAACTGGACTGGAAAGTTCCAATTTGATTGTGTGATTTGATTTTATAGCTGTCCACTTGAAACACAAGTGGACAGCTATAAAACAGCTGCCTAAAATAGAAACAATAATACCTATTTGATACATGAAATAGTTTGCCTGAAACATATAATGAGTTAAAAAAACTAGCATTTAGTATTTTACATATGAACAAACATTCTTAAATATGAACCAAATAAAAATAAACTTAGAAGCAGAATACCTGAAAAAACTTGAGAATCATGTATTCAATTAAAAATAAGAAGTTGTTTACCAGATAAAGTAAAGTTATCAAAAGCAATGCATGGACGCCATTCTTATTATTTTTGTAAGTAAAACATATCGAACCCTTTTTCCTCTAAGAATCCATATACATATTACATATATGCGGCTCTCAACTGCCTTTGATATCCTGTATCCATGATAATTTGGCTCTTCTCACTTGATAAACTCCCGACCCCTGGCCTAGGTAAACAGCACAGTTCAGTTCATATTATTTAATGCTCATACGTTACACATTTTTAAAAGAAAAATATACTCATCTTTTATTTCATAGTTTTCCTATATATCTATGTTGTATTTATATATTATTTTTCTTGTAAATTTTATTTATATAATGTATTTTTCTGGGATTTTTTTTTTCATTTTTTGATCACTCTCTTCTATCGTATCTATTGATTACATATTGTATATTCTTATAACTTTTTGAAATATTATTTCATTTTTTGTATCGTGTATGTACTTAGATAGCTACGCTTTCTTTTCTTTATGATGTAAAAGCCCAAATCAGAGCCTTTATATTTTATCAACAAATAAAAATTGGCGCCGTAATTTATTGTTAAAATATTTTCTTAAAAACTTTTTTATTTTAAGTTTACAACCAAAAGCATAATTATCAATATAATTCTGAAATTTAAATATATATTGAAATCAAACTGAAGAACCTCAATCTCCAATGCGATATATTGCTTTTATTTCAAATTTGCCTACAAAAGAAGTGTTTATCATAAAGTTGGACTTCTATTTATATTTTTATTATAATATTTTCAGCACAGCAAGGTATATCTCAATACACGAAGGCTTACTCAAAATGTCGAGACATCTACCTTGATCTTAAACTCTTCAAACACGAGCATGGGTTAATACAATCCTCGAGCGAGGGGTCGTTAATCTTACTGACTCAAACTGTCAAGGCATCAACAAAGTCTTTGCATGGACATTTCTCAGAGATACAATAATAATATTTAAGTGATTTAATAAACAGGCTTAAAAATTTGGTGCCCGGAAAATTTTTGGCCTTAATTCTTCGCTAGAAAATCTTCCTGGTCACAGAAATTTCTTCACCAGCGAAAACATTCCAACTTCATCAAATATAAATTTATATTTTTGATTAATTTACACGTTTAAAATATAATAATTGTTTGCTATAATACAATACAATACAATATAATTCGCTGTACCGCTGTATCAATGCTATAACACTAATATAATTATTTTTTCAATTGATTGAGCAACATTGCAGATTAACATTTTTTTTAAATATTGATAATTTTATTTGTATATATCTACTTTTATGTGAGTTTTTTTTCAGCAACATGTTTCATAAATTACCATTCCATCATCAGGGTGCTGTATAACTGTCAAAAAATTCGAATGAAATGTCTTTTGTTCCTTGTTTTTCCAAATTATTTGAAAAATTATTTTTATAAAATATTATTATTGAAGTTCTTGATTACTCGCAATTATTGGGAAAAAAAATTTAGAATTGGGCTAGTATTCAAATTCAATTGATTATTAATAATATTATAGACAATAGATTTTCAAAGATATTATCGAGAGGAGGAATAAAAATTTATTCGACTTTTTATTTTAAGCAGTCACAAAAAAAAATACTTTTCTTCGGGATACACATAATATGTTTATTTCTACTTACAACCTAAGCTAAACGCTTGTGTTATGTAAATATGACTAATTTATGAACCATCGATCTATGGATTGCTACGCGAGAGTATTTTATTAAATATATTGAATATTTACAGTAAAAGAATAGACTTACTCGATGGAGATGAAAACTGTAAAATGTATTTTCCTCACAGCACGTGGCAGCCTACCTCGGCCTGCCTCCACGCGCCCCCTCCCGGCCGAGTTGCCTCTTAGCCGAGTTGACTCAAGTTTGCCCCATTATTGGCCTCCAGACGCCAGATAGAGCCTGACTGACGACAGCCCAGCAGCGGTTTAGCCCTGCTGTTTACCCTACCCTGCACGTTCTTTCTCACTCACTTACTACTTCATATTATACTTTAGTCACCCTCGAATTCAACGTCTTGATCAAATTTACTAATACGAGTACGAACTCCGACTTTCTCCGGTTAGTATGTTAAGATGTGAGAAAATACTGAAATATGTTTTTATTTCTCGAAGTTCAATTTTGAAAAATTAATATAAAGAAATAAAATATGATTTTAATTTCGTTCTCTTGGCCTTCATTGAAAAATCTATTTTACGTCTTTAATCATGATTAAAACGGTACAATAATGTTTGAAAAAACTAGGATAGAACTAATCTTCAAAGAGGAGAATAAGTTAAGCGGGACAATAACAGGCCTAAAAACTCGTATATCAGTTATTTGTGTTTTGAGTATCGATAAAACTGATGAACGGCAAAATACAAAAATACATAATATAAAATAATATATTATCAGTAAACTTAAATTGATTCAGGTCGGGCCGGGCAATGCACGACGCTTCGTTAAATATACATAACTGAAATTATTGTAAAGCACGTTGATGTAACCAATAAATGCATTGCAATATACCTCAACTTGGTAAAGCACATTGATATACTCTCACATAAATCAAGAGTGCAAAAGTTAGGGTCCAAGATACCGCTCGAAGACTTTTTGAAAACTATTAGAACAGATTGGAAGCGGAGTTTCTGAATGATAATATTGGTGCACCACTGACAGTTAATTGCGGCTTATCCTAAGGAAGTTCATTTGGACTACTGCTATTCTTACCCAATAGTCTATGATTATGTTAATTTTAATTTAAGATTGATGTAAATCTTATAATAAACGTTACTTATTAATTAACTATCGGACCATCCAGTGCCTCGAGTGACACCGAGGTATTATTACAATAATTTTTAATCACAGTGTCAAAACTATTATGAGCAGTAGAGTAGGTGGTCCTAAGCCTATCTTAGACTCTAATTAATTGTAAAAAATAGACCCTGTTTTTCTCATGGTATTTGCAAGCCAATATTTAACAACAATATCAATAGTACCGAGGCAAAAGGTCTTCCTCTTCGTGTATAATCTATTTCTGATCAACGAAACCTGGTTAAAAACAAACTTTATATTATACGTCCTTAAGTACGTCGTTTATAGGACTGACCTCAAACTAGTTAAGTGAATATTTGACCATATTGGTCAAATATTCACTTAACCACTGCCTCTGTTATGCCTCCTCCATGACCACCAGTAAAACCACTGCGCCAGTTATTAACACGGATCGCTCCGGGCCGATTATATTTCTACCCTAAGAAGTAGTCAATATTCAAGAAAAGCATATCTTCACATAAACATGACGCTTAGCACAGATATTACAATAGCACTAAAAATACAACCCTTACAAAATATACGCTCAAAAATCCAATGTCTTACCTACCATTTACCTAATAAATGGCGGCGAACACAATGTAATTGACATGTCTTCTTCAAAGATCTCACAAACGCATACTCCCTTCAGTCGAAATATTTTTTGATCATAACTACATTCCGCTAGCATCTGCTGAAAGCTCACCATCCTGAAGTTCGCTAAACCGATAATCGAAGAAAAAATCACAATTCTGCCACCTACCCATTATAAAAAAGTTCAATATCGGCAATAGATAGAGTCCATTCACTTTAGGTAAGCCACTTGCATTAGTGTGTAACCCTCTGTAACAAGTAAATTGTGTAGTGGTATTCCTTTTTTAAAGCTATTCCATTCGCCAATTCAGTATCACCCTGGCAGTTACGCGAAGCGGTCGTTTCTTTGTTTTATATTTTTATTTAAAAATACGGTGACTGCAAGATCACGATACTGTAACGCAGTACTTAAATCATTTTAATATAAATTTAAATGAGGATTCGGAGTTTAATACAGACGACAATAGTTTATCTTATTGATTAAAATTAATTTTAAGATTTTTAAATCATTCAACTACAATTGTACCTGCTTATATGTAATTTATTTTAAACTGGCTATAACCCATCAAAAATAAAGTGCTTTTTTTTAGGCCGCTAGTTAATGCTGAGAGAACAGCGCTACCTAGAGTAGCGTCGTGATAATGTTAGTGATGGACATTATTAAAAAGAGAATTTGCTTTTTTTGCTTCTTATACCTCATTGTTATATTATATCACATTATTACTGGAGCATTCTGGTAGCGTTCGTGATGGACAGTGTTACGTAGAGAATAATATATTTGGATTAATGATTAATACTAATGATATTTGCGATATATTATGCGATTAAAGCAGGTAAAGGATTCACTAATAGTTTCAATTTTAAATAAAGTGAAATATAAAAAAAAATCCAATTTAGTGTAGATATATTATTTAAAAAAGCATATACTCAATGTTTTCGTATTATTAGATAACAATTTTGAAATCATATTTATTTTGAAAACGGAATGAGTTTTTTTATAATACGTTTAATCTATGCTTATTTTAGGTTAAGAAACTAAAATAATATTTTCTGTGTTTAGTTTTCTGCCGTGTATATGTGACCTCTCTGGCCGACGTTTCAGGGCTGATGCAAAACGTCGGCCAGAGTGGACACATATATACGGCAGAATATCCCAGAAAACTATACACTGAAGATTCTGAACGATCGTGAAAACCTAAGAACATTATAAAAATAATATTTATATTTATTTTTTCGTCTGTCATTTACTCAAAAAAAGAATGTTACGAGATTTTGTAAACGGACTGTATTGGATGCAAGAGGCCTTCCTAAGGTGAACAGACTACCTTCACACATTCCATTCGCTAGCAATTAAAGAAGCTACCAAAACAACTTAATTGGAAACCAAAGGATCTAACTTTTCTAAGAAATTAAAGATCTTATTAGGAAAATGGCAAAAAAAGGATTGGCAACGCTAAAGCGATCAAATTGACAAATAATATACAAACAGACCAGCGAACAAAATCTTACAAAATACACATAGATTTAATAACCACCCAAATTCCTGTATGTCCCCCCATAAAGCACACCTCACTCCAGGAAATCAGGATGCAATACCCCACAAAATTCTCAAGTTCGTTCCTGTGAAAGGAATCTGTGCCCTCACAACTATCTGTAACACCTCTTTTAGACTTCGAAGGTTCCCCAAAGCATTCAAGCTTTCAGATGTATTTCTCACCCCCAAGCCAGGAAACAATCCACTCCAGCCAAAATTATTAAAAAATTTATCTTTACCCAATTCGAAAATCAGACTTTTGAAAATAACATCATCCTAGATTTTGAACATGGATTCCGCGATAAACACTATACCTTACATCAGCTCCTGCGCGAGACAAATTAAGAACGTACTCATCATGCGGTAAATTCACAGCATTCCAATGTGTCGATGTATGTAAAACCTAGCATAGGGTATGGCCTAACGACCTACTCTGTGAAACCAACCTGCACAGAATTCACTATAACATTATCCATCTCGCAGCCAGCTTTTCGCCGCGAATCTGACGTTAAAATGTTCAATCAAAAATCCCCTGGACCAGGTAGTTCAAATACCTAGGTATCACCTTGCACTCCTAACTCACGTTCCGCAACCACATCAAAAGTAAAGGAAAAACTACATACTACGACTCATACACTCTTAGCTGGAATAGCAAACTGGCTACAAGTAGCAAACTCTTCCTTTGTCCGTAATCAAGGATGGCCGTAATCCGACTTATTAACATAAGCAGTTCTTTTTGTGGGGAAGCACAGGACCAACTCACATACATAAAAATATTACAGATCCTACAAAACAAAGCCATACGGGCAGCCCTGGATGAACCTCGTTGGATTAGAATAACACAGCCACATCACGATTCGAGCATTCCATCCAGAATGGAATTCATCAAACACGCCGGCATTCCAAACCATCCTAATCGATCAATAAGCTCACTATCCAGCTACGATTAACTTGTTCCCCGTAGATACGGGAGACCAAAAATGATCCTCCTCTGAGTCTTTTACATAGAAAATTTTTATCCCGCAACATTTTTGTAGCTACCTAACTCCAGCGTCCGTAAATAACTTTTAATTTTCATGATACTAAGATGAAAGAAGAAGGAGTCCACTGTGACCCGTGAATCGAATTGACTGGACAGGAATCAAATCGGTAGACTAGCATTTTCGTCTGGAGCAGGTTGACGCTTGCGCCAAGGTGATCAGGGGGGGCAGACAAGATATTCGCAAGGTGAAATAAAGAAAATGGGGGTCGTGTGCGATTGATCATTACAGTGAAGTTAGCAGGAAGGAAGATGCTAGCGCTACAATAATTTGCAACTCACATGCATCATTTGAAATACACTAAATAAATTTTAGTTATTTCAAACTGTTCTCACCACTTCATGACACGCGCCTTTCGTTTCTTTCACATATACATCTTAATAGATTTGTAAAAATAAAATTACAAGGAAATAAATCAATGTGAATATTATCTCCATTTTTTTACAAAATTTGAATTTTCTTTAGTGAAAATAAAAATATTACATACATTTTTTTACATTAAATATTACATTCATTTTTTTATACATGTTTAACTGTCCCCAGTAAATTAATACTTATGTTTGGGGACAGGAGACAGAACAAGAGCATGATTGAATAATTATGTATAAGTTAATAATGGAACAGTGTAGAGTATACTAATTATTTCTGATATTCATTGGTAATTTATTTAAATATTTGACACCTAAATAAGTGTCATGGTGTTGTGTGGCTGTTTTGTTATATTTAGGAATATTTAAGCCACCTATTATTTGCGCTCTTTGGCTATGACTATGAGTATTATGAGTTTGTGGTGTATTTATATTTTGTTGAGTGAATTTGTAAAATTGAGGTGTTTTTGTATAACCTGTCTAATTATGGTACATTAATTTCTTTGAAATAATTATTTGAAAAATAAATCTGTAGGGAAGGTTTTATGTTTTTTTAATATTACTTTGATAATTAATTTTTGAGTTGTTTTAAGAGTCTGTAAGTTACTTTTATAAGAGCCCCCCCAATATATTATTCTGTATTGTAATTATTATTACGTTAAATAATTCAGAAGAAGCATTAATATATAACAAAATAATGCAACAAGATTTGTTAATTTTATTCTGTTTTAATTAGTTAAATTTTTCACGATAAAAGTATGAATGTAGAAACTCAAGGATCGAATAATATTTAAATATTATTAATGTTCAATTAATACCAGATTATATATTTAAATTAAACACTACGAAATTTAAAACGTTTAGCAAAAATATAAATGTCTACTTTTTATTTCTCAAACTAAAAAAGGAAATGGATCGATCATAGTACCTACTTAATGCGATCGTGAATCATGATAGCGGGAAAACAAAAATGAAGCGGTTAAAAACAATTCCCAAACATCATTTCTCCAAAGTGTTCTTTCGAGAGTTTGTGAAGTGTGCTTGTTGATACGATTCTCTTCAAAAGAAAACTCTGAAACAACAGATTAGTCGAGGATTAAGTGTTAACCTTTCTTTGATACGTTTACTTAGCCGTCGCTGAAGGGGGAGCGGGCGGGGGTGGGGGCCACATTCAATATCTGCCGGAGGGGAGCGTCCCGTCGCCGACCGCAGCCTGTGGGGTCCTTTCGTTTGGCGGCGAACTGCTAACATTATTATGGTTTTAAAGTTAAGGGCCTTTAAAAGAAATAAATCGCAGGCGGAAAAATATTTTAAAAAAATTTTAATTTGCGAATATCCAGGTGTATGAAAGCGCATTTAAAATGATTACGACTGAAGACGATTCTAGTGAATAGTTTAAAACAATAAGAATATCAAAAAATGTATTTAAAATCTACACGCGCAAACACAGATTCATGGTATACAGAAGGAATTGTGCACAGCAATATTTTACTTTGGAACAAGACTATGGAATCCTCTGGAACAGCCTGCAACACTCTAGGAATATTTATAACATTCGGGAGGCGCCTGGAACAGCCATTAAGCGTAGGGAACCTTCTCGCAAGTACTAGAAATGAAAACATTATTCTCGGGAATTCGACAAACCAACTTGTTTTATATAAATGGCAGAGCCAGTGCCGCGGTGAGTCAATTATTGCGTTTGTACCGGTGCGAAATTAGCGCCAAGCTACAGCGGTGGGTGTGTCTAGAGTGAGTGTAAAAATTAAGCAAATTACCTACTTATGTGTGATACTTGAATGGAGTTTAATCGAAAGCGATAATAAAGTGTTCATACACGAGCGATAAATAGCGAAACAGTGAGAATTCGAGATTGGTGATTAAATTTAATCCGTGTCTAGTGACTTTGACAATTTATTAAAATAATTAATCACTTATAAATCGATTATTAATTTCCAGTGTTTTCATACATCCCCCAAGGCCAAGTCTTGCGACAATATTTTTGAAGTCCCGCCAGGTGGGTGAGCTATTGATATATAAATATACCTACGCCATGACATCATTAAAAAAACAGAAACAAAGATTATTATTTATAGAGATTTGATAATAAAAACAATCATTCATCAACAAAACAATACGTTTTGGTATTCATTATTACGGCCAAGAACAAAGCGCCATTATAAAAATAAATCAAAGATATTGGAACTGTTCATTAAATTTCTAGTTGGTACAGAATTGATAAATTATCCAATTACCTCGTAAATGTATTAATTTTGTTAATTATTGTAATATATTTTCATTATATTTGTATAATACACAAGCGAGTAGAATAATCTCGCCAGGCTAGCGAAACCCAGTTGGAATGTCCTAATATTTTTTTAATAGATTTGACACAAATGACACCCATTTGCTCATTAATTTGGGTGAAAAATATAGGCCATGTTACCTGTACGTGAGTTTTATAATAGTTTAATATTTTTAACATTACCTACTTCAGTTTCGTAATCATTGCATGATTAGGTGGACAAATGATAAATTAATTAGGTACTGACAAAATGTGCTGAATTTACTGGTATAAAGGTAGTTTTAATTGGAATATTAAGAGAAGAGAAGAAGAACGGGTGGAAGTGGGACTGTTAAGTAATTTTATTAAATCCGAGTTTTGATTTCAAAAAATTAAAAACTATTCATTTGATTACCTTTACGCGTGACAAGACGTAGAAGTTTAATGATACATGAATAAAAATAATTATCTAGACTATTATCCTTCATGTGGTTAGCGAATTCAGAATAATTGTACTATTTAGGTAACGATGATGCTTTCTTAATCGATTTTAAAGTTATTAACAATAAGAAGTTTGACCGATGTATTTACTATTACAATCTCCGCATGAAATTTCCTAAACTCCGCCTTATTTTCTATATTTTCTACATTTTTTTTAAATTTCGGATTAACGCGCCTAAGTTATTATTATTGTAAAAGCGGGTCGAATATTGGGCGGAAGAAATTAAGTTTCGGTAGATATTGAGCCTATGTATAGAATTTTCCTCCATTAATTCTTACAAAGTTTTTAAGCCCACATACACTGTTAAAAATTTTATTCATTTCAGAAAACTTTTAAAAGATTAACATATTCCTAATATTTCTAAGTTTGTTTCATGTGAATTCTTACCCATTATTATTGTTATTTTTTATGCTATAAATATATATTCAGACTTAATATTATTATAGGATTTCAGTCATTAGGACGAATAAAGTGTTAGAATAAAGGAACATTTAAGATATCTCAATAATAATAGCTTCTCTGAATATTCGAACCAACTTTTGAAGTCAGGCCACACATTTAAAAAGAAAATGGTATTGAGATTCATATAAATAGTAGAGGCTTTAGATTGAGTAATTAAGAAATATTTAGAAATCAAGAAATTTCTGAACACCAAAGCCATTAACAATCTCTTGCACCCCACCACAACTGTAGCCACGCCTCCGTTAAAAAAAACTTGTTTACCAAAAAAGTAATGGATAATATGCGTCCGTTTTGACGAAGATACAGTGATTTTTAAACTGGTGGACATAAAGTTACTCCAAGTGATTTCAAATATGTTTTATTATACTTTGTAATACACACACAATATGAGTTATCAAATTACAACTATAGTTTCGAGAGGAGCAGTCCCTCTCATCATCAGGTATAGATAATAACTAACTTAAATACAAAATTTATCAATCTAATTGGGTAGGTCAGGGGGGTCAGGGGGGCGCGCGGCAGGGAAGGGTATTTTTTTCGCCGAACAGCTCTAGGAGTGGTGAACTGGACTGAAATGTGATATTATTTATTAATGTGTTTCCAGAATTTAAATTTTTTAGGATTTCAACGGTTTCCAAACTATTCATTATCCATCGTCTATGGGGAACCGAGTGGAGTAATTTTAATTTGTGACTATCGAAAGAATGATTGGTGTTAATTATATGATTGGCAAATTCGGAAAAATTGTTATTTTTTAAGCAGCGGCGATGTTCTTTTATGCGTGTATTTAAGTTTCTAGTGGTTTGGCCTATATACTTTTTGTCACAATCTCCGCAAGTTATTTCATATATCCCACTTTTTTCTAACATACCTAGTTTTGTTTTTGAATTTAGAAGAATTTTACCAATATTATTGTTTGTGTAATAAGCTGGTCTAATATGAGTAGGGAAGCAATTTGTAATTTTATTAGAAATCGGACCATTATAAAGAATTTTTCGCCAAAGTGTATTATCGGTGGTTTTAATATTTTTGCCTGAGTATAAATATGTTTCGATAAGTTTATTATTAATTTTTGATTTCAACATTCTATCTATTAACGCGCAATTATATCCATTGTTAATAGCAATATGTTTAATTATATTTACTTCGTTGTCGTAATCAATGGTGTTAAGGGGAATTTTAATTAATCTATTTAACATGGAATGGAAGCTGGCCATTTTATGCGCTGTCGGATGGGAAGACGATGCAGGAATAACGGTATCGGTATGTGTGGGTTTTCGGTAAATGTTAAATTGTAACTTATTATTATTAACTTTGATAGAGAGGTCCAAAAAATTTAAACTGTTATCATCATTTTTTTCGAGAGTGAATTTGATATTTTTGTGTTACCGATAATACACTTTGGCGAAAAATTCTTTATAATGGTCCGATTTCTAATAAAATTACAAATTGCTTCCCTACTCATATTAGACCAGCTTATTACACAAACAATAATATTGGTAAAATTCTTCTAAATTCAAAAACAAAAATAGGTATGTTAGAAAAAAGTGGGATATATGAAATAACTTGCGGAGATTGTGACAAAAAGTATATAGGCCAAACCACTAGAAACTTAAATACACGCATAAAAGAACATCGCCGCTGCTTAAAAAATAACAATTTCTCCGAATTTGCCAATCATATAATTAACACCAATCATTCTTTCGATAGTCACAAATTAAAATTACTCCACTCGGTTCCCCATAGACGATGGATAATGAATAGTTTGGAAACCGTTGAAATCCTAAAAAATTTAAATTCTGGAAACACATTAATAAATAATATCACATTTCAGTCCAGTTCACCACTCCTAGAGCTGTTCGGCGAAAAAAATACCCTTCCCTGCCGCGCGCCCCCCTGACCCCCTGACCGACCCAATTAGATTGATAAATTTTGTATTTAAGTTAGTTATTATCTATACCTGATGATGAGAGGGACTGCTCCTCTCGAAACTATAGTTGTAAATTAATAACTCATATTGTGTGTGTATTACAAAGTATATTAAAACATATTTGAAATTAATAAATAATGTTCAGTTTATTAATAATAATAAAATATAAGCATTAATCGACAAGCCGGCCGCCGCCAAAATATTCATTTTCAGTGTCTTAAAAATCACTTTAGTCACGGAGTATTTATATGTACCCAGAATTTTTTTTCTAACAGCATAAGGGTAGAATTAATATGATAAAACGGTACTAAAATAATTTAAAAATATTAGAAATGTCAAAAAATTTTAATTCTGGTTTTTTTTATTATTAAAAACAGTTTTAAACAGTTTTAAAATAAAAATTCTTATGTTTGAAATATGCCAAAAATGACACAGTTTTTAAACCGAACTGATATAATTATTTGTTATTATTAAAACAATGTATTATGGAATACAATATCGACTAAATATCCGCCTTAAGTACCACCTCTTTCATTCACGTTCTTCATTACAATTGAATTTGTTGAATTATGAATATTGAAAACATGTTGAATTTTCGTCCTTGCTTCATTATTTTTGATAATTCATCGTATTGCGAACTTAGGTTTTTTAATTTTTTTTTAGAATAGGTACTCACAATGGACGATCTAATTTTTTAAAAAATCTATAAGTTTTAAACCTTGTTGATACGTCCCATAATTAATTTTCGAAGGTAAAATAAATTATTAGAAATAGTTAAATTTAATAAATTATTATAAAACAACGTCAATCAGCTTTATCAACAAAAAAAAAACGCCTTTTGCATATCACTTTATGTAATTAGTATTTTAAACCCTACTTAGACGTTCGTTTTTCTGGATTTGCTCTTATTCCATATTAATTAAATGACACCAACAAAACACCACTTTTTCATAATAATCAATGTGTTAAAACGTTGAGAAAAATGTTTATTTTATATTAAAAAACATTATTATTAAAAAACCAGACAATTAGGTAAAAATGAAGATTAAAATAAAATTGGTGTTTGTTTAAGTGTCATTTCTGTGATGCTGTACCTGTAGTAAGAGAAATAATTATATTCATATGTTATTTTTTCATAATGAAATTAACGTGTGCCTCACTTTAAATGATATTTCTTTCTGTCTCATTATAAATAATATTTATATGCAGCTGATATCTAACACATAATTTTTATTAGGTTTAGTTATTAGATTATAATCTTTATTAGGACGATTTAAAAAATAATTTTTAAAACTTGCTTTACGTAATAATTTTTCCATTTATCATTAATCATGAACTTTATACTGCTCGATGTTATTTAAATACTACAGAATAATTATTGTATTATTACAACATGGTGAGGAAAAGGTTAATAAATTCATTCAGACAATAAGCGCATTTAACCACACATTTTTTGATATATATATTATGATGTTGGCTAGCCGACATACCATTTAGTTTACAATAAAAGGCTACTCGGACTTACATGCACATCATGCCCCGACCGCCAGACGGTATTGCTACGAGAATATGGGTCCGTTGATAAAATAAAATTCATATTTAGTTTAACTAGTTAGAAATCTAAACAAGATACATTGCTTTGTGGATTCCAGATAGGACGTAGAGGTATATTGTTAAAGTAAAAATCAAGTTGTCTGTTGACAAGAATTTACATGTTTAATTAATTAATTGATAGAAAATTTGCTCTCTTACAGATTTAGCAAAATTATAAAATCAAAGTTAGGTTAGACCAGATTGCATATTATACAATAAAATAATTTCGAATCAATTCGGTTACATAAAAGATAAAATTGTGTGAAACTTAAAGATTTACAAGAAATTATAATATAGGGATCTCATTGAAGGCCCAGAATGTTACAATCAACGGAAAATAAGAATTTATTGATAACCATAGCGCATTGCCTGGCAAGGATTACTTGTAAAAATAATATTAAACTGAAATTTTTAACTATAAAATCAAGAAAACATGCTATAGGATTGTTCTAATATCATTGTTAAAAGTAAAAGGTGAGTTCCATCGCAGAATGCTGTAATTACGCTGCACAAAACAACTAGAGTAATGTTTAGGTGGTACTTGACAGTCCGGTAAATTTTGAGGTTATTCGTGTCCCAAGGCGCCATATGAAATTCGGTTTCTTAAGTATGAAATGAAAGGTTCTGGACATCACGGACCCTTCAAAATCTCGAGAATTCCTCCGATGATTTTGTTGGAATTGCCAGCGAGCAACATGTCGCCAAGTGGTTGTCACATTTTGCGTAGTTGTTACATTTTGCGTACGGAAATGCGCGGGACGCGCGGGCTGCGCGGGCCCTAGTTAACAAAAAAACTAATTTTAATAACAATCCACAGCTAGTAGCGTTATTTTACATCTATGGTATCAGAATGTTTGAATATTTACCCTTAACGGGGCCCAGAAGAGAATATGTCTACATCTGCCTGTCGCGGCTCTCGCAATTTTGGAAATGAACCTGACAACTCGCAAAGCGAATAGACAATTTTCTGTCTGTGCATAGATGGGACGCATTACATACCATAAACTCCGAGCGGCTGGTTTAATTATGTCAAGTGGGGCAAAAACTGAACACACGGATTCGTCACGTCATAATATATTTTTTTATTGGTACCCAAAGAGTCATTAAAACAACATAGATCAAGACAAATTTTATATATATATATTTATAAGAAAGCATTAATTGTACCTATAAGGGAACAAACAACAACATTAAATTACATAAAAACAGTTTTTAAAAGAAAATAATTTGTAAGAAAAGCATTGACAAAATGATATAAATTGTGTCTTAGGACTTTTGAACATGATCTCATTTGATATTATGCTGGAAATAATATCATATTTATATACCTTAATTAATCATGCCAAAACTGCCGCTATCATACATGTTTAATATTTCAATTTTTACATAAGTAAAACAATTTTTTTTTAATGTTTACATTGAATACGGATTATAAAAAAAATTACATAATCATCAAAGATCGCTTCAGATTGGATCTGGTGATCTATTTGTAAATAAAATATTTCAAAAGATGAGAATACAGAACACTTGTTGCTGTCAAATGATGTTGATGGAGAGACAACGCCTACATTGTAATTTGGAGAGTGAAGTAAAAATTAACTTAATTTAGAGAAGAAAGATTGAACTTCTAGGTTGGCAGTTACGTAAAGAAGATGAAGAAGAAAATCTGTAATTAGCACCATACCAAACTTGTTTTAGTGAATCACAGCGGTAAACTGTATGACAATTACCAAAATGCTGACAAGGCTACAGCAAATCTGAAAAATTATACACTTATTAGAACAGCCTGGAATTCTTATAGAAAAACTGTTATTTCCATAGTTTAGTTGTGATAAATATAAAATATACTTCTCAAATAAAATGTTTTTTATAATCTTTCAAATCAAAACAACAAAACAGTTTTAACAAAGAAAATTTTTTTACTGAAATAAACTTAATGTGATAGTGAACCCATTAGAAAATTCAGAATATTTTGAGTTTGTTCAAATCTTTCAGAACAGTGCTGGATTTATGTCACAGAGACATTATTAATCAATTAATGTATATTATAGATATCTCACAGAGACGAAACTGTATTTGATTTGAAAGCTTTCCACGAAATTTGAACATATATACAACTTCCAAAAAATGAATAAGCATGGTATATTCTATCATGGGTGGAAATGGCGAATGTTACAATTGTGTAAAGTGATCACTTAAGCCAACCATAAAAAGATAGGTCATGAGTCCTATATACACCCAAATGACTTCTATACCTACTTTCTCATAATAAATACAGTTTCGTCTCTGTGAGATATCTATAATATACATTAATCCATTAGAAAATATTTGTAGAATATAAAAGCAAAGGCAGAAATATTTAAAAAAAGGAATGCAGTCATCGAGGATTACTTATTTATAATGTACTGAATTCTAGATTTTATTTTGTTATTGGAAACAAAGCCTATAAATAAATTTATAGGATAAGTGATTTTGGAAGGGATAGATAGATACATAAAATCTAGAATTCAGAACATTTTAAACTAGTATTCCTCGGTGACTGCCTTTGTTTTTATAACCCACATTTAATATATTTGTTTGGATTGCAAGTAAAGTTTCCCCAAAAATAAATACCTGTACTTAAACGGAATTTGACAGAATTCTCATTTTTAATGACATTATGTGTATTTAATTTTTTAATCGGAATAATATTTATAAATCTGCCAAAATTCACACTAATAATGTCGATTTCGCTCGGTTTTCTAATGCCAAAAATAGTAAGGAACTAGAAAATGCGTTCTGCATTAACATAAAATACACAAATATTTGCTATTTCATGCGCAAGTATGCCTACACTATGTTTTTATACATTGTAAACATTAAAAAATTTCTGAATATGTAAAATAACTGGTCTTCAAATAACTGGCCTAAAACAGAAGTGCCCTAAAGGTTTCCTTATAAAATATAGGTATAGCATGAAATTGTATTTTCACAATTTGTGAAAGCATAATGATTTTTTACTTATTTATGCCACAGCAATTATAGACCCTATTTACTAGCCATAAATATAACTAAGAAAAAATATATCTGCAAGCTTACGTGGAATATGAGCGTGTTGTCGATGTGAAATAATCCACAGGCGGTGATGTCTAACTTCTTTTGAAATATTTGCAATGAGAAATGAAGAACCTGAAGACAAACAAAATTACACATGAGAAATGAAAGAATTTTTTGTATTAAGATTGTAAATTAAGATTGTAGAAGATAATTGCCTCACCTCATTTAGAAGTTTACGGTCAGAGAATCGTAGAGACACGTAATGAAGTAAAGCTCCTGTGTTACGGGACTGAAACAGTACAGAAATTTTTCATGGTTCTTAAACACGCAATATATGATAACACTCAATATAAAATTAAATAAAAATTTCCATGGCACAGAATCGAACCCCCAACTCTTGCGTAGCGGGGGGATTTTAACCACTACACTGCCAAGGAAATAAGTAACGCGTGAAAATGGCAGTCAATAATACCTTTCAAGAATCCCTCTATCTGTAAAATTTTTCTACATATTAAATTTTCTTAGGATTCCTATTTCAGGGGCAATTCTCTTTCTTATTGTATTGTTTGGAACAAAATCCCAACAATAATAAACAACTCTGTCACAACATGAATGTATTTATTATTATTATTATTTATTATTTCTTAAATACAATAAAAACTTCATTTCTGTACAGTTACCAAAAATTTTGAGACCGTATTATTATGAAAAGGTATCATCAAACCTTATTAAACGAAATAAAAATTAACATTTTTAAATACCAATACGTCCCGAAAATAGACAGGGACTGTTTAACTTCAACAAAAAAGATAATGACTAATTCACAATTCTTGAAACAACTACTCTTAGAGCCAGCTATTTGATTACCATAAAAATTAAGAAAAAAGGAAATATTTTTGTGACTTTCCCCAATCAACAAGCCGTTTACGCGAAAGATTTTTTTCCTTTACTGTTAATATAACTACTAGCTGTAACCCGTCAAAAATGACGGAAATTTTATATGTACGTTTCTAAAAAATAAGTATTTATTTATTTATATAAAAAAGAAAAGAAAAAGGTACTATAAAGAATAAAAAAAGGAAAAAAAAACGTTAAAAAATATTTTAAAAATCATAAAAATCTAAATTATTGTAAGAAGTTACGGACGTTACACGGAGTTACGGGACAATGAAATTATTATAATTGGGATTATTACTGATCAAACAACTAGCCATTAATGTCCCTTTTAACCTAGAGTAGTTGCTCCAATATTATGATGTTTTAATATCAACTGGAATCATTTGTCGTGGATTATTAGTGTACAAAATTATTATTTTGTAAAGCACGCATTCTTATAACATAATACTGGCATCTTACACAGCTCAACAGAAGAAAATAATTTGTTTAATAAAATTTATAAATGTTCTTTAAATTAATTGCTTAATTATGAATAAATAAAATAAAAATCATATATATAAATCAATGCACTGAATTCTAATTTAGAAAATTGGCATTATTTGACAATTTAATAATATCACACCTTAACAAGAGCAATAGCTAAGATAGCCGAAGAAAGAATGATGATTTGACCTCTTTAATATGTGATGCTGAAGAAACGTGCCGCAAACACAATGAACAAAGAAACTCACAAATCTTCTGGTTTGTGTCTTCTGGAGTATTATGTTTGTTTTTACCGTTTACGTTTTTTTACGAAGGCAGGGCGAGAAGCCAATACAATAACCACAATCTCAACACTTACACAATACGTCAGCTTTGATGATGGATCCTGCAAAGGGATCCGAAATAATAATACCCCAGAAGACATAAACCAGAAGATTCTAATCGGCCGTGGAAACCTAAGAACACTCTAAACTCATAAATATCTCCACTCCGCAGAAAGTAAACGTCAACTATCCTCTTAATCACTTGACAAAAATGCATAAATCAAATTTAAGACAAAAAAGAAAGCTTGAAGGTTGTTATTATGGTGGACCACGTCGAATAGGACGAGAAATATTCTGATCAACAACGATGAAAAGCAACCAAAACTTATGTAATGATAGACCTCAAATCTTCCGGATGCCGAAATAATGCAGAATGATTATAGTCATACCGATTTTTTGAGAGAAGACAGTTTTTTTCCCAAATGCTCAGTGATACGATTTTTTTACTATTTTTTCAATTATTTTAGATATATTATTTAGCAGTGATATTGGTTGATAGTTTTTTATGTTGTTTTTATCTCCGTTTTTAAATATGGGAATGATAATTGACGATTTTAATTGTTGTGGAAAAATGCCAATCTTAAAGCTCAGGTTAAATATGTTCGTTAGTGTAAGTGCAATGTAATCTTTTACCTTATTGAGTAGCGGTTTTTCAATTTTATCATGATCTATTGAGTACGTCATCTTGAGTAAATTAATGATTTGAATTATTTCCTCCAGAGGTCGGTCCTCGGGCCGACTCTGTGGAACATTTTATTTGATGACGTTCTCCGGCTTCCTCTACCAGTAAGGTGCTTTATAGTGGCGTACGCAGACGATGCTCTGCTGCTTGTGTCTGGACGAAGCCACTCAATGATTGAGGAAAGGAATAAAAGATCCCTTGAGCTGATTGAGGCCTGGTGTGAAAGGAACAAGTTGGCTTTGGCGTCGAATAAAACGGTTGCTATGATGTTTAGTAGGGGATTGGATAGGAAAAACCCAGTGGTTAAACTGGGCTCACATAGTATCAAATTTGAAAAATCTGTTAAATGGCTGGGAGTAACATTCGATCCCTCGAGTTCTTTTCTCTCTCACTTCAAGGCTATTTCAAATCGGGCGAAGGATTTCTTTGCCTCAGTGAAAAGAATAAGTGTTTCGAATTGCGGGATCCGGTCGCCGGCTATGCGCCTAGTATACATCGCGACATACGTGGCACAAATCACGTATGCGGCTGAGGTATGGGCGCATGGACTTGGGACCGCTGCGGTTGCTGAAGCTTTAAACAGAGGACAGCGGGTGCTCCTTCTCGCGCTGACTGGGGCGTATCGGACTGTGTCCGGTGCGGCTCTTCCAGTGCTGGCAGGAGTACTCCCTGCGTACATTGAGGTGAGGGAATCGGCTGCCCGTAGAAGTCTGAGACGAGGCCTGGAGATCTGCTATTACGGCAGAACCATCAGGCCCGCGGACACTGATCGGTCACGGGTATTGGGTCTAAGACTGACAAAAATATCGTTTGAGATTTGGCAAGAATGATGGGACACGGCCACAACCGGGAGATGGACATTCTCCTTCTTCCGTGGCCGTGGCCGTGAAGGATAAGGATGAGGGCAGAGGGTATTTTCCGACGCTGGACCATTATACGGTGCAGATGCTTTCGGGACTCGGAGGTTTCAGGTCGAAGCTTTTCGATCTTGGACTCTCTGCTGATCCATAGTGCGTATGTGGCCGTGTGGCCCAAGCTCCGGAATATATCCTCTTGGAATGTGTGGTTTTGAATGACGCGAGAGAGGATATGCTTGACGAGTTGATAGAAAATGGCGTAAGAGTGGCAGGACGCCGTCCAACAAACAGCGTCCTTGTCAGCTGTGGAAGGAATTTAGGATGCTTCCGGAGTTTCATCAGGGTTTGGGTCTCCTGTTGGGAGCTTCTGTGAGGCTTATAGGACAGCTGCGGTGGAAAAATCTCCTCCCGCTGGTGGCTTCGTCTGTACTATGGATGAAATCTGCCGGTCCTGGCTTCCTAGCCACAAGTCGATTTCTTGTTGTAATTATTTGCGTTTTGTCCTATTTCTTTTAATTAAGGGGGAGGTATCATTAATGATACCTCATGTTTTGTTTATTTGTTTTCTCTCTCAACTCATACAAAGCACAGCATCCGCTGCCGCCGTCGTGGGAAGTATCTATACACTCCTGCTATTTATTTATTTGTTTATTATCTTACTTGTATTTACTTTCTTCATTCTACTCATGTATTCCTCTTTACAACACTGATTCAATTGTGTTTTCTTTTCTCTTGTACTTCTATTTATAAACATTGTACAAGACTCTTGTATCTAATTCTTATATTTATGTATTTTTACATATAAACACTGCATCTGATATGAATGTATCTACCATGAAATATATATGTAATTATGTTTGTTTTAATAATAAGATGATTCCTTCGACGGGGACAGTGAATGTTTTGTTTTTGCGGCCCTACCCCCCCGCAAAGGTTTATACGACCTGAGCGGGGTAGCAGGGACTCGAAATTTAGTTAAAAGAAATGTCAACCTGGCGACAATTGAGTAGGACCGATACGGAGCTTATTCCTCCCATAAGCACGAATGTCAGCTCTATTATGACAAGTAAAACGTTTTTATTGTATGAATGTACTATTGAATTCATGAAATTATGTACTGTAATATGACTATAATAAATAAAAATAATTTTAAAAAGAATATTGCTTACAAATAAATTTGTTATTTTTATTGTACGATAAAAATCAACTCACCCTTTTTTTCACTAAATCACTGATTCTTGATAAAAAAAATATTTTTATCGAAGCCTCAATTATGCTTGTACACCCTAATATATAACTATATCCATCATTTGAGTAACCAGATGGGAAGGCGACAATAAATATCAATTTATATGCCATTAATAACAGTTTTATAAATGATTCAAAAATGATCACTGCTGTCTGTAACGAAAATACATTTTTCAATTGTTCCGTTAATTCACAGAGATGAAAATGAACATCTCTGAATGCCGTCAATTTAGCTATAAGTTGATCTCTATTCGAATTCCTGCGTCGAATGATGCTGGGATTACATTTGATCTCAAGCAATGCTCTATTCAGTTTATCAAATCTCTCCTTCAGTGCATATAGCAGAATTATTTCTTCTAGACATACAATATTTGTGCAGATTACGACATGGTAATACGTAATGAATTTAATGATACGACCGTAAACACTGGAGTTGTACATCTGGAATACAATCAATACAGATAAATTTGTAGTCTGTAATAATACGATTAATACTCCCAATGTTGACAATCGACGAATTTGTAAATTATCAATAGCATAACTGAGCATGTTTAGTTTTCTGTCTAATTTTTTAAAAGATTGTAAAAGCAGCTCGTGTTTTAGAGAATTCTTTAGAGTAAGAACGATTACTATCACTCGAGACCAAAAAATTACAGAAAACATCCTGAAATTTAATAGATCATCCATTTTTTTATTTATTGTAATCAACGTAATTCTTGAATACGGTCGTAAATAATCGATCGTTGCGACACCAAAATACATTATAAAAAGAAAAACACCCGGGATATAAATTTTTTTCCATGATAAATTAAATCTACGAGTGGGAGACAACTCAATTGCAGCGAATCTTTTGGTCCATAGTATTGGAGATAAAGCGCTTCTCAACGAAGTATTAAGCTTTTTATTGGAAAGGATTGTAATAACTTTTTTCATTGCAGCCCTTATTACTTCACAATGGAATTTTTTTATTGGATTATTTTTTATTAAAATTATGATTTATTAATGTAATACACGATGGATCTGAATCTAATCAGAAATGAAAGTGAAAAATTATTCTTTAATTTAACATAAATATCAATATTATTTTTTTCTATAGCATAACTATTATAAAAATAATTACATACCTTCTACTGCCGAACACATCAGACTATCGGCTGATTACGGATTATTGTGACATCAAAATAACAAGCAATTACGCATTTTTTTCAACGAGTGAAATTAAACTTATTACCTGTTTAAAACAATGTTAATACAATGCAATCAAAAGTACTAGTTGTGATGTAGACTGTTAATACATTATTTAATCAAAATTAAAAACTTTTGGTCTAAAGAAAGAATATTGATTTTGTCTTTGCGTTTCTTCCTTATAACAATCCGATTCTTCTAAGACTTGGATTGAACTTTCGTCCAAACGGACCAAAACGGACACGCTATCTGGATGGTTAAAAAATATTTTTATAATATTTATTTTATCGATTGACACGCAGCAGGTAGAGAAAATATAAGCATAAAAATTTGACCACAACACAGACATACAATTCAGTCGCTTAGCACTATCCAAATGCATAGGTAGGCTATTGGGGTCGGCTCTTCTCAGGCTGTATCTTCTTTTGTTCTGGGCATTCTCTTTATCCAAACCGTTTCTCTGTAGGGTTTTAGAGCATCGAGTCATCCAGGATTTCATTGGTCCTTCTCTGGATGACTGTCGATGAAGCTCCATAGACATTGCCTACTTCACTGTGTGGTTTCCGTCTTATTTGCCCACACCATCTCGACTGTCGTTCCTCCAACTTACTGTTTATATCAGTGACACCCAGGCTACCACGATTGCGCGAACTTTTAATCCTATCTTTTAGTTTTACTCCTGCCGACCATAATAAGTTTAAAAAAATAAAATATGTCTCACGCAGACAAAGTTTATTTAGTTTAATATTTTCACCATAGGTACATCCTCCAATATTATTCTACTTCCTTACATAATTCAATAAATAAGTTAAAATTTTAAGGATATAAAATAGTAAAACATGCCAGATATTCATTTAACTATAGTTAATTAATATTGAAATTCATAACATTCGTGCTACGTAAACGTTTACAATCGGTGCAATGCTATATTTTATTATATTTTATTTTTCCTGTTTTTTAATCCCAAGTGTTATATTTGGTCATCCTTTTATGGAGTTTGTTTGTATTTGATAAACTTTAATAATTAAATATAAAAACTCAAATTGTGTTTTTATCATATTTCATTGAATTCCCGGATTATGAAAACTGAATCAATATTATTATATAAGTTGTCACTCCTGTTATCATCTGAAAGACAGAAAAAAGATATATTTAATATAAATTGATAATAAAATAATCATCAATTTAACTAGAAAAATAAATAAAATTATTGTTTTTTTATGATTGTAATAAAAAAATTGATAATAAACGATCGATTATGCATCCAAAGTTTCGTCACATCTGGAACCTACGTCCACAGTCAAAATACTAGACTAATAGCCAATCAGTAAAAAAATAAGCGTGAATTAATAATTTTAAAGCAATGTCGCCGAAACTAAAGTAGGTATATACGATACTTTTTACATAAAAGTATTCAAGGATATTGAAAGTAGAAACACTTTTGAATGTTGAATTTGATAGAAAAGGGAAGAAAAAATTTTTAAAATGAAGCTGGTAAATAGACATAATTGTTGGGAAATATCTCGTAATCCAAGTCCTCACATTTTCCATCAACTGATAAATATGATATAAATAGTTAATGGGGAACATGCCACACCCTGAAGTGTTGACATTTCTGTACAGCAATTTTACTGAAAAGCAAAGCTAAGACGAAGGTGAACTATGAATAAATGTGAAAATAATGCAAGTGTACTGAACAGTATACTACTAAACTAAACTATAGTGATCGTCGTAAAATAACGGACCTGATAAAGAAGAGAGTAGTCAATGGGGAACATCCCGCAAGCTGTTAACTTGACATTCTTGTGCAAGAGCTGTACTGAGAAGCGAAGGAGCTACAAACAATGATTCATTTTAACCCATATAATAATAAATTTTTAACAATTTTTAGTGAAATTTCAAAATTAAGACAAAATTATATGATAAATAAATGCATAAAAATGTATAAAAGCAAAGGCAGCAATATCAAAAAAAAACTTTTGAATGCAGTCGCCGAGGATTACTAATCTTAATTATAAATTTTATATATCTATCCCTTCCACAATCATAAAAAAACTAATCCACAAAAATCAAGTTTTTATTATAATCCCTTTCTCATTTGTATTGTTTCCAATTTGATATTCTATCAGCATATTCCTCTTGCTTTATGTTCATGTAGAAAATCTATTCCATGTATATAATTATCCTTAAAACTTATAGAATATTGAAATAATTGGTATAGGGGGGCACGGCGTCGGAAAAACCGTCTGATCGGACCCATGGCTCGAGTCAGGCTAGTTGAAACAGGTTTCGCGCCTTCTGCTTTCTCATTTGTATGGTTTCCAATTTGAAAAAAAAAAAACCTTTAAAATTTCGAAAAATCCAAAATAATACTATAATTAAAAAATTAAATAAAATATAATTAAACGAAAATTTGTAAGATCATTTTTATTTCAGCTCGATTGGATCACGGGAAAAGGGTTAAAAATCGATCCAAAGTTTTTTCGTCAAGCAAGCAGACGCCACGAGTTAATTAATATAAAGGGAGTAAAAATAAGTAATCCACGATGACTGTATTAAATTTTTTTTATATTGCTGCCATTTTTTTTTAGACGCCGCATATGATTTTTTTTTAAAACACGCTTATTTTAATAAATTTATATAAATGAATTAAAAATTAAAATAAAAATTTACGGCAATTTTTTGACATGTGGACGCTTACGATATTGATTAGATGGAGATGAAGCGCCCACGCTTTTATTTTCCGAATGAGGCAAAAAAAATTTGACCCAAAAATATATTTTTTGCTTTTAAGTACATACATTCAAATATAAGCTGTTTTTTTAAATATTTTTTAATGTAATATAATATTCTACTTTTTAGTTTTAACGAATCATGCCTGCGATTTTATGCTCACTGCCTGCTCAAATATAAGTATATACCTGTAAAATTTAATTTGTGGAAGTTGCAAAAAGGAAAGACTATTAATTTACAAAGTAAAGTTCGCTTGTTAAGTGTATGATTTCATACAAAATCACTTCGGTAGGGAACGAGCGTCATATTTTACGAGCTCATTATCAAATTTACCATATAAAAATTTGATTAATAAATAACAATTAATTGATAAATTAGTGATTCTGACAATTATATTGTCATTTGAGCAAAATTTCAACTCGATTGTTCATTTGAAAGCGAGTGAAATATCGATCGGCTTTAGTGTATATGCATTTTTTGATTTATAACATTTCTAAATTATCCAAACTAAGGCCTCTATTATTTATTTGAAAAATCTCAAATTATTCTTAGAAAATAAGTATCTTGAAATCTTTCAAAATTAGTGTGATTCAAATAGTAAGTGCACATAAAAGTTTACATTTAAGATTGATTTCCCAGTACATTTTTTTTTTGCAATTGATTCAGCAACATTGTAGATTAACATTTTTTAAATATTGATTGTATTATTTGTACTATGTACCTATATTATTTGATTAATTGCAGCCACATATTTCGGATAAACCTTTCCATCGTCATCTTAAAACACCCTGACGATGGAAAGGTTTTTCCGAAACATGTAGGTGTAATTAATCAAATAATATAAGTTGATACAAACAAATAATACAATCAATATTTTTACACATTTTTTTGACTAATTGATATGTAACTAATATCTAATTAATTGCTTAATGTAAGCTTGAAATTCAAAAATAAAAAGTTTGACTTTTTTGACGGTAGTAATAATAAAAATTATTGTATTGTATAATATATTTACAGTTACTTACTGATTTTTTCAAGTTATCGTCAGTTTCATTCGACAATATGTAATGTATAAGTTCTCCAGTGCGATCGGACTGCAAAAAATATATTTTTTATTACGTCACAAATAAATTAGAAAATTAGAATATTTATGTATTTATTTTTCGGATATTCAATTGCATTACAAAGTGGTACGTTTTATTGGGTTAATTAGAAAATTTGGATAAAAATAGAAAATATTAATAGCGAAACAAATATAAAAAGCATCTGCAAAGTGCCCTTGAAGCGTCTTTCAACAGCGCTATATAAATCATAACAAACATAACGTAACAAACATAACTTCAATAAAAAATAAATTTGACTAACCTCTTCTTTTAACGAATTACTGAAATTAACAAGGAAGAACACAGCGCAAATCACATCAATCATCCCTAAAATCACTGGTGAACATTTCAGGGGATCATCATATACATTTACCACTTCTTCGTTGAAATAAAAGCCGAACGTAATACAGTAGGTACAGGTGAATATTCTAATGAAACTATACAATAAGTAGGCAACTGTTTTAACACCAACGGTATCTTTGATGGAAATCACTAGACTGCATAACTGGAAATGTAGGTCTCTGCAGTTGTCAAGCCTAGTCGACTTAGTTGTGACTAATTCAGCTATATATTTCATCATGTTATCAGTGTCGTCTCGTAACGTTATGAGATTTGAATTCAGATTTTCGAATCTTGTTTTCACGGCTTTCATAAGCAAAAGTTCTTCAAAAATTGAAATCATCATTATTTTATCTGGTTGAAGAATGACGAGTGGTACGAGAGAAAGTATATTTAATTCATATATCCAACTAAACCACACCATTGAAAGGATCCAATAGATCACTATTGCTGAGGCAATATTTCTTACATATTTTTGGAAAGAATTAGTTTTACGAGTCAGTTTAAACCTGTTATCAATGAAGTCAAATACTTTAATCAACTTGTGAAATTTCTCACTGTTTTTCCAGTTACAGATTACCATAAAAATCGCAATACTTCCGCTAAAAAACCATAAATTGTATAGTAGGTAGCTTCTTTCTACACTTTCAATATAATACGTCCACCAATAACCTGCCCACCAAAACATTTGACCAACCGCTATTGTCAACCACAGTAGGCTGCAACTCTTCCAAGATAACTGTACCGCATTAAATACTGAAAGTCTTCCCTTAAAATAAATCGGGGAAACATTGATGCCTAGTAAACGTTTAATTGTCTCAAGGGGCAAAAGCGTTCGGCTAAATGAAAGCATTTCTTTATTCGGAATCATTCTAAAAATATTGTCCATCCAGGATGCCAATACAACGATCGAATATTATTAAATATCCTCGAGATAACCAATCAATATTAATTACTTAATGAGTTATTTGAACGAATGGCTTTAAATTTTAAAGTGTTAATAATTTTAATAGATTTTCGAATTTGTTATTAATAATTTGAACAAGTCTAACAAATATACGTCAATTCATAGTGAAGTAATAATTATTAATACGATTGGGGTTTTATACATTTCTTGTGAATCTATTAAGTTATATTATTTCTTAATCAGATAAGTAAATTTCCAAAAATAATCGACGGTACAATAACCATAATAATGTCCAAAATGTGATGATTTTATTTGATTTTCAAGTGCGATACTTCATTTTTATTTAAGTATTGTATTTCGATGTGACATAAGATTTTTTCGATAAAATGCGCCGTTTGCATTTTATAAATTTTTATATTATTTTTTTTTTAAACTGGTCTCATTTGCATAAAAAAATAAAAATTTTAGTATGCTACATCATAGACGTCATTGAAGAAAAAAATTGTTTCCAACCATAATTTAAGAATTACCAGGTCCCAAACAAACTTCTTAGATAGGCACATAAAGTAAACTCAGCAGTTAGTTTCATATTAGGTTTCACTTGAATCTTCTGGAGTGAACGAATGTGGTCTCCACCAATTCAAAACATCGAAATACAAGGAAAAAATCTCTTTGACAATAGACAGTGCTATCTGTCCGAAACGTTCGGTATATAATAACAGTCCTCAATAATACAATACGTGGATGACCCTTGAAAGTAAGAAAATAATCCTACATCTTTGACTTATAGTTTCCTTCATCAGGGTTACAAAAAGTATATAAATCTAAATTAAGTTCAAATAAATAACCACTTTGTTAAAAATATTAAAAAAATGATTTTACAAATATACGGGCATCATTACTAGTTGCAAAATATATGTATACTTTATCATGGGAAGGACTATAGATGTTTATGGCTTAGTGCGTTCGAATAAGAAAAAAACTGAGTTAGAACATATACACAGCTTTCAACAATTTGATAGTATGTGAATGTTCTTTCGGTGGAACAGGTGAACGTTACATTGTGTAAAGAGATCACTTATGCCAGGACATAAGTCCCCGACAACTCTACAAGACCTCCGTATACGTTTCCCATAAAAATAGCTCCATCTCTGTGAGACTTCTATAAGTTATCTATTAACCACTTTGTATTTGCGTTAAAAAAATGTTCTTACCCAATTTGTAGATATGCGCCATTTTTAGGAAAGAAGTTCTTCTTCGAAACCGACAATATTGACCTTGGCTCGGCATTTCCTGATACAGGGGTCCGGCAAGGATCTTTCAGGAATTTAAATACCCCGAGATTGTTGTCATTTCCAAAAAAATATTCAAGGTGTAAAACATGTGATAATGAATGTACAGTGTTACAAAAGACAATGCAAAATGTTGAGGTATTTTGTACTTCCTGCTGTAGAGATGAGTTTCTTTATCTATCATACACTGTAAATGTAAGATAAAGAAAGACGTACATCTCGGAGACTATCTTCTTGCTGTATCGATGACGTTGCTCCAAATCTTTTTATCGTAAACAAAATAGTAATGGAATGTCGATATACAGAAATGTTGTATTCATTGGTCCTCTTGAACCAAAAAAACTTTTATTCGTTATGCACTTGCTACCAATAAAGTTTCTCTTCATTTCAAATCTCCCAAATCTCCGAAATATATAAATACAATGCTAACGTGCCACTCACACGTGTACTTTTAATTTTACTTTTATTAAAAAAGTTGTTTTGGCTGATCTTTCGTAATCGACCGCTTTTCAGCCTTATATTTATAACATGCTTTACAACTAATAATTTAAAAAACAAAACTTAATTTGGGTATCGACTTTCTTAATCAGATGTGTCCAGCTAAATTAATATCAATACGTCAGTTATTACTCCTACAATCATCTGAAAAACAAAAATAATTATATTGTTACTGGAAAAAAATATATTTGCAAACTATCAAATCGGTACATTACTACTTCCGTGTAATATAATATATTTAAACATAATTAATGCAATGCGCATAGCGCTGCGGGAGAAAAAAACAATCCAATGAGTCCAAAAATGCAGGTTTCTAGGAGAGCCAAAACAAAATGTTGGGAATTTCGTTTGTTTACGAAGTATCTCATCTCTCAAAGCCTTTGAAATGTTTATCTAATTTTTGCACCGGTAGTTTTCTTTTTTGCACAACAAGGTTTAACAATATTGACTAATGTCGTTGTTTTTTGACATGTTTTTCAAATAATTATAATGTCATTTGTTCTTTTTCAAAAAACTGAATTGAAAACTTTTTATTTTGTTTTCTAAGTCATCTAATTTTTCCTTGCTAGATATATATTTAAAGAACAACTCAGCATACTTAACTCAAAACTCGATTTTATTGACTTATTAGGTTTTTCCTTTCGCCCAAGGAATTATTTTATTTTCGCAAGCTACTAATGAATCGAAAACTGTAGTAATATTTATTAATACCAATATTTTGAGAGAGATATGTGTACAGAAATACTAATAAAATGATGACGTTTTGGATGAAAGTGTGGCCCACCCTAAGAGGTGATAATATAGTTTAAAAAAAAAATTTTAAAAAGGTAGTAAAAATTGTAGTCGCCATATCTTAGCGGCTGGTACGCCCAGTATTTAATCGGAGATTTTGAATTACGTAGTCGGAGATATCGACGCTAGGAGTTACATAACGAAACCGGAGAATTATCACAATGAAAAATATTGGCATCTTCATAAAGAGAAAAATGTTTTTGTGGTGACATTATTAATATAATACTTTGTTTTCACCACTCACAAAATATCAACATGTTTCAAGGACAATGATCTTCATCAGGATTATTTTTATTATTTTATTTTATTTATGCTTCGACAGGTAAAGAGGCCCAATCACAGAAGCGAAAAATATCACAAAATACTCAGGCTCGATTAAATCACATAGATTAATTGTGACCTCATCGAAAATCGAACCTAGAACCCTCGATATGAAAATTCAGTTTCATACCCATTGAGCTACGAAGGCCGCTGAGCATACAATGTATGCGAACAAAATAATTATGATTTTTTAGTCCTTTCATAATCTTTTAAACCTAATGAAAATAAAAAGACATCTTTTGAAATATGTCTGAATAGTGAATCTGATCATAAACGCTATTTTAAAAAGGTTTTTTAAATTAAACATTATATAAAGTGATTCCATTTGACTTTCGCGTCATGCAATAACATTTTTTGGTTCCAGTCCAAAGTATTATTTTATCTAACAAAATATGTTTAACCCCTTGCCAAGAGGGTTTTCAACTAAGTACCTATGGGTATATTCATCGTTTTTACAGTGACTGTATTCATGGATACGCAGATAATTTTTAATTGAAGTTCTAATTAGCAGATAATGAAAAAGTTAAGAATTGTGAGAATGATTTCTCATTGCTATTCGCGATGAAAAATTGTATTCCCTCGCGCAAGGTTGACATACGTAGAAATAAATATAAAAAGAGTGAATATCCAATATCGGGTAAAGAAAATCCCGCACACTCTAATTTTGACTTTCTTCACTAATGATGATTAAATTTTAGGGAATAAAATATTCCGAACCTGATAAAGAAGAGAATAGTGTGTAAGGTGTCAAATTTAAGTTTATATTTTATATTTTTAAAAATTAAATAGCGCCGAAAATGTCATCCCCGCGCGCCCGTTCTAGCCATCTTCAGATCCGTGGTTTGCAAAGAAACATCTGTTTCGACCTTTTCGGCCGTTATTGTCCCTTACCCCGCAGAATAGCCACCCCTCGTTGCACCAACAAGCTGTTTCTTCACACATTCCAGAAACTTCCACATGCGGGTTTTTTTTAAAAAGGCGGTCGGGTAGCGTCCTACGCGCTCATTCTCAGTTCAAGGGAAGAAACGGACCACAGAGCATACGCAAAAACATAATTTTTGCGCGTCCCCGCTCGGACGCGGGAGCGCTGATTCAACTGACAAATAAATAAGTTTATTTTAAACAATTTGAATGGTGACGCAAAGTCTGTTCGCGATCGTCAATCTGTCGTTCTGCCGCCCTCTGTCTCGCCTCAAATCGCGCGGGCTTGCCTCCCTGCCGTCCTCCTCTACAGCCACTGGTGCAACCTGCCGCCCTACCGAAGCGCCTTCGCTTATGCGGGCAATCTGCCGCTCTGCCGCCCTACCCCCCGCAGCCACGGGTGTAACTCGCCGACGTGAGGCGGGCCGCCCAAGCGTTACGCCTCGTCCCCCGACGGGCCGACGCAGGTGATAGTCCTAGTGAAACTCTCAAGTAAGACAAAGTGATCCATTTGTTTTTACCCATGTATTGAAGTGTGACCTTTACGAAATTGTCCCGACCATAGAAGTAATTATCGAACAATATCAATTTTTATATTCCACAACATCATTCCAATTTGTACCTTTTCTGCCATCTTTTGTAAATTGTAAAATCGCCAAAGTTTGCATAAATTTAATCTCCATACAAATTTGTGTTTCATTTGTGATCAACTGGTCGATGAACTATAATAATACTGAACCCACCCTACACCTGAGGTATAGAGAGTCCGCCTACCCACCTAGCCGAGGCATAAAAAACTGTAGGTGAGTACTTCTCCAGGTATCAAATGATATCAAAATTGTTATTAAGGAGCCATTTACTACTCATCTATTACAAGTGGATAGGGAACATGCCGCATGCTGTGATGTTGATCTTCTTGTGCAGCAGTTGTACTGAGAAGTGTAGAAGCTAGAACGAGAACTAAAATATGTAATTTGTTATAGAAAGAAAAATAATATGTAAAATTTTAATATCAAGCTTTACAAAATTAATAAGACATATTTTTTTTAAATAAACATGCAAAAAATCACTTACAGAAAAAATTTACGGTAACAACAGGACAAATAAAAATCAGCTTGCATAAGAATATTAAATAGTACAAAAACCTCTTGACAAGTTTCCAAAGAATTAACGAGTTATAAAAATTGCTGCTCAGTAATAGATAGAATAAAAAATTATAAAATTAAAAAAAATAAAAACAACCAAATAAATAACAGAGAGAATCAAAAAATAAAACTTGTAAGTTGAAATTTATAAAAATAGCTGGTCAACAACAATTATTAAAATATATACAATTTTAGTGCGAAATATAACAAAACTCATTTCCCTACACCACAATAATTAGGGCGCACATATCATCACGTTTACGAAAAAAACAATAATTTAAAATTTTAACCGTTGAAATTGTGCATTTTATAGATTATTACGATATTCTACCGGCATTAAGTGTAGGCTAGTGAAAGGACATCGAGGTGGGTTTCATTAAATAAGCCATCCGAACTAACGGTCCTAGGTCATTGCATTGCAATTTTATTTTAAGTTTTTACTCCCTTTATATTGACTCGTGGCGTCTGCTTGTCTTCTTGTCTTCTTGTCTGACGAAAAACTTTGGATCCATTTTAAACCCCTTTCCCGTGATCCAATCGAGCTAAACCTTTGCAAGCAGAGTCGTGACGACGATCAAGAAGATCTATCAAATTTTCGTTAAAAAAAATTAATAAATGTTGGTTTTACAAATTTTGAATGGTTTTTTATACAACTTATTAAGTTGTATGAAAATATTTCAACGCGTCTGGTAAACGCGAAACCTGATTATAGTATAATTTTGGATTGTTGGAATTTTTTTATTACTCCCTTTCGTAGCATCGCCCCACCGAAGCCCAACGCGTAGGTTAAGCGAAAAAAAATGTTTCAATTAGTAAATGAGAAAGAGAGTGTAATAAAAACTTGGTTTTTATGGGTTACTTTTTTTACATTGAGATTATACTTAAATATTTAAATGCATGCATCTCGTTGGATCAATGATCTATGAATAACGCGTGACTTCCCGTCAAGCGTTATCCATAGATTCTTGCCATAGATGGCTGTTTAGAGTTGTCAGGACCGGCGTGGCGTCCGAAGCAAGGCTAATTACTGAATATTGATGGTATAAAATAGAAGATGTTCCCCGATGACATAACAAGATAAATCAGATACTTATACAGATAAGATGGGACTCTTAAAAGCTACAAAAAGAACGCATGAAACTATATTTAAATCTGAAGATGTGTATCCAGTACACGAAAAATATGTATATCCTAATGGGAAACCAGAAATGAAGGCAAAGTCCTACTTACTGATTCCTTCAAGTCTTTGTCAGTGGCATCGATCAATATGGAATGTAGAAGTTCTCCTGTACGATCGGACTGTAACACCATAACTTAGTATTTAGTGCTGGGTTGCGTACAATGTTTGCCTTTAAATCAACATTATCATAATATTAAATTTTCATAAATATAATTATTACCTTTAGTTGACTTACTTCCTCTTTTAACGAATTATTGATCTTTACAATGAAGAATACTCCGCAAATCGCAAATTCCTGAGACTATAATTTGTTGACATAACGCAGGCTTGACAAATACACTTTGACTACCATCATCGAATTTGACTCCAAACGCAGTTGATTAATATTTTAATGAAAGAATACAATAAACAGGCAATTGTCTTTAGGCCAACCATGTCTTTAATATTGTTTGTCAAATTGCTTAACTGAAAATGTAGATATCTGCAGTTACTAACTGATTTTGTTTCTACAAAATTAGTTTCATACGAGTATTTTATTGAAACCCTTTCGTTACCTACATTTGTGGTATTTCGTGAATTTATTAGAATTTCATTTACATTTTTAAATCTGACTTTCAGAGCTTCTGAAATCTGAATTTCTTGCAGCCTTGTAAACATTATAATTTTCTTCGTTTGGTAAAAGAGGATCCATTCGACGGATAATATACTCACAGTGTAAATCCAATCATGTAGCATTTTTGAAAAAAGTCAATAAATAAATACAATCTGTGTAACACTTCTTACATATTTATTAAATTTGTTTTTTTCCAAGTGTACTCCTGTCAATTTAAAACGACGATCAAATGACTGAATAGATTGTATTTTCTTTCGAAACTTTTCAGAGTTTTTCCAGGAATAAATTAATGTAAACACTGGAATACTTTTGTTAGCAAATCATAACTTGAATCGTGTTTCAACAATTATCCGACTGCAAAATAATATCTCCATATAGTGTAAATAACATTACTAGCTTAATAAGATTACCACCATAACATTTGACCAACTGCTAGTGATAACCATAGTGGACTGAAATTCTTCCGAGAAAGCTGTATCGCATTGTGTACTGAAAACCTTCCTTCAAAATGGATGAGAGAAATATTGATGCCAAGAAGACGTTTCACTGTCTCTAATGGAAAAAGCGTAGAAAGAAAGAAATGAATTCGTTCAGTAGAACTGAACGAATTCCTTTCTTTATTTGTAATCATTCTTAAGTTATTCATAATCCAGGTGTGATATTGGATACACGACGAGAAAAAGTTAAAATTTTCTCTTTGAGTGGCCAATCAATATTTGGCACCTTTTAGCACAAGAGTTTTTTCGTACGAATGGCTATAAATTTCAATGTATTGATAACATTAATTGATTTTCGTATTCGTAATAAATAATTTGGATTACTTTAACAAAAATATGAACGTCTACTCATTGTACTACTCTACTATATTGGTATTTTCATATGTTTCGTGTGTACCTCTGTACTTATGTTTATTCCAAATGCAGACTGATTAATTAAGATGGTAAATAATAATAATCTGATATCAAATTTATTATTATAATGTCTGTAAAAAACCCAGCTAAATGAGTTTTTCGTATTTTATGAATTAACGATTCAATTGAAGGAATTTATTCTAAGAAAATTATGTGCGAATTACTATGACGAAAAATTGTATGTATGTAATTTTACAGTACATTATTATTTTTTACATGTATTTTTGTTGTCGGCAATAAATTTACACTTTAATGGACATACATTTAATTCCATAACAACTAGTTATAAAATTGTAAACTCATTCAGTTGATGACTTTAATTTAAAGCTCGACCGTGAGGCGCTTTATCATATTATTTTTACTGTGTATAAAAAAGAAAATACGAAGTCTTTTAAGTTTTCTTACGGACAATATTTTTTACACTGTAATTTAGTGGCAAGTAATATTGCTTTTTTTATTTTTCTTTCAATTTAATGATTTTCCCTTATCTTTGTCTGCTATTCTCATAATAAAATAAATATTCGTGCAAGGTGTACTTTTATGTATTAAAAAATGAGAAATTCCGTCAGAAAAATATTATTTTATTGCGTAAAATAAATTTAACTTAAGGAACACAATAATTATAAATTGTACTTTGAAGCTAGTTTTTCTAAAGTGTAATTTAGGTACATGTCTAGTCGATAATTATGTCATACCTTGAAAATATAATTAAATAAATTAATAATCATTTTGTTTGGACATCATATTTGGATCCTGACGGAGACAGTGAGAGCAAGGATCCAGGCTGCCGATATGAGTTTTCTAAGGGGGGTAGCGGAAGTCACACTGATGGATAGAGTGAGAAGTGCCGACACAAGGCACACATTCGGCATAGAACTCCTACTCCGACACATAGAAAAATCACAAATGAGGTGGCTTGGACATGTGCTAAGAATGCCAGAGGAACGAATACCAAGAAGAGTCCTCCTGGTAATCCCGGAAGGAAGACATCCGGAGGGTCGCGCCAGTTTAAGACGAACGCAACAAAAAATGTGTATGAAAACAAAATGGGTCTAGACTGGTTAACTCGTGCAGAAGCAGAGTAAGACAGGGGAACATGGAAACACCTTGTCGAGTCTTTGGGCTCTCGACCCTACTTGGACAAGGAGATGAGGATGACGATGATGAATTATTTTATTGATTTGGTGATAAGGTACTAGAAAAAAACATAGATTTTGTGTTATATATATTATTTATTTTTTAATTAAACTTTAAAAAAAATACATATTAACCTTAAATATGCAAATAGCTAAACACCATAAAAATATAGAATAACATTTGAGTTCAATTATCTAATTATATTAATTTAAATTAACAGCACACATGGGAGTTCCCTCAATATTAATTAAGTACAGCAGATATATGCTAGTATACCCATTAAACAATACAAATATTTAAAATTATAATTTGTTCAATTTTACAGAAACACGATTTAAGCAGTTATCAACAAACTTTGGGTATTTTACCAAAAATAATGTTTTCACATATCACATTACTCTGCCTGTACATTCACGGTATAAGAGGTTGAATACTGTACTAAAATTAATAGATACATTGTCACCCCAGAAATCATCTGAAAAAATAATAAAACTTATTTTAATATGAAATATTAAAAATATGTTTTCGTAGTAAGAAATATTTCCAAAGAGGCCTGCCAAATTAAATACAGTTTAATGAAACAGAAATTTTTTAAATGCACATAGTAGGTGCATAGAAATAATCAATAAGAATAATTTGTTATAATAATTGGAATAATAATAATGATATTTTCACTCGTAAATATATATTTTTGTGTTTTTTTTTTGTGCTTACAAAGTATTCTTTTATATCATTTCAATCGGACTGATTTTCAACTCTTTAGTCAAAAAAATAATTTATCGTCAACAGGTTTTATTTTTTTATGAATAATTATTTTTTCGAACTTTTTCTGAAAAGAATAAGGCTTTTTAGATTCCCAAATCGGACCAATTTACAATAATGATCGGCACCTGTGAATTATTTATTTGAAGCGATAACACATACGCATTCTGCAGACTAAGTCTTTCCTAACCTTTTTAAATACTCATTTAGATCGGCACAAATATCGAGTTAAGTAGAAGGTTACCTTCTAATATAAACCGAGAATTTACTAAAAGTTTGCTAGTAAAATATTTATTGAAGGCCAGTTATTCATTTTTATATTTAACAAAATATTTAAGTATTGACAGAAAATTATCGTTTATTCTTAACAAACAACTATCTTCTTCAATTCAGTGCTTATAACTTAATTCGTTCGTATTTATCAATGTAATTTTATTTGCTTTTGTAATGAAATTATATACACTGCCAGAAGGAGTGGAAATAGCATATTCACAAATATTTTATATTGCAGACATGGACTTCAATGACAAACTTTCCAATATACAGGTGGATAAAATATATCAGTAAAAAGGTACATTCCAAGAGATAAAAAGCAAGTACAATCTAAAAGATAAAAGGAGATAGTTAACTAACCTGATAAAGGAGAGAATAGTCGATAGGAAACATTCCGCAAGCTGTGATGTTTACCTTCTTGTGCAACATTTGTGTTGAGAATTGAAGAAGCTAGAAATTAAACATATTGTTATTGCATTGTTGTTAAAGAGGATTAAAAGTCACTTCCCGTTTCAGAAGATTAAAAAGACAGTTTAGTACTGTTAAGCATTAATTACATTGATATGTAATTAATGCTTAACAGTACTATTCGAACATAAACCTCAAGTGTCTATTATATCGTAATGCACATTTTGGAAAGAAGATACTGGAAAGATAGCCTTGTAGTTGAGATGCGATATGTTAAATTAATTGATTAATTTTTTTTTTTTTTAACAGATCGTTAGTTAACTTTGTAAAAACCACTACCAGATTTTAGATCTACCGGTTTCGAGACGTACCCGTCTCTTCGTCAGGACCAACACTACACCACTACACTACATTCACAACACTACACACCTCAACCATAGTATTTTTACATTTCCACCAACAACTGATCACATGCGTGTTAGTCTTGTCAGACTGTATTGTCCTAAAAATAATGTTATATAAAATAATACAATATTAAAATTATGTATTTTTAACTTTAACTATTACCATTTTTTTACAGTTCACTGTAATATTTATTTAGAATTTTTTCTATATTTATTTTTTATTCTACTTGATTATAATTACTAATATTTAGATTCCACTGTTGGTATAACGGATGAGCTTATTACCTTTAGCGCTGACCGCTGACCGACAGTGATATCTCTTACATTATGACACAGTACTATAATATAAAGCAAATTATAAAATAATTTGAGAAATTAACTCTAATGGAACTTAATTTTTTATTTTAATAATAGTTTAATATATTTTTGTATTCACTTGTTCATTTTTGAGTATGTTCAAATTATTTCAAGAACACAATTACTGGATTTAATCCCTTGAGGGATTGATATTAATTAAGATATATAATAGGTGTCTTACAGAGAGGAAGCTATTTATAAGAAAAAGCAAGTATCAAGCTATGCCTTATTTCTCGTGTATCAAATATTAAATTTTAAAAATATATTTCTTTCCTACTCACTGATTCCTTTATTTCCCTGTTTGTTTCATTCATCGATAAGGAATGTACAATATCTCCAGTACGCATGGACTAAAAAAATGAATTCATTGTTAAATTATAATTATTTGATTCAAACAGGTTTATTTACAGTAATGAAAGTACTTAATTACATTAATTTCCAAAAAATCAATATATATATAACAAAATTCAACAATAATAATTATTTAAAACATGTAATGTGAATTTTCTTACTTCATCCCTTAACGATGCAGTGAACTTCACGAGGAAAAATATGCCAAAAATCGATTCGATTCCTGACACGATATCAGGCATACATTTGAATGGCTCCTCAAATACATAAAGAATTTCGCTACCATCATGAAATCCGAAGGCGGCACCGTACATCAAGGTGAACAATCTAATAAAACTAAAGAGTAGATAAATAACAGTTTGATGACTCATGATGTCCTCGACACTACTGGTTAGATTGCATAACTCAAAATGCAGGTCTCTGCAGAGCGCTAGTCTCCATGATCGTTGACTTTTATATTCATTCGGCCATTGTATTATATCTTTACCATCAGTGTGTAGATCCATCAGAAGTTCATTCAAATTTTGAAATCTCCCTCTCAAAGCGTGTAAAATTAACAGTACTTCCAATATTATCAGCATGAATAATCTATCAGGCTGATAGTAGATGATCCAATCAAGGTCAATAATAGTCAGGTAACTAGAGTAAGCAATATTATAATAGATCATTGAAAGAAGCCAATAAATAACTGAAGCTATCGAAATATTTCTCGCGAGCTTACATAACTTATTAATATCCATAATCTTTCCTGTTATTTCAATACGCTGATCAAATGACTCGAAAGATTGCACCATCTTGTGGAATTTTCCAGTGTTTTTCCAGGAATACAAGATAGAAACAATTGCAATACTTCCGCTAGCGAACCACAAACAGTGGACTATATCCCAATTAGCTCCATTTACATCACTAATAGCTTTTAGATTATAATTCCACCATAAGAAATACCACCATAATATTTCCCAAGCCGCTAAAGTAAACCATAGAATACTGTAGTTCTTCCAGGGCAACTGAACCGCATTAAGCGATGAAAACCTTCCTTCAAAACATATCGGAGAGACATTTAGACCAATAAAACTTTTTATGCTCTGAATAGGCAACAATGCACGACTAAATGACAACATTTCTTTAGTTTTGTTTAATTTTTATACCTATATATAAAAATTGAATAATTCAAAAGCAACTGACTCCATACAAATATTTTATTCGAATGTTTGAGCTTCTTGTTTGTCTCCAATTATGAATGTTTTTCACTTTGATTTATTTGATGTATTTGTACAAATAAATATTTTTTGAAATTGATAATCAGTAAATTATTTGGAGAAATACTTCGTATATATACAAATTGGCCAATTTGCTTGAACCTAAGTGTTGTAATTCATAACACTTACAATTTAAATTTATATAATATTTCGTTATTGAAAATATTTTTTTGTGGGTTTTGGTAGAGCATACATATTATTTTGTAGTCTTTGAATAACCAATTATTTTATCTAAATTTTTCATAACTCTAAGCTCCCAACAATGTTAATAATTTTGCTATAAAATAAATCTTTGTACCACAATAATGTAGTTCGGCATATTTTTTTACACTATGGCGTCATAAGAAGTTTTAAGGAAAATATAATGCTTTTTCTATTAGTTCATTTTTTATCCCACCTCAACAGATCGTAGCTTCTTTATCACCTGTTAAAATGTTATATATGCACATATGAGAAATATATGAAAGGTGGGTATGAAATAAGAATCATCTATCAATCATTTACTGATTAATTTTGTCGTTTTAATAATAATATAAACATACATTTTCCATTTACTTCTAAAGAAGAGTCACATTAAATAATAAAAATAAATAAAATTATGTGTTACACAAACAAATAACAATAAATAATATTCACTTCATTAAGACTGCCTGTAAAAATATTTAAGACACTTTTTTAAACAATAAAATTGATAATGTACATTGCGCCATTTTTTTGAAAATTCTCCTCCAGGGTACCAAACAAATTGTGTGATTTCTCCGCGAAAATCCGAACTGAAAAGCTAATGATTAATTCGTATTCATGGAAAACCACAGTTAAATGATGCGATATGTGTAATGGATAGACAATAATATAAGAAAATTGCGCTCGATCCACCGGACTGAGTACAAAAAGGCAGATAGCGTCAAATTAAGATCTGTATATAATTAAATATTATTTCAATTGTGGTTGTCTTATTAGCTACTGTACATAAAGTGTCGCGGCTTATTAATTTGAAATTTTTAAATATCACGTAAAATGTTTAGAGATTTTTTGATTAAAATTTTTTACCCTTTCGAATTCATGTAAAATATAAAACACACATTATAATAAGATGATGCACTTGCAGTTGTAGACTCAAAAGAATCGAAGAAAAAAATCAAAAATAGAGGTAATCATATAATCATAATTTTTCTTGTTAACATTTTTATTTCGAAGCATGCATGTATATACACTTTTAAAAACGCCCATTCATAATGTATTTACAAATATACTATTCTGAATACGAAAAATAATATTTGTATCATCTGCTATGCTGACGATGCTGCATTTGTAGCTGAATGCGAGGATGCTGCATTTGTAGAAAGCGCCCTTGAAGCGTCTCTTACGCAAAAATGGCGCTATATAAATTAAGATTAACATAAACATAAAGGCGACTGTACAAGCTCTACCAATCGGTAGAAAAGTACAACGCGACCACCTCGATTAATAAGACCACGAGCGTGACGATCTCAAAACATCTAAGCAGATACAAGCTAGTCACACAAAAGATGTGTCAGACCCATTATGACCTGTGGTATAGAAACTAGGGCTGACGTATTCAGGGCCAAAACCATTCTCGGATGTCCGAGATGAAAATATCGCGCACTACAGCAGGAAGGACTCTCAGGGACAGGATAAGAAACTGCTGACAAATAAGAGAGACCCGTCAGACAGAAGATATTGTTAGATGGGGTGGGAAGAGATGGCGGTACTGAAGAGACCAGGTGGATATGATGGATAACACGAGAATTCCCCTTGTGGTTGTCCTGTAGGTGAAAAGAACAAAGAACAACCGAATGAGTAAAAAATATTGAGCCTCAAGACATAAACGTAAATTTGGGAATTTCGTTTGTTTACGAAATATCTCTTAAAGCCTTTGTTATTTTTATTTAATTTTTGCACCAGTAGTTTTGTATTTTGCGCAAAAAGTTGAACCAAGTTGTCTAATTTCGTTGTTTCTTGCCAAAATTATCAAATCATATCCTTTTTCAAAAAATGTAAAAATAATCTCATTTTATTTTCTGACTCATCTAAGTTTTTTCTTGCATCTAAATTTCTCTTTTCATCTCTTCTTTGTATCTTAAGAACAAAATTGCATAGTTAGATCAAAACAAATGCAATTTTATTGACTGATTCGGTTGTTTTCTTCCATAGATGTAATCATGGGACATAGCATGCTAGAAAAACCACCAAAAATATACCAAAAATAGACGGATAATAAATAGTGGATTACTTAGAGATTCATTTGATTTAACTATTTGAGGTCTATTCCACTATATTTATTTAGAATTGTTAGAACGTTTTCGGGATTTCTCCCATTGTCAATAACAACACGTTTACAACTGTTGTTATTGACAATGGGAGAAATCCCGAAAACGTTCTTACAATTCTAAATAAATATAGAGGAATAAAACAGTGTTGTTTACCCTCATTTTATTAAATATTAAAAATGAATTTCCACAATGTTACAAATAAAAAACTTGAACATTTATTTGAGGTCTGTTCGTTGAGTGACTTTTTTCTATTTAGATTTGTGTGGTCAATCCCATTTTCTTTTGGTTTTGGTACGAGTTTTTCGGGAGAGATGTATTCGAGTGCTTCCTTTGAATCGATGAAGATTCCTATGCAATTATTTTATTTGTCCAAATTACTTTTTATAATAGTGGTTTAATAATACGTTTGCGTTTCGTGTGATTATTCCCTCTGTGAACCTGAATTGATTTTGATTTATTATAGAGTTGGTTTTAAGAATTCCTTTGTAATTCATAATTTTTGTTTTATCGCCAAAAAAAATTCCTTTATAAGTGATTATCCCTCACCACACACAAGAATTTTGATTCTTTTTGATGAGGTATAACATATTATAATAATAATATTATTAAAAAAAGTAAAAAATAAAAATAATAATAAATAAATGTAATTATGGTGATCCCGTCGATCTACACAGAAGTGCTTGGGTGGGCACAAGGACTGGCCGAGCGATTTACCCCACCATTCCCTTTGCGACTACAACACTGACTAGCATACGTGCTTAATTAAGTGCCTTTCAATTGCATTCTATAATCTTGCATTAATAAACCACGCGAGTGCATTTTCCTACTTATCTGTTGTGCCTTACTTATGTTGCTTTGCTTGTCATTTGTACACAACACATACACATAAATTTCACATAAGCCGATCAAAGAATCAGAATTCTTCAATATTCTCTTCAGTTCGTGACCACACGTCGCAAACCTTTCACCAAAAATTCATAATGTTTTTTTTTGTCCTTTATTTCTCGGATTTGGAATTCTGCGCCAAAATTATAATATAAGTTGTCACTCCCGTAATCATCTGAAAGGAATACAAGAATAATTATGTTTTTATTGTTTTTGAAACATCATAAGATAGTTTAAACTTGCAGAAAGAAATATGGAATATTTTAAATTAACTATGTAAACTGAAATTTAGTGAAAGATTGTTGATCGCTTTTCGGATTAACCATACATCAAAACTGATATGAAATCTATCCTAATGATGAACCCTACAATGGGATCCGAAAAGTCGGCCAGAGAGATCTCATATACATGGTAGAATTTCCAAGAAAACTACAAACACAAAATACACAGTTTAATTCTGATACGAACATCGATTCATGGAAGTGAAACCTGGAGCTGACTGAAGAGGAACAAAAGGAAACCAAATACAGTGGAAATGAGATCACTTAGGCGTATATGTGGAAAATTCGTTTACGATAGTATCTAAGAATGAGTGTGTAGATGATTCTAGCATAGTGAATAAATTTAAAAAAGGTCACTAGGGTGATGTGGGCATATTTAAGGAATGAATTAGGTAAGAATGGTAAAAAAGTAAGTGTTGATGGCGCCAGAAAGTGAGGGTGGCCACGGAAAATTTGTCAGGACCAAGTAAATCAGATACTGGAAGATGTTTTTGTTAGAAGCATTGTCCTGGAGAATTTTCGAGCTAGCATTTTTTATTTTATTTATTCATGGGAAACTAACATTTAATCAGATTACACATGATAATTGAACTGTATAGAGACCATCTTACAAGTTTCCACAGAATTAACATGTTATTAACATATATATAGCAGCAATAACTTGAGTTATACAAAAAAAAGAAAAAAAGTGAATGTTTTAAATTACGGATACGGACAAACTATGAGAGTCAAAGAATTGAAGGTAAAAGGGGAATAAGGAATGGATAGGAAAGGACAAGATATATGCAATGATATATGAACGTGTCTGAAGCGAGAGCTTTGGGACCGAAGGATGACTTCACTTACTTTCTGCCTACCCCTGATAATTTAGTTAGCTTGTATTAAGGTACATTATTACGTATAGCATTATACTTATAGGACCCTCAATATTCGTCATTATCAAGTCGTTCCTTTCTTATTAAGTACTGGCTGCACCCGCCCATGCTTTGCTGAGGCTCAGTCTGGTAAAATGGGAACGAAAAAAAAGAGAAAGCACACGTTTCTAATATGTTTGATTTCTCAAAGCTTGTGGGTATTACATGTGTTTTGTTGTTTCATTGTCTGAGCTTTATAGAGATTGTCTGGTTTGCTGACTCAAGAACACGCAATTTATAATTGTCCTTGCTAAATCGAAAATATTGAAATAGATTCGTAACATATTTAGTACATCGTATTTTCAGTTTTAACCTACAACAGGTATGACATTTATATAATAGTACGTGTATCAAAATGTGCGCGTATTTAAAGGCAACGTTGTGTCAAAATTTAAAAAATCATTGAAAAATTTTCGGACATTTAAGATTTTGAACAAACGAACATTCACATTTTCATTTATGTATATTTATTAATAAGATAAGAAACACGGATTCAGAGACTTTATTTAAGAAAAGACTTAAAACGCACTTGTTTACAAAATCTTTCCCAGAACCTTTTTAATATTGTTGTTTTTAACGTTGTTTTTTCTTTACTATTTTATGTTTTGAACTGTTTTTCTTTCTCTTTTCTTTTTCATTTTGTGATTCTATGATTTTAGTATGTAAGAGTTTTTTGTGTGTAAAGCGCCCTTGAGGCGAAATTTTCACAAAAATGGCGCTATATAAATAATCCAATATTATTATTATTATTATTAACCAATATGTAATAATGGTGTATCGACATGACAGTGATTTACTCGTCGTGACGTTGTAAATGTCTGTACATTTATAAGCATTTCCAGGCTATTCACCGGCACCAGTTTTTTTTAAAGAACTTACCCAATTTTGTTTATAAAACTGAACAGGTGGGTACGAAATCGACTTTTCAGGCGAATGTCAAACAAAAATTTCAACGAAAAAACAGGACGAATATCAAAAATGACGGATGTCAACGTGGACGAATATGAGGGCCCATAGTATTGTAAGCGGATGATATTTAAAAAAAGCGAAAGAAAACAAACCTGATAAATGAGAGAATAGTCAATGGGGAACATCCCGCACGCTGTGATGGTTACCTTCTTGTGCAGCAGTTGAACCGAGAAAAGACGGAGCTACAAATTGAAAATCATTTTATAGCGTAACGATGAAAATGTTTAACTGTAATTTCGGATATTTTACACGCACCGTATGTATTACCGAGAAGCGAATCTCGACGTTTCGTTGGATACTTATCCAACGTCATCAGGAGGACGACCTTTACCCATGCCAGTGAGACAAACCAAACGCAATATCGCTACATGATTGAAGGAACACATTGGAGGAATTAAAAACAACAGCTCCAATACATCAGCAATCTGCGAACATGCATCCAAAGGGAATCTCTGTCACTTCATCAGATTTGACAAGGCAAAAATCTTATCAACAGAACCGCATCTTATACCCAGATTAGTGAGGAGTCCATTGAAATATACAAACATCCCAATTTCAATAGAGATGACAGTTACAAACTATCAAGTATTTGGCGCCCTGTTCTAACGACACTGATTCAACCCTTGAGAGAAGTCACAGTAAAATCCGCCGACGTAACTAGTACATATTGCACACTGGCGACCTCTATCGTAAAAGAAGAGAACACTCCACAACAAAGTGCATACAATTTACGCCCTAGAAAGCAGCACCTTCAGTTCGACCTCCATCTCCGCGGGTAAAGGTCGTCCTCCTGATGACGTTGGATAAGTATCCAACGAAACGTCGAGATTCGCTTCTCGGTAATATATACGGTGCGTATCCGAAATTACAGTTAAATATGTCTAACGACCGTAATAACAACCTTAACTCTTTAATAACGATAAAAATGTTTTTATATTCACAATTTTTTGAGCTTTTCCAAATTTTTCAGGAACGCTGTACTGGATTTTATCCCAGGGGACACCATTTATTAAGATATATTATAGAATTATAGATGTCTCATAAAGACGAAATTATATTTTTTTTATGGGAAAGTAGGTATGGAAGTCTTTTATTTTGATGTTCATAGGGATTCCAACCTATCGTACGACTGGCTTAAGTGATCACTTTACACTATGTAACGTTCACCATCACCTATCACATTTTTCGATTTGTATACATATTTAAGTTTTACAACCTGTTTCACATGTGTATTTTAATTATCACTAGCACCACAGTAAATTTCAATAAAACATTAAAAAGGGTTGTAAAACATAAATATGTATACAACTTCCAAAAATGTGAACGTCACATTGTGGCTTAATTAATCACTAAAACCAGTCGTACGATAGGTCGTTAGCGCTATAAACACCCAAATAAACTTTTCCTTAAAACTTTTCTACTTTTCCATAAAAAAAAATATATAATTTCGTATCCATGAGACATCTATAATATATCTTGATAAAAATGTTTTTTGAAATTTTATTTTACTTTTGAAACACGAAAACAGATGCCTATTTGCCGATCCAGATGGGAAAACGGTAATAAATGCGAAATTTTAAGTTAGTTAAGTTAGTTACTCCAACTTACTGATTCCTTCATATCTTTGTCAGTTGCATCCGTCAATATGGAATGTAGAAGCTCTCCTGTTCGATCAGACTGTAATTTTTTTTACATAAATTTGTTTATATTTTATGATTAATGTATTTGTTTTATTGACATATTTCAAGTAGTATTTTGAGCTACTCTTTGTAGAAGATTTGCTTTAAAATCAATAATTATTATGAATAGTTTTATTTGACTTACTTCCTCTTTTAACGAAGAGCTGATTTTGACAAGAGAGAATACTCTGCAAGTAACTTCGACTCCCATCGTAATCATTGGTAAGCATTGGAGAGGTTTATCAAGTATATTTATATGCAAATCATCGAAACGAAAGCCAAACGCAATACTATATAGTGTGATGAATATTACATTGAAACTATACAAAAAAAAAACAATGGTGTTAATGCCAACCACGTCCTTGACGAATTCTGTCAGATTGCATAACTGGAAATGTAAATCTCTGCAACTGCTAATACAAACTGATTTTGTCGGAATTCTTGCATTATCCACGTGTGTATTATTTTGTAAATTGATCAAAATATTATTCAAATTTTCAAATCTGATTTTCAGAGCTTTCATTAGGAGAAATTCTTCTAGCATTGTAAACATCATAATTCTTTCCGGTTGCAAAAAAATTATCAGTTCCACAGAAAACATATTAAAATTTTGAATCCAATTATATAATACTATTGTAATAAGCCAATACATCAGTATAACCCATACAACATTTCTTACATATTTTCCAAAGTTTTTTTTATTGAATATTTCTCCTGTCAATTTAAAATGGTGGTCAAACAAATCAAACGATTGCATTATCTTGTGAAACTTGTGTGTGTTTTTCCAGGAATTAATCAATGAAATTAGGACAACACCGTCGTTCATAAACCATATATTGTATGCTGGTTCACCCCTTATCTTACTATTTAAGTAAAATTGCCAAAGAGCATGATTCCACCACAACATTAGACCAACAGCTGTTGTCAACCACAGAAGGCTGAAATGCTTCCGAGATAACTGTACTGCATTAAGTATTGAAAACCTTCCCTCAAAATGGATTGGAGAAATATTAAGGCCAACAAGGCGTTTGGCTGTCTCAAAGGGTAGCAGTTCTTTGCTAAATGAATTCACTTCTTTAATCGACATTATTCTATGCGTGAAACTGTCATCTAGAATGCCAATACTATCTCAATCAACTTTCAAGACAAAAATGAATATTATTCGTTTCACTATAAAACTTATCCGTATGTTTTTTTGAGCGAATGCCCCTAATTTTTGATATATTGATAACGTATAAGGCTTTTTGTATTTCCTGTAAATTATTAACCCCGACACGTGTGTCAATTCGTAGTGAAGTATCCATTGTTAATATTCTTCTATATTCATTTTTCGAATCAGATTAGTAAATTACGTTAAAAAAGCGGGAATAAAATCTTCATAATGTTGTCCAAATACATATGCCTACATATTTTTGAGACTATCATCGAAAAATCTTAAAATAATATATTACGGTTTTGTTCAATCCCAATTACCAGTACGGTATTATTGGATTGGGAGGGGCATACAAACCCCCTACATCAAAATTAGAAACAACCCAAAAATTATAATTAAAATAATTATCAAGAAAAAAAATGACTACCCAAGTTCCCAACTATATAAAGAATTCAAGGTACCAAAAATATACATATAATCCAAATTTTTTAAATATTTACATTAAATACAAGAAGCGATTTTCGATCTACGAGATTTATTTATTTTGATATATATAGGTGCTTAATATATCAAAATTTAATTTTACCACAACCCAAAATTTTAGTTTCCTTGGTGTTGATTTTTTAATTATCTTCTCTTAACAATCAGAAAAATAACATCTTCTTCAAACACAGCAAAATTATTTTGTGGTGATTATAATTATAATTTATAGAATTAAACTTTGTTTACATCACTTTTTTATTATTGAAAAAATTCAACAAGTTTCGAAGCCAATGGCTTAACATGCCTGACGAAGAAGCCATTGGCTTCGAAACATGTTGAATTTTTCTATAATAAAAAAAGTGGCGTAAATAAAGTTTAATTCTATAAATTAAAAGAAAGAGAACGGATCAAAATTAAATTAAAATTGAAACCAAGAAACATGTCAGTATACAAACATCTTTTAGACAAGTAATATGATCATGAAATTGTTTGAAAATGTCAGTTCACATCTTCCATACCCGATATTATGAAATGAAAACAGAATTAGTTTACCAGTCAACCCACCAGACAAACCAGAAAAGACTACTCACTATTAATTCTTACTAATGTAATATTTGTTTGTATATAATCATACATTCAATTCTTTATTGTACTGTTTAGATTAATGCATACTCATTAATTTTTCCTTATTTTAAATGTTAAACTTTATTAATGTATGTAAAAAGAACTAATAAATAAATATAAAAATAAACAAATTCTCAGCATTCGTAAATTATGATAATAAAAAATTAATATCACGGTATTTGTAAATTAATGTTTAAATCGACGAATTTTTGAAACATTCAACCTTTGTAATTTTAAATAATTAATTATTTTTCCTCATTTTAAATAAATTATTATTTTTAGTCATCATCATTCTTAACTATTTTCTCCTCTCCCTCAAGCCCAGCGAGCTTTCGGACAACCTGCAGCCTCTTGATTATCTTTCAGACAACCTGCAGCCTCTTGATTATTTTCTGGCACCTTGGGATTACTGCATTTGTCCAATGATTATCCGTCCTTCGAGCAACGCGACCTGTCGACTGCCATTTTAGGGATATATTTTAATCTCTTCATAATTAACAAAATACTAACTTTACTTCAAAATATAGAAATACTCCGTTTATCTCTAGGTATATGATATGAAATTGTTTTAGAAAATATTTCCAAAATGTTAATTAAATTATGGACAACATTTTTTATTTGTCTTTTTGATACCTCGTCACAGTGATTGATCATTCTACGTAGAGGAGAGTAATAGCCTAGATTGGTGTTATAGAGCTTAGTGCCAAATAGGATTGGAGATCTCAGTGATCGAACGGCGATGTTTTGCTGAAAGTATTGCTGGGGTGTACGATTGTTTTTCGGGGTAGTATTAGGTCTGTTATTTTTATCCTGTTATTTTTTTTAAGAGATATTGGGTGAGAATTTTCGAATCTTTTGTAGTGAGTATCAAGCGAATTGCTTATACCTTGTCAGTTCATCAATGATTTCAAAAAAAATTCTTAAAAAAATTCTTTGGATTTTTTCTGCTCTGTTGTGGATATCGCGTCTGGGTGACCAGATTTTTGATGAGAATTCCAATATATTTCTGATTTGGAATTTGTATACAGTAATAAGTACTTTAGTATAACAGAACTCTTTCGTTGTTCTGAGAATGAAAACGAGTGTTTTGGATGGTCATAAAAATTTGTTAAATTAATGAGAGCGGTCGAAGCAAATTCTCAAGTTCTCTAAAATGTGGCACTAAATGTGGTTGTACTATAAGGGATGATAAGCAAAGTAGGTGAAGGACACAGGTAAGGAATAAATACTGACATGGTATATTCACTGGGTGTATTGTTGCGAGATTACAGAGTCCGACTGAAAGATTACATAGCTAAAGCGTGTACTGTCGGTACAGTGGTCGAGGTTTAAATGGCGAAGTATCCATATGTTCATAATGACGTACGTCGTACGTAGTTGTGGGGTATAAAAGTAAAGGCATCAGTATCCAAAAAATCAAAAATAAATTTTAAATGCAATCACCGAGGATTACTAATTTAAAATGTTCTGAATTAGTATTACTGAATTTCCATGATAGGTATTATTGTTCTTGATATTATGTATCTATTCTTCCAAAATCATGTTTTCCATAAATTTATAGACTATGTTTCCTATAAACTCTCTAATTCATTAAATAATAAATTAATAATCCTTGATGACTGCATTAAATTTTCTTTTGGATATTGTCATAATTTAAAAAAAAAATTATTACTCCAAAAAATATGTAAATTTGAAGGAAAATTGTTGACAAATTTTTTCTCCAGTTAATTTAAAATTCACCCACATACTTTCTAAATCACATTGGTTAATTAAGTCAACATTGGGGAAATTTGGTGGTAAAAATCTTTTAAATATAGGAATTTTTAGAAAATTTTCACGCAATTCACATCACACTAAACAGACAAAATTGTTTTTAGAATTAATGCGAAATATTCTTATTTTACCAAATGATAATTTTTCAAGTCATACTTCTTTTGGCACATCCAGGGTAAAAAAATTACCATAACGGAAGTTGCGCACGCAACGTGTATCGGAATTACCATAGATGCCAAAATGAATTATTGTCGGCTGTCAGATTCTGTTTACATGCGAGTTCACGAATATTTCGATCGTCTTTTAAGAAAAGTTTTGATTGTCACCAAACATTATGGGTGGAACTCGAGAATTTTTTATTTGTAAAAACGACGTAATTGTCAGATGTTTTCAAAACGCTTTCAAAACATTCATTCATTTGACATTCAATACGGAACCGTTTTAGACCGAAAATAAATGAAGTGGGTAGATATTTTGACATTTTTCTTAAATGCACACTTTTTTTGAAAAGGAACAACGTCTCAATAATGTAGCCATATTGAATTCGTGCCATCTATCAGATTTTGATTGCACGCAAGTTCGCGAATGATTCGATCGATATTAAGAAAGTTTTTGCTTGCATCAATTTTTAAAAATATCCGTATTATTTTTGTGTAAGTATGAGTATTCAATTATTTTCATGAAACTCGACTAAATAATCGACAATGATCCGTGTAGATTTTTACGACTCAATACTTTGAGCGTTATCAGTATATAAGTTTGTCTTTTAGTTTTTCGCCAAGTTCATTCGGTTCAAATTCAATTAATATTCCTTAATTCGGTTTCGGTAAATTAAATACAAGAGATGACTCTAAACTTTTTACCTACATTTAACTGTTTATTTTTCATAGTATTTTTAGTACTCAATCAATCGAATATTTAAACAAAGTAATTTAGTGAGAAATAAAATACTTTTGCATTATGACATTTTTTTAATTCAAGTTATCTACATTTACATATGTTTAACTATATATAATGATATAATTAATCATTTACAAAGAAGTATCTATATAAAATAAAATCTCTTATATCAAAATGGATTTAAATTGGTTTAAACTGAAACTTTTAAACCGGTGCACGTGACTTTTGACTTACGTCATTAAAATCGTTTTTATTTAATGTTCTTTACGAAAAAAAATGTCAAAATCAACTTGATCGATCAAACTACTAAACATATATTTTAATTAAGAGTAAACTTTCTAACGAATCACCCAATGTAGATAAATTACTTATGATGTTTCGGGAACTACTTTATAGATAATTTCGAAGATGGACAGTTGAAAACATATATTAATTTTTTTCAGGAATGTAATTATAATTTTTCAGTTATCATAAGCTTAATATTACAATCTTAGATTGTGCATAAATGCCCGAATAATTACTAATGTTTATCTTTTACTTTACTGTGCCATATAGAAGTGAAAATAACTATTTTACATTCTGTGGCTAAAAAATTTTGCATCAATAATACGTTAGAGAAAAACTCTTTTTAAATTAACTAAATAAAATACTAAAACAATTTTTCATGTAGGCCTTTAAATTTAATATTACTTAAATCAACTAAAAAACTCGGTGTGAACTAATACTAAGATAATATACTAGAAGATGGTCCCGCTCAAAGCCTCAGCATTCATCGAGCTTGTACGAGAAGATGTATGAATGTGGATGAAGCTAGACTTGTGTGCTAGGACAGAAGAGTGCGGCGCTCCATCCTCTCTACCTTCTTCTGTGGGAAAACTTCTGATGGTGTGTTAGTTAATTAGAAACAAGAAAAGCAACGCTAATAACACTCACACATACACATGACCGCATACGCACACGCACGTACGTCAAGATACACTACATCAAGCATAGAAAAATAATGTGTAAGGAGCGTAGCCAACGGCGGGTCCTTTTATCCGAATGTACCACTCTCTCTTCAATATTTTTCTTATTATCACATCATTTTTATGTTCTCTTCAATAGACACTGCATACTGTACCAAAACCAATATGTAGGTTGTCACTCCGAGAATCATCTGGAATAAATATACAATATCATTATATTACAAGTGTCGGACAAGACGAAAACCGGCGACCCTGAAAAGGGCCTTTCTTCACAAACCTGCCTAAGATAGAGCCCTTTGAATAATAACTTAAAAAAGTTATTTAATTAAATTTTGTAATTGATATTATACTTGAATCATAAGGAATTGTGAGCGCAAACGCGTAGAAGGACACCAATAAATAAAACCCTTTGGTTATGCCCAGCGCATTTTTTATTGAAAATAACTGATGTGAATTCCTTGTTTATTTCTGAATTTAAATTTATTTGTTTATTTATAAGATATTTTATACGTACATGTGAAAAATACTATTAATTTGTATTACCAGGCTCGCCAAAGAGACAATACGGACAAAATTGTTGTACCAAGCTTGGCGAGCCTGGCACTTTTTCACTGATTATTTCGTCATGGGTGGTCCTGAGGGACATGTTTTAATGGAATAAAATAAAAATAAATTAAATAAATAAAAATATCTTAGTTAAACACCACTTATATTTATTTTCAAATCGAACCAGGTTTTCTACGACCGAAGCTTCTTCAGGGAGAATCTTAACTGCGTGTTTGCTTCCTTCGAAAATTTAAAAATAAATTGTTATGAAAAAACTATAGAAAAGGTTATGAAACCTATTTAATTTAAATTTTGAATGCGGGAATTTTGACTCAAATTATGAGTAGTGATCCCGCCGACAGAGGTCGGTGGTGTCGATTCCTGAAATGCCGTCCTCTGACTGGTTGTTGCAAATGCGCCTAGGCGTGCGGGCCCTAATAAGCTTTTTTGAATAAATTCGGTGACAAAGGCGAGCAGAAGTTAGAGCTAGTTAGTTAGAGCTATTCTGTTCCACCTGCGCTCGCCTCCAGATCTATTTGTGACTTTCTTTTTTCTCCTACTCGAGACCTGCTTCGACCGTGGAACGCTCTGAGTTTCTCAACAAAATTTTGTTTTCATCAGAGAATTTGCGACATCGGTTCCATCAGGTTGACCTGACCAAGGACAGTGGAATCACCCCCTATTTTCGCGTGTTCCCATTAGGAACAATAAGTTAAGCTTTCTCTCCAGCCGTCATTAGTGCTGGAAGTATAGGAAGTTCTTCTAGAGTCTAGAGGTAAAGAACTTTAAATTTAAATAAACCACGTAAAAATCATGGTAATGGCTGTGGTATTGGCTTTTGTAAATATAATTTAATGCCATCAGTGTTTCTGTGTATTGGAGACAAATCAATAAAGCAGGTAATGCAATTTAAATATCTAGAAGTTGAGATATCTGGTTACGGTGATCTCTACAATGAAGTTAGAGAGCAAGTCAAGAAGACAGCAGCGATATCCGGCTGCTTAAAGAAGACAATATGGAGGAATAACCATCATGCTGACAGATACAAGGCCCAAATCTTCAAAACCTGTGTCAGGTTCACTATGACACATGGTATAGAAACTAGGCACTTCTTTGTTAATATAAATCTTTATTAGCGTGCATCCATATTGGTTACAGTGAGAACCAATTTTAGTTTCTCAAAAATGTGTTGAAAATAAGCAATTCGTCTTTCTATTGTTTCCATACGTTAATTTTTTTTTAAATAAGTGGATTTCCATTTAAATATAAAATTGTGTATTGAAAGATGCACTGGCTATTTTATAAGTCACACAGACCATCGGTCAGGTAATTTGGTGATAACGGCGTTAAAACAAAGCGTTAAAACAGGCGAAATTTATAAAAGTAGTAATTTTTAATATGATTAAATGTACTTAATCTCAATGTTTTGTTATTTTTTTTAATATTTAAATTGTTCCATTATGGAAATAAAATGCCCAGGTACACAGCGTAACATGACAGAGATTGGCAGATATGGTCATTATATGGAAATGTTTCGAGAAAAAGTGTACCAAAGATAACTCTATTGCTAGAAAGATTAAATAGGGCTTTGGGATAATATTTCTTTTGTATTAATAACAAAGTATTTTGTTGACTTTTTTTAAACAAATGCTTTAAAAGTGAATGGATCTTTCATAATAAAATTAATTTAATGCATGTTTAACTGCAATTTTGGTAACAAGATTCGAAAATTTTACACCAATTTGACTCTTTAGACTGCAAAAACGTGAATCATGTACTACGGCGCCTTCAATGGCCGTTTCACTCGGCACATAACTTGTAATAATTCTGTTATTATTGCCTTTCGGGTCCAACAGACATTGTCAAATTATCGGCGAGGCTTAGTATTATATAAATTAATATAATTTAAGTCCCAGGGGGACGACGAAACTATTTTTGTGGATTTAAATGTCAGAGCAAAGTACCTTCTGCCGACCACGGCAGTTGAACGGCCGAATGATTTGAACTGACACAATAAGGATAGCCTTCTTCGGACGTTTGAAATGAGACTACTTCGCACTATAGCAGGAAGAACCAGAAACTCTAAAATAAGAGAGACCCGTCAGATAGAAGATATCGTTACACGGAGCAGAAGGTTACGGTGGTACTCGAGAGAGCTCGTGGATAAGATGGATAATACAAGAATTTCTCATGTGGTCGCCCACAGTATACCCGGAGTACATCGCATGCCAGAAAGACCACAAAAAATGGAAAGATATCTGGTGCTCTACTTCCCAACAGAACGGCTCCCGTTCGGTAACATTCTTTGTGAATTTATTAAAATTAAATAAACATATAAAGTCCATCATTTGTCGGGTTACAGCCAATGATATAATAAACTGTAGATACGTTACAAGCGTGAAATCGTGATAAGTCAAAAATAAGGTGATTGCCTCACTTGCATTCGTTACCGAACGACTCGAAACAAAACGCTGACTAAGAAAACTACGCCGAAAAAAGTCCCGGGGAAAGAGGAACAAAGAATCGTATATTATTGTAAGAATGAGTATGTTATTTTAGTCACCGTGACTTCAAATTACCTAATTTTTACGTGATTACTTGATTATGTGATTTGTTTTCTCTTTGAATGCGATATTTGCTAAATATGAAAGCCGGGTAGTATGGGAATAACGTGTCTATTTTATAATACGTAAATGGTTACAGCTAATATAATTTTAATTCAGATGTGTCTATTTAAAATGTCTTCTCACATTTTAAATTCCTAGAAATGGAACATCAAATTAAATTTTATTGCACAAGAGTCAAACTGACTCAAAGAAAACAATTGAAATTATGGATTTTATTTATGAAATAGTCAATTGTGAGTTTTAAACACGTGTATACAAAATCGATAAAACATAATATTATTGATTGATGAAGTATTATGCACAGTTGACAGATAAAATATAAAAATGAAATGAACAAACCTGATAAAAGAGAGGATAGTCGATTGTGAACATTCCACACGCCGTGATGTTTATCTGCTTTTGCAGAAGTTGCACTGAGAATTCAAGAAGCTGCAGATAGAACACAATATAAATTAACTATTAACGTTAATGGAATTTTAATTAATAATTTAACATATAATAAATAAAAATATACGTTGTTTTCATCACTAATATATTTAAAATATAAGAGAATATGGATATACAAACAGAGATTATCACATGCAGATACATAATAGATATGATATAAAGATATAAGGTATAAATCAAGAATTATTCAAATAAATAGGGCAAACAAAGTAAGAAAGATATGGTGCGAAGCGAAAATTATTATTATTAAAGTAATTATTATATTAGTAAAGAAAAGTATTTATGTAATTATTAACATAAAAACAATTAAAGAAAGTAAAACTAAAAGAAAACAGTGTATGGGAAATGAACAATAATAAAAAACTAACACGAAAGCAAATTTAAAAGATAACTATTTATAAAAAAAAGTATTTGATTCAATTTTCAATTTACTATTAAAACTTTTTTTTATTTCCAAAATTTCTAATTTATCAAACTATTATTCTGCATAATTTGTAAACCTTTCTTAATATCAAAAGAATGATCCATTGCCAAAAATTGATTCGCTAATTCAGAATAATTATTGCTCCTTAAACACCTCAAGTGTTCCTTATCTCTAACATCAAAATTTATACACGTTTTTCCTATATAAACATGTTGATATTTTCAATATAGGAGTGGTGAAAACATACTATATATTTATTTATTGATTTTATTAATAAGGTCACTACAAAATCATTTTGCTCTTTTTGAAAACGTAAATAATCAGCATCAAAATGGATGGAATAAAACTATTTTTACTCTACTTGAGTTTAATTACATAGGTACTATGGAGTGTGACAGAACCTCACATCATATGTGAGGTATTAAACGAACTACATTGAAATAGACATAACACGGCTTAGGAAGAAATATCTTTAATCAGGTACTTACAAAACGAGCCGTAAGTATAAAATGGAAGGATGGTTGTAAGGGAAATATTGAGAGGAGAGGTGAAGCGTTTTTGAATGTGATATTGTTAACCCTGGAAGGCTTTTGATATTTTTTGTTCGCGGTGGTACATTTAATTATTTTATTTAATTAATTTTAGCATTTTTTTTAGAAATATATTATGTTTTGATGGAAAAGTTAGAAAAAATGCAGTCTAATTATTATTTTTAAATTAATGTAAAATATCATCGTTATTCCACTTTAAAAATCTAATAATATAAGTAACAGAAAAAAAAAAATTTTAAGTTAATTAGTCATGAATACGTTTGTATGTCAATAATATTACTAAAACATTAAAAATATAAATAATTATTTGGCGCAGTTAAGACATATTTCTAAAACATTTTGACACCATAACTTTGTCACACGATGCTTCTTATAAATACAAAAAGCCTAAATTCTTCTCTTTTTGACGCAAAAGACCTTTTGGTTCTTGAACAATATTAATAGCGGCTGTCCAGATTGTTATTTTCTTTTTAGCGGGAAAAACATTATTTTTATCATGGACTATTTTTTTATTGTTCGATCAATTGTATATGAGCTTCTAATGGCTGAGGACTATTTCGAGAAATGATAAAAACGCTTGAAATACTAACAGATCCAATGTAGTTGAAAAAGAAGTTGTGGATTCATCAGTGTTTTCTAACGATGGGTTTTTGTCCATTTCGCAAACATGTCCACTTCTAACTAGTCACTCAATCTCACTGCTTCATATTACTCTTCAGTGTTATTTTGGTCCTCTACCTTATTCAGAAATCTCTCGTTCGTTTTTTCTGCAATGTCTCACCCATTTTCAACTTAAAAACTAAATAAATACCTCAAAATAAAACAAAATAAAAATACAACACTTACCAAAAAAGGTAAATTTATTTTCTATCTCTTATTAATTTACAACAACATTCTTCGTATCTCGAAAATGGCGACACTTATCAGCGTGTCACAGCTGTCCCTTCCAACGTACTATCGATAACTAAGTTGATACAAATAATCAACGCGATACACTCAATAGTTCGAAAAAGAACGCAACAAATGTTCACCATGTTAATCGAATTGACAACAGTAGCATTCCAGCGTTAAACAAATTATTACCCGAGTTCAAATTTCTTTTTAATGGTGAGGTTTCAAAATTATTCTTTTTATTACCGTTGCGCGTGACGATATGGTACAAGTAATGATTTTCATTAATAGTACAATTATTTTTGTTTGATATGGTACAAGTAATGATTTTCATCCATTATGTGGTTCGCGAATTCAGAAAAATGATTATAACATAGATAAATACGATGCTCTATTAGTCTTATTGAGATTTCTAATATTAATTTTTCATTTATACCTAATAAGTAATTAAACTCAAGTGTATTTAAAATAGTTTTACATCCACTTTGAAGTTAATTATATTCCCAATAAACTAATTAAAATTATTTCGTTCCTGCTCACCGATTCTCTAAGTTTCCTGTTGATTTCATGGGTCAATAAGGAATGAACAACAGCTCCAGTGCGCATAGACTAAAATAAATATTATTTTTCTGTGTTATAATTTTAATTGATTGATGATTAAAAAAAATTAATTATTCATACTTATTAACATTCAATACTGTTTTCTTACTTCCGTTTTTAGCGATGCACTGAACTTTGTAAGTGTAAAAGCCCCCAGAACTAATTCAATCTCTGTCGCAATAGTCGGAAAACATAACAGAGGATCATCAAAAAAACTTACAACTTTGTCATCATAGTAATATCCAAAGGTAGAACAGTAAATTAAAAGGAACATTCTGGTGAAGTTATATAGTAGATACATAACAGTTTGGCAACTCATCACGTCCTCGAAAGTACTTGTCAAATTGCACAATTCAAAATGTAGATCTCTGCAGATCACTACTCTCGATTTTGGGTCCAGGAATGATTGCATATTATTCTTCTTTAGCCATTTTGTTGCACGTGTTGCATTTATAGCCGAGCGTGATTCCACCAGTACTTCGTTCAAATTTTGAAATCTGTCTTTCAAAGCGCGCAAAATTAGTAATTTTTCCAACAATGCAACTGTTAATATTCTATCGGGTAAGTAGTAAATGATCCAATCCAGAGCGAGAATTTTCGAGCGAAACGCCTTATTATAATAGACCATCGAAAGACACCAGTAAATAAGTGTAGCTATCGATATGTTTCTCACATATTTAGAAAACTTTTTGTTATTTATAATCTCTCCCGTTGATTCAAAACGGCTATCAAATGACTCGAATGATCGCATCATCGCGTGGAACTTTGTCGTATTTCTCCAGTAATACAGGACTACCACAATTGTAATGTTTCCGCTGCCGAACCATAAAAGATCGGCTACCTCATAACTTGCGCCGGTTTTTTTATTAAGAATTATTAAACCATCTTTCCACCAAATGAAAAACCACCAAAATATTTGGCAAGCCGCTATGGTAAGCCACAAAAGACTGCAATTCTTCCATGGTAATTGTACCGAATTGAGTTTTGAAAATCTTCCCTTAAAACAAATCGGGGAGATATTGAGACCAACGAGACGTTTTATGGTATCCATAGGCGCAAGTGCTCGGCTTAATGAAGACATTTTTTTAGTTTTTTTTGAAATTGTATAGCAAAAATTCTAAAAGTAATTCAATACACAGCAACCGACAGCTTCACAGTATTTTATTCGAGTAATTTAGTATTCTCGTTGATTTTCTATGAGAAATGTTTTTTTTCTAAATTATTGATTTATTCTACGCCTCGAATAAATTTTCGAGTTTATTTATTACACTTATATTTCATTAAAAAGATAATCATTAAATTGACAGTAGAAATATTTCTTTACTGTTAAAATTGGCCAATTTGCTTGAATATGTAAAAGTAGTAATTCGTTCCGACACGTACAATTTCGATGGTGAATACGATGGTATTTTATTATATATTTTGCTAACAACTGTATTTCCTTATTTCTTTTATTTTGAAAATTAATGTTTTTGAATGATGGTATATCATGCACATTGTACAACAGAGTTTGAAAAATTAATTATGTTGTGGATCTGTTAAATATTTTTAACTTCTTCAATTACTGCAAAATGACTTTATGGGTAACCACATTTTTGTTAAATTATGAATATGTTTCGGAGCCAATTGTCCCTTCAGGATATAATGTATACTTTTTTTGGTCACAATCCCCCGATTGGTCTGCACCAAGCATTCGATCTCTTCACTCTTCACTCCTCTCTGTCACCTCTGCCAGCCTCTTCATTTCTTGGTAGGTGCTCTAGCGCACATCTCCAATAACCTGGTTAATTTATAATCAAAATAAATAAAAATTTATAATCAAAGACATTAACAATATCTAAAAATGTCCTTAGGTTTTCACGGCCATTCATAATCTTCTACGTATAGTTTTCTGGGATATTCTGCCGTGTATCAGGGCTGATGATGGACCCTGTACTGGGATCCGAAACGTCGGCCAGAGAGGTCACATGTGCACGACAGAATATCCCAGAAAACTATACACAGAAGATTAACAATATCTGAACCTCTCATCGGCAGGTGAAATATTAAACTACATATCTTACCTACATAAATAGGAATGAGCTGGGCTGCTTTTGGCAAACTCAAACATATCTTCGAGAATAAAAAGATCCCAATTAGCCTAATAAGAAAAGCCTTTAAATCGTGCGTACTACCAGTGATGATGTATGGAATGGAGACTATGGCTCTTACAAAGAAATGTGTAGAAAAGCTCAAATGCACGCAACGATCCATGGAGAGATCCATTCTTGGAGTAAGCCTAAGAGATAGAATTAGAAACGACGAAATTAGGCGCAGAACTAGAGTAGTGGATATCATGGATCGTGTAGCGAAGCTAAAATGGCAATGGGCAGGACACATTGCAAGACAGGATACTACAAGATGGCCTCCCAGAGTTCTGAAATGGAGACCTTGGGAAAATAAAAGAGGCATCGGAAGACCTCAAAAGAGATGGGCCGTTTATATTGTCGCTGTGGGGGGAAAAAATGGCTACAATAAGCCAACAACAGGGAAGAATGGAAAAATAAGGAAGAGGCATATATCCAGCAGTGGAAAGACGAAGGCTGAAAGAAGAAGAAAGAAAACATATCTACATTCAAAAATAGAAAAAAAGGCTTCGATAGAAATACAAGTATTTCATTGGGTACCTACTGATAAAAGTAGCCGGAGTTACTGGTAAGGTAGAAGAGTAGTTGCAACGGGAATACTCAATGGGATATTCATATAATTATCTTATACATATATGGGATATTCATATAATATATTAATGATCAAATTCTTAATGTGTTATTCTGACGATTGAATTTATGCTTACTGTTTCAAATAATTTTTTTTATACGAGAAAAATGCAATGCGGTAGTAGGTACTGTATTTTGTTTTTTAAATAGGGATATGAACACGGAATACGCGTCACATCAATATTGTTACTATTTTCAAACTAAGCGAAACGCTTGTGCTATGAAAATAGGACTAACTTTCTAGTCTGGAGTGAGGTTCGAACCCGCGACCTTTGGATCTCGAGGTGAGTGTCCTAACCACAAGACCAACAAGCTACTCTATTTAATACATTAAATACCTTATTTGTTAAATAATACATAACACATAAGTATTTAATGTGTATTTTAGATTTTATAGACTATGCGCGTTCACATTTTGTTCAGCTATACTTCAACTTTACAAGTAACCAATAAATGACAGCCTTGTAAAGAAATATTTTTGTATAGTTAATATAAATATACATTGTTTTCACCACTTATATATTGAAAATAGAAAGCTGGTTGAATAGCATTCGGGATTTTCTTAACTGAAAACTAATTAAACAATTTAAACTTTTTAGTTAAAAAATCCAAAATTCAACCAGCTCTCTATGCTAACGATAAATTTAAAAAACACATATTAAAAATAAGGATAAGGATGACTCTTTTAAAAATTTCTGTGTTTATAAATTGATTTTTTATGATTGTAATTATTTTTGTTTAGAAAAAAACTAGTATAAATTTTGATCAAAGAGTAAGGAACACTGGAGGTGTTTGAGTAGCAATAATTTTTCCGAATTTGCGAATCATCTTTTGGTTATGGATCATTCTTTTGATATAAATAAGGGTTACATACAAAATATAAAGAATTACAGTTTAATAATTTAGAAATTTTTAAAATAACACAAATAACCAGGTCCTCTTTACAAATAGTTATCTTTAAAAAATTTTTTCATTTTAGTACCTAATTATTATTCAATTTTCCATATATTATTTTTTAATATTTTTACTGTCTTTACTTCAATTTTTGATTTTTAATTTGTAAGTATACATTGTATTCTGACAAAGGGACCATTGGCCCTGAACATGTTGATATTTTCAGAATAAAAGTGGTGAAAACAAAGTATATTTTTACATTTTATATCAACAATGTCACCACAAAATCATTTTACTCTTTTTGAAGAAAATATTTTTGCAATCACTTGCATTTTATATGTTTTTTTTAAATTCTCTGGAGAAACCAAAGCCATTCCATTAAGGTCTCCAATGTGTTCGATAGGGTGTCTTATAGACTTCACCCCTTTCAGTGCAATTGAGTTGCCGACATTTCGAAGGGTAGAACCACATATACACGTATAGTTTAAGATTGTACCTCCACCCACACTGTTAACCCAATCATGTAGGGATTGGTCATCATATTTTTCATTCTAGATATTAACAATCTAATAAGATTTTTCGTTGTTCTTCACTTCAGAATATGACGTATTATTTTTAACTCGAAAGGGTAGGAAAATTGAAACACAAAGGAAAATCTTTGTATAAAACACGAGGAGAAAACAAAAGTGGTCGGTGGTTCGAGCCCCATTCCAGAATAGCAGCAAGTTAGTCGTATTTTCATAGCACAAGTGTTTACATACTTACTTACCATCATGCCGTTTCCCCGTGGGGGTAAACAGAGAGGATAGGGCGCGACACTCTTCTGTCCTGACATACTACTCTCGCCTCACTCACTCATACATCTTCGCATGCAGGCTCGACAGTTGTTGAGGTTCCTAACGGGACCATCTTCCAGTATCTGGTTAATCTGGTCGTACCACGTCTTCCGGTCGCCCTCTATTTCTGGCACTGTCAACACTTGCGTTATATATATTTCATGTCCAAACCACCTGAGTGACCATTTTATATTTATATTTATTATGAATAGAACACAACGTTGTTTACTTTACACAATGATATTTTAATTAAACAAATTAATTAAAACGTTTTCGATGCTTACTGCATCATCTTCAGTAATATACTAACTTAAGACTAGAAGACTTTTTATCAACTACATAGGGGCGGGAGTTGTCAGGAGTGGGGGAGGGGCAGGCGGAAAGTGAAAGTGGTTGCTGGGAGGGGCTAGAATGGTAAGAAGGAGGGATGTAATAGGTGTTGTTTGTATGTTTAAGGCCTTATCATTATTTAGATGAATTTCTATATTTTCCAAGATGTATTTTCCATATATTTTCCAACATGTATTTTCCATATATTTTCCAACATCTTGGAAAATATAGAAATTCATCGAAATAATGATAAGGCCTTAAACATACAAACACCACTTATTACATCCCCCCTTCTTACCATACTAGCCCCTCCCAGCAACCACTTTCACTTTCCGCCTGCCCCTCCCCCGCTCCCGACAACTCCCACCCCTATGTAGTAGATAAAATGTCTTCTAGTCTTAAGTTAGTATATTACTGAAGATGATGCAGTAACCATCGAAAACGTTTTAATTAATTTGTTTAATTAAACTGTCATTGTGTGAAGTAAACAGCGTTGTGTTCTATTCATAGTTATTTACAATGAACTTCCACAAAGTTAATCACGAAAATTTCGAAATATTATATTTATTATGCTTAGATCATCTTTACATTCATTTCTATTATCTTCGTTCTTTACTCTATCATAAATGAATTTGCCACACATACGTCTGAGAGATCTCATCTCTACTGCATTCAGTCTGCTTTCGTTCCTCTTCTGTTTCACTGTTTCTATTTCTGTTTCACAAGTGTTAAGCTTAGTTTAAAAATAGCAATAATATTGATGTGACACGTATTACGTGTTCGAATCTCTTTAAAAAAAAAAAACTTTACGTCTATCGATTACGATACCACTGTATCTTTGTCAGGAGGAACGTAAAATATCCATTACATTTTTAATTAAAAATTAACTTGTTTACAAAAATAAGTTGGTACGTGGCTGCAGTTATAGTAGGGGTGCGGGAGATTGATAATGTATAATGATACAAATGGAACACGTGCGAAACGTGCGTCTTTTGGATTGGATCGTGTTCGTGGATTGTTTCTCTGGGGAAACCTAGACCGATATTTCGGCAAGGTAGCACTTATCATTGACAACGCATGGCTTCAAAAGTTACGGTAGAATCTTACTTTTTAATGGGAGAAGTAAATCTCCCACAGAAAAAATAAATCCTTTTGTTTATACATATATTTATTAATTGGTATTTATACCAATTAAAAAAAAATTCTCACTGTTACACAAATAAAACTCAGTAATCTGCATAGTAAAGAGATTAGTTTATTTTTAAAATACACAAAGTTAATTATTATGATAAGGTAAAAAAAAACATTTATATTATATTTATTGAATGGCTTCTATCAACATTTTTCTCCCTAGTTTTAACATATCACTTTAAATTTGATTTGTACCCTGAGCTATATAATTTTTCATTGGAAATATTATTAATAATCAATCAAAATATATTACAGAAACGTGGAAGATAAAATATAATAATGTGAATAGCATGCATGAAGCATTCGACTTAAAAAATCAGGATGCAAGTAAATTAAGCGTGGATTTAAAAAATGAGTTTTATTTAAGCTTCGAACTACACACACAATATTTTAATTACTTCTTTGGTTTCCTCCTGACTATAACCTAAATACCTATTCCTATTAACTATACAAACCTCTCACCATCAGGTATAGTTATTAACTATGCTGGTTATTAACAAGAGGAACTGCTCTTGTCGAAATTATAGTAGTAATTTATAACTTAAAATGTGTGTGGAGTACAAAATTAAATTAAAATTCATATTTTAATTAAAATAAATATTGCACCACTTAGTAACTGCCAAATCGCTCGATGATATATATCATTGATTGTATATTTATTCTCTGAATTGTATTAATATTATTAGGTAAGTAGTTGCAGCGGAAATTATCTGAAAAAATAAAGTGAATTCAGTGAGTTTTTTTACAGTGAATTAAAAAATTATATAAAATAAAAACATAATAAATGCTAAGTAAAAGTGTTGTGAGTCAAAAAAAAAAATGATTTCACAGGAAAGCAAAATGTTTAATGTTCCAAAATGGAACTGTCATTTGTCGTAGGACATTAATATTTTTATTCATTAATAGTGAATTAATACATTTTTTAATCGATGCTGCGAAGATTCAAGAGCGAGTGGTCCTAGTTTTAACTAACTTTAATATGATTAAAATAATTAAAACTATATTTTAATCACAATTAAATTTTATTGTAAAAATTCAACTTGTTTCGAGAACGATGGATGCTCCCTTCTTCAGAACAATGAACGTTCTAGAATTAATATTCAAGTAATGACAGATCTATTATAATGAGAGAGGATTAGATGAAGCATAGTTACAAATTAAGTAGTTATAAAGTCATTATAATGGAAACACTTTTGAGGGGACTATTTTCAAATGTTTTAAAATACTTCTCCCAATTTTTGGGGCATAAAAACAAAGGCAGCAATATCCAAAAAATTAAAAACATGTTTTGAAACCAGTCACGGATTTAATAAATTATAGATATAATGTGTATCTATCTTCTAAAATAATATTTCCTATAAATTATAGACTATATTTCCTATAAGATCTCGAATTCAGTGAATGATAATAATCCTTGATGACTGCAAAAATTTGAAAAAAATTAATATTGTTTTCTATACAAATATTTTCCATGATGAATATTTTTTTATTTTTAACATACTTTCTTATAAGTTTGATAAACTTTTACATTGTCTTGCCTTGTTCACTATTTTAAAGAAAACTTAATCAAAAAAATCACACATACAACTTTTCTATGGGCTGTGCGATACGTTCATTCATCCGGCACTTGGATAGGTACTTACTGCGGCGCAAGGTATCTGTGAAGATTTGTGTATTTACTTTGTACTGTTTACGAAGTGTGAACATAGCCCTAATAAGGTTAAACGGACAATGACCAAGAGAAAATGTTATTTACAAAGGATTATTCAGTGTATCAATAATTCACGATTCAAAATGCGATATATCCTCGTACAATACAAGTGGGGATGAAGAACCATGCATTACGTAATTGACATATATTTTTATGTTATAACGTAAAAACCGGAGTTTTTTGTGATAAAAAATATAATTTCAAAATTATTTAATCGAAGATTTTTGCAGTACTCTACACCTTTTACAGTGAATTGGAAAATGCTTGAAGGATCTGGATGGTCCACTGAATTCTAGAAGCATCGCGAAGCGACATTGAGTATAAAAGGAGATTTTTTTTTAAATAGAGATGCGAACGCGGAATACGTGTTACATCAATATTCTTACTATTTTCAGACAAAGCGTAACGCTTGTGCTATAAAAATAGGGCTAACTTGCTAGTCTGGAGTGAGGTTCGAACCCGCAACCTTTGGATCACGAGGCGAGTGGTTTAACCACAAGACCAACAAGCTACTCCAACTCATAACCGGGCAAAATACAATATTGCGCACTTAGCATGAGAGTTGTTTGACAAGCGACTAGAAACGAATTGGGAACCTACGCAATACCATAAGCAAATAATAAACAAGAGTTAAGCGAAATATAAAGTACCTACCTACGTATTTATAAAATATTTAGGAGTGACAAGTAGTGCAAATTACAAAATTGGTGCGAATTTAAGAATGGAGCTCCGATTAAATTATGTGTCCAGTCCAGATTTCGGTTAATTAATAAATGTTTTATTCATTTAATTTATTTATTTTTTGCCTCCCACAGTCATGAACCCGTAACAGTATAAATATATTAAATAATAGATTATTTGATGAAATCAATAGTTAAAGACTTACTACTAAAGGTCTTTATGTCCTATAGGGACCTTACAACATTCTTAATTACTTATCTAAGGCCCCAATTGTTTGTATAAATTTGCTTCAATGTTGTCAAAATCGGTCAACATTTTAAATAACAATTGGGGCATATTCAAACTCTAGTTGTTATATTAATTTACTTTATCTAAAACTTATATTTTTACAGATTAGCAATTTTTGAGGTCGTATTTTTAAGAGAAAAATAAAATACGGAGGCACAATATAACAAAGGGGCTTGTAGACAAATTACGGTGACATGGCCCTGGCCCATGTCTAAAGCCATGTATTCACTAGGGGACAAATCGCGAAACATTCCGCTCGGCATGTCGCATCAACATCTACGCACATGTTTTGGGGACAATGACGCGGTCATTTGACGTGTACACACCGGGACTCGCATATCTTGTCGCGGAAATGTCACCCGATGAGGTTACGATGACAGTTGCGGTATCTCATTTGGCGAAAACGGGGTTCCGCGCAATTCGAAATGTTTTTTTGGGTCGCAATTTCAAATTAACGAGGTTTTACTGTAGTAAATTGAATATTATTAAAAACAAGGTCCTTTTTGCAAATAATTATTGTTTTCCAGAGTCGCGGAAATATATCGCTCTATGAGGTTATGATGACAGCCGCGTATCTGTTTATGTTAATGAGTTTATCGAAAAGTAAGAGGAGAATGCGAAATTATTTACCGCAAAGAGAAAGAAGGACGGATATTCTATGCGATCTTCGATCGATACAGCTCGATGAGTTCAAGAACGATTTCGTTTCCACGCATTGTCATCTTGACAGATACAGCGCATGCGTATTCACTTGTAAACGTACCACGTGGTACTGACGCTCCGCGGAATGTTGTAGTGAGCTCGCTCGGGTACCGTGCGCATGGCAACGTTGCCACGGCACGTAGAAATGCCGCGCTATTTGTGCGCGACGTCGCGGAACAGTGCACGACTTTGCACCGTCACGTAGACTCTATGCCGCGCGTGCTGTTGAGGGACAATTTGTTCCCTAGTGAATACATGGCTTAAGTCATAGCGTGGTAAGAAGTACGCCTTATATTGTTAAATAACGACCTTGAGGTGTGAATGAAAATGGATTGAACAAAATAATCAACCTGGTAAATGAGGGAATAGTCCATGGGGAACATCCCGCATGCTGTGATATTGACTTTTTTGTGCAGCAATTGTGAAGAAAAAAGTATAATCTGCAAAAATAAATTTTAAATTAATTGACAAATAATTAAAAGAATATCTCATTTTTTTATGTTAGGTACAGTTGCCGGCAAACTTGTTGAAATTCTTTGGCGTGGTGGGGGAATGCGCAGAAGACGAAATTTGGGTCTCGTTGGTGGAAAGGTAGATGCGCAAACTTCCCCCCACTACGCCGTAGAATTTCAAGATGTTTACCGGCTACTGTATCAGTACGAGAGAAGCACTGAAAAAATCTATATTAAATCAGATTGAATCTGTGTCTTTTCTTTTTTCCATACAATTCTACACCTTTAACCTAAACATAATTTTATACAGCTACTATTTAATTCCATTCACATCGAATTTTCTACAGTTACTCCTAAGAACCTTTTACATAACAAACTGACACCAGAGTCTTTATAGCCCTTTGGCTTATATTCCAAACTTATTAGTTTTGGCTTATTTTAAAGCATAAGTCACAGTCCTCCTTCCACCTCCTACAGATATTCGTCCATCATCAAGGCTGATGTACCCTGCAATGGGATCCGAAACGTTGGCCAGAGAGGTCACATATACACGGCAGAATATTCCAGAAAACTTTACACAGAAAATTCATATTTGTACTACACACATTTTGAATTATTTTTTCAGGTATTATAATTCCATATTATTGACAACAATAACGTTATAATTATCAATAATAATAATAACGTTTTTATTATTTTCTACTTCAAAATATTGAAGTAGTTTGTCCATGCACATGGTTCGGAATTACTTTATTTGCCATATAATTAATAATTTATCCATAAAAAAAGCTTCAAAAGTACAAAATGTTGATGAACAAATCTTGTATTAAATTTTTTCGCATTTAGATCACGATTTTGTTATACTTACGGATTTTTTTAATTCTTTGTTTGCTGAATATGTTGATATTGAATGCACAATGCTCCCGGCGCGCTCAGACTGAAAACAAATTAATAAGTTAATTTTTTTTTGCGTTTTTCTGTACTGAAAACAGTAAAGCAATCAGTGTGGCGTTTGACCATTTGAATCTACTCTAAGGTGCCGAAGAAAGTTTGACTTCAATAATCATTTTCTTATTTTTATCTGCAATTATCAATGATTCAAAAATTATTAATATAATTTGAGTATCACTTACTTCATATTTCAATGCAGTATTGAACTTCACAACTAGGAAAATTTTGCTAAACATCTCGATCGTGTGCATCACCAAAGGAATACTTTGTAGGGGATTACTTAATAGTGTGAAAGGTTTTTCTCCTTCCCAGCAGTGCCCAAAAATTACCATGTAGATGGGTAAGAACATTCTGATAAAGTTAAAAAATAGATTGGTAATTGTTTGAACACTGTTTGTATTCTTGATATTATTGGCCAGATTACACAACTCAAAGTGTAGATCTCTGCAAATCGCGAGTTTTGAATGCAGTATTTTCAACGAAAAAAAAGATATATCCAAGTTAGGGATATCGTATTTAAGTTTCATCAGTACTGAATTTAAATATATAAATCTGATTTTAAGGGCATTTAAAATGAGAAGTTCCTCCACCACGGCAACTGTCATTACTCTTTCAGGATCTAAATTGATGAACCATCTCTTCAAACATTTTGCTGTCAGGATATAACAGTGCTCATTAATGTACAGCATTGATACAAGCCATATTATAACCATGACTTTAATAGCGTTTTTTACATGTCTATAATACACATTGTTTTTTATACGTTTTCCTGTCACTTCGAAGTGGTGATCGAAATGCTCAAAAGACCTTTTAATATCTTGAAATTTCTTTTCATTCTTCCACGAAAGTATTAGTGTAATTGCATTCGAAACAAATGCACTTGCAAACCATAAATCTCTCGTTGCAATTTTTGCTCCGCGGAACCAATTATTTCCTCGAAGGTTCATGTAAGAGTCTACCAAATTATAAGATATCCATAACTTGGTACAAAAAGATATGAGAATCCACAGTAAACTGCGTTTCCTCCAAGGTAATTGCAATACATTAAGTATGGACAATCGTCCTTGAAAATTTATCGGAGATATGTTTAGCCCCAAGACACGTTTTAAGGTACAAAAAGGCTGTAGTAATTGGCTGAAGGTGAACATGTCTTTAATCTGGTTCAACTGAAAATGCCACGATTGAAGTTTTATAGGTACATTTAACATCAATGTATTCATTTAAATATTGAATTAATTTTTTAGACTGCACATAGATAAAATAATGTACCAGCGGTTGGTATCCGGCGTCGACCGGGATTCAGATAAAGTCATAATTTAAAACAGGGGTTTCAGTATTTCAGATTTGGTTATAATTAAAAATGAATGGTTGCCACATGTACAGGCCCTACGTAATGATGAAGTTTACAAGTTTGATCCGGACATAAGTAGAATTTAAATATTATATATAAAAACAGATAAACATTATATACGCGTTAAATATACATGTATATAAAACACATATTTCAAACAGCATAGAGCACAGACCTCGGTCTATATAAAAAAGCATTAAACCTCTCTTAGATAATTACACAATTACCTAAATATTTGTTATATGAAATTTAAAATTATATTATTTTTATTCAATGTGTATTCCCAAATTCATCAAAATAATGACTTGGGGTGAACACGAGCAGTGTTATTGCCGGTAATTTTTGCAGGGACCTAAAGAGTTGCTTTGCAAAAAAAAAATATTTATATAATTCTACATAATACATATTTTTATGGGAGCAAGGGTTGGAATAGAGCATGATAAATAAATATGTAAAGTAGTTATAATATAGCATTTACAATATATTTAAGTATTTTCTTAGAACATAATTACTGGATTTTGTCCATTCAGCCCAAATTGAAAAACCTGAGTTAAAAAAATGAGATTCTACTGGGAAAACAATTGAAAATTTTCTTATGTCAAGAATTAATTTGAGATATTACTAATAACGAAAATACTACAGAGTAGCCCCGCCCCCATTCAGAATCGATTTGTTTACTATGATAGGTAACGGATAGTCAGTTGTACGTCAGTCTTGATGAATATGCGGTGGTATCGAAACCGGTAGACGTAGAGTCATTATTTAAGTGGTTTATACGAGGTTATTTAATTAAAATTTACGATATTTTTGTATTGGAGTGGAGATGAGCCGCCCATATTGTACGCAGTATCCTAAAAAGTGACTGTTGTGATTAAATCTTCTCCTTTATATCGTGGAGAAGGGGTCAGCTGGCCAAAGGAAGGTTAAAAGGTTTTATGTTTGTGCAGGTTCGTAGAGTCACTGTGCAAAATTTTATTTAAAATGGTCAAAAATTGTAAGAAGTATAAAGAACAGACAGAAAGACATTCAGTTTTATATATTTGTGCATATATTGATTAAAATGAGTTCCTTGAAACATTTTCTTTTATTCACCATCGTTAAGCATTCCTGAAATTGAAAGTAATCATTTTGAAGGTGTATATACTTACTAATAATTGGATAATCATTCCATGCTTTGTAATTTTCGGTACTTTAATGACCATGACATTTTGACGTCATACATAATAATAATTTAAGTAGCCTGTCATTCAGGAAATAAAAAAATTTTAGAATTATTATTTTCCCTTTCCAAGCACAAGAATTTTTAGTTTTTTAGAGAAGTATGGCGATAAAATTTGTGTATCTTTATAGTTTTAATAGATAGATAAAAAATATAATAAAAAAATTTGTAATGTTCTCGTTACATAAATAAATAAAAATTATTACTACCAAACAGAGAACTAAATTTTACATTTTTCTTCTTCTTCTTCCTTAGCCTTTTTTCCTCCACTGCTGGATGTAGGATTCATCTATTTTCCTCCACTCATCTCTGTTTCTCCTTCTAAATTTTTCATATTCAGTACAAGTTACTGTAATGATAGTCCAACGTTATATAAAAAATAAGTCAAAAATATTGAAAAAAAATGCAAACTTTGATGTCGCATATCTCCATAACTATTGATATAAAGTCATAACATCTTGAACATTTTCGACTCATAATCAAGGCAGGAATATAGTCCTGCGAGGTTATTAATGTTTTCCAAATAACCCTGTATATTTATATAATATACATGTTTACTTATATACAGAGTGTTAGAGAGATTGTCCAAAATACCTAAAACGTAAATTTCTTTAAAAACATGAGTTCAAAATGAAGTAACATCATTGTTCTAATATTTATGGAGATTAGCATCTTCAAAGTTTGCATTTTTTTCAATATTTTCATTTTATCTTCTTAAACACCGAACCATCACTAAAGTATTTTATTTCAAATCTATATGATTTGCAATAAGTAGAATATCATATTTTCTTTTAAATAAATGTTTTTTTTTACATAAAGAAATAAATTTTTAAATATTCTCTCACTCCCACAGTCCAAATAATATAAATATTTTACCTATGTACTTGTATTCCTATAGGTAAGTTTAGAAAAATATAATAAATAAAGAATTTTGGACACAATGTATCATAAATTTCTAAAAAATGATACGTCTCTGAAATGATGTATTTAGGAACGATATTAAATATTCTGCCGTTTCAAATATTTAATAAGGATTTCCAAGAGACGACAATAAAACGAAAATTAAAATACATTTGTTGCTTGCATTGTTCACAATACTTTTATATTTCATTTTGAGTGTAATTAGAATCTTGCCAGATCTTTCATATCCTTACTTATTTTATATCTCCAGGAGTGAGACCCCAAAGTATATTAATGATAATATCTTAATTCCATGGTGAAAAACTCAAAATTCTATAACATTATGCATATAATCGAGACGCAATTTTTTGGTTTATATCTTATTGGTGAAATCCTCATCAAAAATATCCAAAAAAAATTGTTAAGAAAATTACCAATATATACGCCATGACCATTACCATGGTGACTAATTCGGATTCAGTATTCATAAACGTAAAACTTACTTTCGTCAAAAGTGTGCATTCATGAAATGTATGCGACAAAGTGACAAAATTATATGACCGCTTTACGCTAGACAATTAGCACACTTGACGCATGTTATCGGTTATGTACACGACGCGCTGTTTGCTGATATTTTAAGGGTACTATAAATTTATTTATTATAATTATTTAGTATGGCAGTTACTTTGTGCCGCAACATGATTATTTTGATTTATACTAAATTGAACAATATAATACACACACACGTTAGGTTAAATTTATTACGACTAAAATTTCGAGAGTAGCAGTAACTCTCATTTTTCGGTGTAATTTATGGTGACGAGAGGGACTGCTCCACTAAGCTGTGCGTATATTTTTTTACGTAAGGCAGATAAAACTATTAATGTGTATGTTTATGACAATGCAATTTATTTATTTCTTCCAATATGATTTGAAATTTTGAGAGGTATTAATAAGATTAATATTTAATATAATGAAAAGAATGAAATAAAAATACAAAGAATTGTATTATGTTGTTTCTAATCAATTCACAATTGAAAATGTCAGTTGTGAATTGTCACAACAAATTGCACTTTCCACTCCAATATTATCATCAAATGAAAACATAATTAAAGGCAACTTCCTACTACTTCTTACTATTATAATATTTATTTGCATATTATTATTATCATACATTTAATTCTATTTTGTACTACTTACAATAATGCATATTTATAACTTAACACCTGCAATAGTCCTACTCTACACACGAGTCTCTAATTGAGATAGTAGAATAAATTGTTTCCTTATTTTAAATGTTAAATTGTATTAATTTATGTAAAAAGAACAAATAAATAAAATAAAGTTTAAAAAATAAAATTGCAGATTAGTAGTTTTTCAGAAAGCATCCGGTTAAGAGGGATGAGAAATAAAGGATATTGTATTTTTTGATCCATTTTTCACATAAACAAAACATTTGAAAACGTTATGAAATGCATTTACGAGTATACAATAGTTGACAAACGTTAAAAGAAGACATTTACTAGTATACAACAGTTGACATACGTTAAAAGAAGACATTTACGAGTATACAACAGTTGATAAAAGGCATTTTGCGAATAAACAACTTGTTACCAACTTAAAAAAATTAAAATACCGGTTGACGAACGCTAAAAAAGGCATTTGCAAGTTTTCAACAGGTGACAGTTGACAAACAGTTGACGTATGCTGATATGCTGATATAGACTAATGTTACTTACGGACATGTGATTCGAAAAGGGGAAGGAGGAGGACTCGTAAAATCATGAGCTCGGCCGATAAGAAAAGATCTCGAGTGATAAGGACAGCCTTAATCAATGTGATTTCAAAACTTAGGACACGACCCAGAATGTAGCACCATATATGTAGAATAAAGTAAGTAGGAACGATTAGAATGACGACAGCAGATGACCGAAAAGGCGAGATCCGGAAGCGGAACAAAATAATGATTATTGATTAAGAAAAATCTTGTAAGTCTCACAGAAACTAAACTTTGTAAATATGTTCTAAGTCAGTCTCTTTCATGTATTCTAATGGACCATGCTAGAGACATATATGATCCATCCCATGATATATTAAACATAGATTTCGCAGCTGGTAATAATACGTCTATATTTAAAAAAAAATAATAAATAGAGATGCGAACACGAAATACGTTTCACATCAATATTTTTACCATTTTAAAACTAAGCTAAATGCTTGTGCTATGAAAATAGGACTAACTTGCTGGTCTGGCGTGAGGTTTGAACCCGCGACCTTTGGATTACGAGTCCTCAATGTACTCTGGATTGCATTGCATTGTGTAAAGTGTTCACTTAAGCCAGCTCATACAGGTCAAAACCCTGAGCCCCCTATGAGACTGCTATAATTTATCTTAATCAATCCCTCTGTGAAAAAAATCCAGTATTTTCAGTTCATACATATAAAAATATTGTGAAGAATAATAATTATTTATTTCTCACTGATTTTTACTATTTTATTTAGTACCTAGTTAGTATACTTACTTACGATTTTTGTTGAATAATTGACAGTAATCGACAGTAGGAATGGGCCCCAAACCTCCGACTACTAGATCACTAGGCAAGAGTCATAACCACTACACCAACAAAATACTAATTTCTTATATTTTATTTTATTTGTTTATTTGTATTATTAGTACAGAAATTATTTTTTAAATAAATAACACTTATGTTTTACATTTTAAATATTTTATTACACTCACCATAATATGAGCTAACCTCTCGAGTTTATGGGAAGAGTATTTACATCTGTTAAATTATGTATATTAGTGTATAAAATATAAAATAATACATTGTATGTAATACATCAACTTTGTAAGTATATTAAATAATGTAAACTTGTGTAAGTTAAATTAGAGGAAGAAATTTTTATCAAACAAACTATTTGTAGGTAATGTTACAATACATCTTCAATACCGTTCAAATTCAAGGAGTTGTTTTTTTTTTTAAATGGCTCTTATTTTGTGATGTTTCTTTCTTGAAATTTGTTTTATAATAACGATGTATTGTACCATTTAATCCTCAATGTATGTACGTTAATCAGCTATATTTTGAAGCGATTTTAGAATTGTACACGTACACATATGGGATGACTGAAACCAGTTTATATGTCAGGGTTTAAATAATATATATAATAAGAGTAACTATAAATATTGTGATGTTATAAAAGTAGATACCATCTAAATTTTTTCACATTTTGTTTATGCCCGATACAGGATTTTCCGTGTGGTACCAATGTAAAATACGTCGCTACAGTAGCCAGCACTGCATGTAGAATTTGTCCATATTTCTACCTGAATCGTAGCGTTCAAATTTTATAAAAGATATTCGTGACGTCACGTTGGCACAGTTTTTTTGTTTTTTTCTTATGTGGCAACACTGATTTGTCTCTATCGAAATTTATCCTACCCTCCATAGTACCTGTTACCTTTTCGTTTCAACAATTCTCGCTATCTCATGTTGAAGTGACAGGACAGATTTTTGCCTCCTGCCCTGTAAATTCTCGTCTCGATATTAAAGTGTGCATACCGATGTCTCGTCTCGTCACCGCCGGACAACTAGATTATAGCGTATTGGAGCCAACCGAGTGAACTAGGATCTGGTGACGAGACAGCTGGAAGGAGCGCCGAGAAACAATAAGGTGAGTCGAAACGTCGTCCCTTCATCTCAACCATACAGTCCACTTCTCGTCACGTTAATCCTCTTAACCTTCCCTTGTCCTAATCCCATTTCCCTCCACATATTACTCCTTCATCCCCACGTACGCGACGAATCGCGTCGCGTACAGCTGATGAAAGCCTTAAACTTAACTTTGTAAAATGTAGCCTTGATAACAGCAAGTTAGGGTAAACGTAATATAATGTATCGAGATTATCATGTTGTGTGACTAATATGCGTGCGACAATTCGGTGATTTTCTTACTTGCTGTAGATAGGAAGGTTCCTTTCCTGTTCTTACGTGTAGCTTCCCACGTACTATCTACTTCCTTTTTATATGAAAAAATATCTGTTAGCCACCATCAAATTGACCAGATGGAAGAAGGTCCTCACCAACACTTTTACCTCATCAACACACACCTGATCTTCAAACATGGATTTTTAGCGGTAGTCTAGTTATTCCACAACTTGTTACATGGACTGATGATGCAATGAATACGTTCAGAATAAGTAAAAAATGCAATTTTTAACCATGCCTTTATAGCTTTTTTATATTTAAAATAAAAAAAATTAGTCAGATTTTTTATTTATTTATTTAATATTTTTAAAAGTACACAAAATTACATATGTAGAAATAATAATATAAAATCATCAATCCGTTTAAAACAGTGTACCTAATTGATATTATACATAAATACGTAATAATGTCAAAATTTTTGGTGCAACAGTGTAAGGTTATCCAAATACATAATTCTTTAAGTAACAATATTCGTCACTAATACTACCAAGACGCTACACTATATGGCGCTGTTTTCACAGACTTAACTCGCGGCCGAAACGGCGCTCACAAAACACCACCAGATGACGCTGTTTACACGCTAAAACAAATATAGTACGAAATACACGCAAATATTTGCGATAATTGTATTCGCTGTAAGAGTTAATGGTATTTTGTGAAAAAGTGAAGAAAATTAAGTTAAATTTCAACAACAAATTATAGATCATAGGTCATTTGGATTAACAGAAACGGTGAATTCATTTCTATTGCAATTTTTGTTAAGGCCATACAATCATTGCAAATGCATATTTTGGCGTTCTTTCGAAAATGTAGTGTCGTATACGCTAGAAAATAATTTTTGTAGAACAATGCCTTAGATTAAACCTTTTTTTAATACAAAAGCAATAAACTGAATTTACAATCATTAAGAAAATATAAGCATTAATCAATAGACGGCGGCCAAAAAATTCGTTTTCAGTGCCTCAGAAATCATCAGTAGTTACTGAATGTACGCAGATTATGTTTTTTTGAAAGTATTAAGCTGGTTTTATGTTGATAAAACTACAATATAATAATTAAGAAATATTATATTCAAGAACACATTCTTATTGTGAATTTGCAATTTTTTCAGAACAAAGTTCTGTGATAACGCACCTGCCCCGGATAGGAGGAGATCCGTGGTTCGAATCCTGGTAGCAGCCAAATATTTTTTCGTGGATTTGATTTTTACGTATAAATGTCTTTCTAATTGATAAATTAATTTGGTTTTAATTAAGAAATGTTCAATATTAATAAAGTTTTAAATTTTTGATGACTTTAATGCTTTTTGATGGTTTTAATTTTTATAAAGAGATGATTTTAAACAATATATTTGATTTATTCCCGTACTTAGAGTTTTCAAAGTCAGTTTTTTTTTAAATTAAAAACACGTTAATAACTATTAAAAATAAAAATTCCATATAAATCATCAAATGTAGGCAGTTTTTTTAACCAGATTGATTTTAAATCTGCGAAATATGTAAATAAATTATACGCTTATAATTAATGCTTTCGCAATTTATTTTTGTGTTGTGATTAATAACTTATAACTTATAATTTTCGACAGGTCATAAGTGAAGATTTGAAAGTATTTATGACACAAAATAGTGTCATAAATACTTTCAAATCTTCACCCAATTCTGAGTGATAATAATGTCCCAAACACATTGATATTGTCACATAATCGAAGATTTTACAGCACTCTACACCTTTTACAATGAATTGTAGGATCTGGGATGGTGTACTGGAGTCTGAAAGCATCGCGAAGCGACATTGACTATAAAAGAGATTGACCGGGTTACTGCGCGCTTATTATTGAATTGTTTTGACAAGCGACATACGACCAAAGACGAATCCGTACGCGTTTGACCAGAGACAAGCAATAGATAAGTAATATATAATAAGCGATAAATAAAATAAACGATAAATAAGTACTTGACGTGCGAACTAGAGTGGACTTGCGGTAGACAATGTGGAATATTCCAGTAATAATTGGTGCGAATTAAAAAATTGGTGCCCCGATTTAATTCGTGTCCAGCGAATAAATCGATAATTAATTAATTTAACCTTAACAAATTATTTATAAATTGTTAATTAATAAATAAGGGTTTAGTGATCGGTTTGATTTTTTCCTCCATCTTTTTCACCTACTGAAATGGAGAACTGTACCAATATCACTAGGTATGTAGTCACAGCAGTAAATATCTGAAAAAAAACATTAGAGATCAAATTAAATTATTCTTTAATATGTTATTTTTTCCGCTTCAGTATTAGTCTGCCTCAGCACAGGAACCCTTAGTGAGGAGGACTAAGAATAGAAATATCAACAATAACATTGTACATACATACTTTTATGTTAAATATGTTAAATTTTATCTGAATAGAACCTAATAAAAAAAACATATTCAAATTTTATTAATATAAGTTTCAACAGACCACTTTTTAAATGATTTCGTAATAAGAAATAAATTTAATGTATATATTCTGCAAGAACCGTCATTTTTGACGAGTTACAGCAGTACTCACCGTGCAGAAATATCTTTAAATACAACTTCTAAGTTAATCAGATAAACGGTTTTCTAAAGATTTTACTTGAGAATGACATTCCCGTTGGAGAATTATGGGACAAAGAAGATAAGGGAGAATCAATTAATCAAATTACACAACTGTTTTTGAAACCGGTTGGACAAATATTCAAGTGGTTACACAAATGTGTATTTTGAATAGTATAGTATTAGAATAGTTTGTATAGTATTTTGAATTAAATTGAATTGAATTACCTTGTGATTATTAATCGTGAGGTACGTGTATTCGTGACAAATATTAGGAAATATTTTAAATTTAATGAATAAAAAATAATTAACCTGATAAATTAGGGAATAGTCGATGGGGAACATTCCGCAAGCTGTGATGTTGACATTCTTGTGTAGAAGTTGTACTGAGAAATGAAGAATCTAAAAAAGACAATGTATTTAACTTTTTATTTACTAATAGAAAGAAATCGATTATCTCTATTACTGTTACAAATATAGGGAATGAGTTATATGTTCGCGGAATGGGGATAAATTTATTTGTAAAGTAAAATTTAATAAAATTCTTACCTGTTGTTTCTATTAACCAAAATTATTTTTTGCATCATTGCAAAATAATCTACATTTTTATATAAAAATTTAAAACGTAAACTCAAATTTAAATTATCTATATCGATGAAGTTTTATTTTAAATTCTAACAGAATGTTTCGATAAAAATACTGGAATGATAGATTTGTAAAAATATTTCTACAATATATCTAATGTTTGTTCAGACATAAAATTGAACGCAATTTTATTACATGAATTATATGAAAATTGCAGTCCACAAGTAATTCATTTTCATTCATTCAAATTATTAAATGAGTGCCAACACAATGGCTAACCACCTTGAGATTATCTATTGAACTTTTAAAATATTTGTCACATACAAATTTTTTTACCGATTAATCATGCGAATACTTTGGATGCCGGTCTCGCTGATGATTATTACAATATACATATGAAACGTAAAATTTTAATATATACAGCTTCCAAAAATTTTATAGACGTGGTATTCTATTATGGTTAGATTGTGTAAAGTGATCACTTAAGCCAGCCATACAATAGGTCGTGGACCTTATGAACAGCCAAAGACTTTCGTACCTACTTTCCCATAAAAAATAAACAATTTCGTCTCTATGAGACATCTATAATATATCTTAAAGAATTTGTTACTGTTTTGGGTGTGATTTTATATTCTAGATATTAAAACATTCAAAACGAATTTCAGGTTGACGACAAAACTTACGGATTCTTTGAGTTCCTCATTTGCTGAGTACATCGAAATAGAATGAAGAATGGCCCCAGTACGCTCCGACTATAACAGAGAAATCTAAATAGAATCTACTTACAATAATAATATTTACAATAATAATATAGTTACAATTACTATATTTGCAGTCCGCACAGTATTGGAGAACGAGACTTAATTTAAGCTTATTTATTGAGTTTTTTACATTTTCGGTTGTCCGTCGAAAATACTGCTCAGTATTTTTTTATCTGATGAGTTTTTCCAGCTGTATATTACAGTGATTCTAATCGCAAACAAGCAAAACCATTAATCTCTGGAATGACTAATTGTGTCAATTTGTCCTCTTCTAAGAAGTTAACAAAGTTATTAATGAATAATAAAAACAGTACATTTTTGGGCACGATACGATGAGAATCGTAAACCAAAATACGATTATAAACATGGTCGTGCCTCAAAAATAAGTGCACAATATTTATTTTGAAACAATTATTTTTTGAAAAAAAATGTTTTTACGTTTGATGACTTTTAAACGCATTTTTTTCAAATTAAGAAATGATTTAAAAAAATATATTCTATTTACTCCTGCACTTTAAATCTTCAAGCAATATTTAAAAGTTGTTTTTTTTATTAAAAACAGGCAAATCACTATTTAAAAATAAAAACTGCAAAGCATTAATATGTCAACACATGACGGAGTTTTAAAATCATTTTGATGTTATCACTGCACTATGCACCGAAAAATGCATTTGTAATGAATTTCCATCCAGCCTTGAGTGAAAAGGTCTTTTTGTAATAAAGCACGACCAGTTAACTAACCATTTTACATTTTTCTCAAAATGTATAAGCTAGTAGTAATTTTTTAAACCAGATATGCCTGCCGTGGTCGCAAATAATGGACACGGAATTAACGTTAGTTTTGGTGATTCGCGGCTTTGCTAACAAATTCAATGCGTTGATCTTTTGTATTTCAAATCGTTTATAAAAATTTTATAAGAAGTCATTTTTCATAAACGATATTTCCATTTCATGTAGTTTTTTTAATCTTTAGATCGTACTTACATATAATATGTATGATGTGAAGATTATAATTTAAGAAAAGATATAAATAACTAATTAAGCAAAGAATTTTTATATACTGTGTGTTTTTAGTGGTGTGAAACGGTTTAACGGTGGTGTTAAATGAGGATTGAGAATAATTATGAGGCTTTTAAGAAAAATATTTAAAATCCATTCAATTATTATTTTATATAATGTAATCTTCATACTTATTATTTAATTTTGTATATATTTTATTATATATAATCCTGTGGAATATAACTTAATAATAATAGCTTTAATGTTAAGGCGATCGTCTAGCAGAGTGAGCAAATTTCACAATTTTTTCTCATATCTTCTCTTGCGTTTTTTATCACATTTTTGTATGGAAATATCTCATTTTTAAATTTATTCATCAGATTACGTTTATTTTAAATACGAATATTTTATTAAAATTTCACAAACTAAATTATATAATTGATTAATAAATTACAAAACCTTCGATGTTTTAAAAATGAAGAAAATTGCTCCACTTTGTGGGCCTTTTATGACTGAACGGCCTGTTGAGATATCTTTTTTATTCAATAATATTACAAAGTAAACGTTTATCTTAAATTTGTTACAATTATTGCAAAATCTGTTAATACGTTTACATGCAATTTATGTTTTAAAAAACACTGTTTTTTAAATTATTTTTATTTTTTGTGTGTTTTTTTCAATCCTTTATAGAAAGTTTATAACTTTTTTTCTTTAAGAAATTAAAGGAATCGATATTGTTATTTTAAAATTAATACAATAAAAATCAAAAAATTATTCTCGATTTCAGATTTTAGCTATTTCATCAAGGCACTGCGTATTGTGTCATAAAAACGTTGCGTCTTAATTAGATATCTAAAATCAGGAATATGCACAAAGATTTAGATTTTTTTTGTTTTTATTATATAATTATAATATCGATTCTTTTGACTATTGAAGTAAAAAAGTTGTCAACCATGTAAAAAGAGTTGAAAAAAACAAACCAAAAATAAAATATTAAAAAAAATAGTATTTTTTAAAACATAAATTGCATGTAAACGTATTAACAGATTTTGCAATAATTGTAACAAATTTAAGATAAATGTTTAATTTGTAATATTATTGAATAAAAAAGACATCTCAACAGGCCGTTCAGTCATAAAAGGCCCACAAAGTGGAGCAATTTTCTTCATTTTTAAAACATCGAAGGTTTGATAATTTATTAATCAATTATATAATTTAGTTTGTGACATTTTAATAAGATATTCGTATTTAAAATATATGTAACCTGCTGAATGAATTTTAAAATGAGATATTTCCATACAAAAATGTGATAAAAAACGCAAGAGAATATATGAGAAAAAAATAATGAAATTTGCTCATTCTGCTGGACGATCGCCTTAATATTATTTTTACTGCATACTTTTGTATGCCTTTGCTTATAATTTTCCATTATTTTCTTTTTACTATATTCATTTTTAAACAATAATTGCACACAATTACATGATTCATGCTTATTATTTTTTTATTATTTTAAGTGTCTCACATTATTTCATTATGAATATTGCATATTAGTTTTTTTTCTTGTATAAAGTTACATAGTATGTACTACATATTATCAAATGCATTTTAAATACAAGATACACCTCTCCTATTTACGAGTTTTTATTACTCATGTAGAAGAGAAATACCTTGTAAAAACTGTCAATATCATTATTGTAAAAAAATATATATTTATCTTTTAAATTAATTATAAAAAAATGTTTTTCTACGTACATAACATGTAAACATTGTTATGTGCTCATAAAATTTTCTCTAACTTGAATAGTTTATCTTATATTTATTAGATGTCACTAATATTTCTTAAGTTTCTTAGTACGAAGTGAACTGATTGGTTAGAGGACAATCCCCATAGTGTATGGGTATTCCGCAAGTCTATATAGTTAAAAATAATTAAATATTTAACTCACATAATTATTTAACGTTGATTTTCATGTTGGGGAATAAGTTAGGAATATTTAACATAACAAATAATTTTGTTCATTTTTTTCCCAGATGTAATGAAAGATCCTGATTACATAAATGAAGTCAAATTTACGCTCTAGCAATTTTAAAAGCAGTTTTTCTAAGTTAAAAACAATACATTTTTAATACTTGAAGCCATAGTAAATATGTGTTCAATGTTTGAATAACCATTTACCATAAATTAGAGAAAATTAAAGTACTCGAAACATAGACAATGAATTATTTTTAAAAATGAATTGCTTTGTATGTCATTTATTATTAAAAACAAAAAGCCATAAAAATCATCAATGATAAGGGAATCAACAGGGCTCAGTAAAATTAAGATAAAGGGTCCCGCTGTATTGGAAATGGTTTGGTGGCAAAGCAGTTGTGGGGGCGGGTTTGTTTCAACATGCATTTTGAAATTTATCAAAATAATTCGACAATCAAAAACAATTTGCAGAAAGACGTCAGCAAAATATTTTTCTGAACAACAATCTCCAAATTAAAATACTCAATTATTTTTTCTCAGGCAAAGGGAGGCATTCACTATCCACCTAGTACGGCATTACACCATGCCGCACCGGCGTAATGTAGAATAGTGGATGTAGTTGACATGAAAGATAGTGAATGGGCCCTCTTATGGTAAACTTGATTTGACATTTTCTATGAATAAAGCAGCAGAAGAATCAAAAATATATATTTTTTAAATTAAAATAACTGCTTTTAAACTTGCTAGTGCCCAAATTTGACTTCATTTATGTAATTAGGATCCTTCATTAGGCCAGGGAAAAAAATAAAAAAATACGTGTTTCCTAAATATTCCTAACCCATGTTGGCCATTATCATATTGTAATGAAATGTTAAACAGAAATCATTGCGCGATTTCTTGTAAACTACTATGGAAATATTGTGAACTGTGTGTGTGGGAAGGAAACACTATAAAACACTCTGGAATCGTCTAGGGCACTTTCGTAAACGCTGGAAGGGTCGAGAGACTACTGGAAATGAAAACTATGACCTCGAACATTCGAGAAACCAACACATTTTATATAAAAGGACGAAGCGGGTGCCGCGTGCAAAAATTATTGTTTTGACGTATGACAGCACGACAAGTTCACCATAGAAAAACGAAACCGTAACGTCTTTAGCGTGGCCAGAGTGACAACGATAACGAATATAAGAAATCGGTGAAGAAGAACCTAAGTGCCTGCTTGTAAGCGGAATATTCTCGATAGTAACCTAACTTTAGTGTGAACCTATAAAAGTAACTTTTTGCGTAATAAATTAAATTTTTTGTGTTTTCATTTAACTCCCATAGCCACGTTCCATGACAAAAATATCTACTTTGGACGAGAAAAACTTTACAATAGCTAACCATTGTGTCAGGTTTTCACCCATGATGGTCTTTTTATACTAAATGATCCTTAATTCTCTATTATATTATGGCATTTTTATTACTCTTAGAAAACTTACCTCAAATTTTATGGCTTCGCTAAATCTCGTCATGAAATATAGTTTTATAAGTACTTCACAACCCACAATTATCGGTAAAAAAAACATTGCGTTATTCTGCACTGCAACCTTTTTTTCTCCTTGCATCGGCATTCCGTACGACAGCGTGTAGATCACGAGGAAAATATGCACGAAAGATTCAAAAATGTTTGCAACGCTTGGAACTGAGAACACATCCTTGAAATCCTTCGTCAAATCACACAGCTGGTAGTGAACATCCCTGAACAGCACCACCCTTGAGGTGGCTATTCCGTCACTTTTGGTATTCCTCGAGATGTCCACGTGAGTTACAGTTTCTCTTATAGGCAGAACACTTTCAGAAAATATATCCACCAAAGCCTCATTTAGGATTCTAAATCTGGCCTCGAGTGCAACTTGGAAGGCAATATCTTGCATGAAATAAGTCAACATAATGCTTTTTGGATAAAAATTCACGAACCATTGTTTAGAACACTCTCCAAAACCACTAGGGCAAACCAAAAACATAAAGTAAAGGAAGAAAAGTACCCAATATAACAATCCTGAGCTCAGTTCAAATATTACAAACCTCCTCAAATATTTATTAATGCCATTTTTTACCGCCACGTCGATCTGCAGGTCGAATCTATTAAACTTTTTGAGGAATTTATTAAATTTCGCCGTGTTTTTCAAAGTAAAACAGAAGGTCAAAAATATTGAAATAACTCCGGCAAATATGAACAAAAACTCCACGAACGCATCCAGAACTATAATATTCCCGCTAGGTTTTCTAGTCGTCATGGCATGAAGGAACACGCAAAAGTGAACAGAAAAGATTGCCAAGGTATACACTATCCAGAATAAGCTGTGTTGATTAAACTTGAAAATCGGTTTGAATATTTTGTTGTCTCGCCATTTCGACATATTCAATCCAAAAATTCTCGACGCTTGCAGCAACGGCATAAGAGCATGTTCTAAAGAATATTTTGTATTGTTTTTAACATTCGCTGAGTCAGAAACCTTCATAGCGATTTTTTTTACTCTATAAAATGTTTTCCTATTGGCGCTCCCGACTTAAATGAATCATTTTTATCGAAAGGGCATATAATATTTTTGACAGATTTGAGTACACAATGAAATTAATGATTTAATTTGCACTCATTACGATAATAATTATGATGTGGAATTATTAGTGGGTAGTGGAGTTGGTGGTGTATAATTATAATGTGGAGTTAATTATTGGAATTTATGATAATTGGTAAGCAAAAAAGGCGTGTAATTAATTATAGGTATGAAAATAACAGTTGATTATTAAATTTTTTGTTTATCTCTTCAATATATTTCTAATGACAATATTATAGGGTGACTTATTCCGACAGTTCCTATATATATATAAAAGACAGAAAATGTATAACCTTTGTCGAAAAATATATATATTTACATAAGATTTAACCCCATACACACGGTCAACAATGACATACTTTTACATGTTAGAATTTCAGGTTTACATAAGTTAGTAGTTTTAATTTCCTTGTCGTACTTGTTTCAAAATACATATTTATATATTTTAACAATAGATATTTATAATTAAATATTTTATAAGAAATGTATTAGGAACATCTTTTTCTTGATTTTTTTAATTGCATTTATTTAACCCTATTTGTCTGTTCGTTTGTTCGCTGTGCTGGAATCTTGTAATTAATTTTTCACCTTCCCAACTTCACAACTTCCCAACTAGTTAGAGCTCTGAGACTTTGAATATTTACGTAAAGTGGGTGATTATACATTTACATCATTTTTGACATGAGTTTGTCATTATTTTTGTAAATGCTGAGAAACAAGAAAAATTATTTTAAATTTTAAAACAACATGTTTAATATTTGGACACTGCACGGTAGATGTTAAAAAATCGATAACGAATGTTTGCAAAGAAAGAGTATAAAAGCATGTTTTCAATTTTTTTTTTATTTACTTCTTTAATATTTCATTAATGACACATATTTTGGGTAAATGTGCAAGTGTTCATGAGAAAATTAATTTTGATACAAAGTATTGATTTAAAGAAAATTATATATTTCTATACTTTATTTAACGCTACATAGATAGTAGATACGTTTTTAATTGAAATTTTAATGAAATGAAATTATACATGTAAGTTGAGATACTATCACTATATAAATATGTTAAAATTCTTAATGGGCAGCGTTCAAAGGCTAAATAACTAATTAATTAATTAACACAACATCATGTCGTTGTATCACATGATAGTGTACTCAGATGGGAGAGGCATTGTCTTATCCACTCTCTATCATCTTCACATGTATGCTCTCCAGTTTTTGAAGCATTTCATGAGGCCGCTCTATAATATTTCATTTAGTTAATCATGATATGACTTTTGCGGATGCCCTCTTTTCATATTGCACTTAACACATGCTTCATATAGAGTAGGAACCAGCGACCGTCAGATTTATCTTATAGTATCAAGCCTTAAATATCTTCTGTAGGTGTCAGTCATAAAAAATTGTCTCGAACCCTTATTGATGTTTATTGAGAAATCACAGCTACGGTGGCTGGGATACGTCTTGCGAATGCCGGCAGATAGAGTGCCAGAAGGCTAAGGGGTCGTCCTAGAGTGCCACCAGCATAAATTGGCGTGCGAGGGAGGGCGTCGTGGGTTACCAGGGTGTCAATTTATTACACAATACATAATATACAGAGTGTCCGGTGATCGGTGTCGGAGCCTTTAATAGAAATTTGGTCGGGCAACACTAAAGAAACAAACCAGTAATGGCGGCCGTTCTATCTAGAGTCCTGTCAAACGGTAATATTGGTCGATTATTTGCTTTTTCAGCTTCGCAAAACTTTTAAACTACGTTGGCAATTGTCCTTGCACCACCTGCAAGGTGTTTCAAGACTGTTTTAGACATAATTTAGTGTATATTGGAAATCAAGATAACACAGCTCACGCGCAAATATGAGATTGAACTGAATGACAGGGCGAGGGGTTACCGCCGGGTGCGGGCGGGGCGGGTTTTAGTTACAATGTCGCCGTACGCCAATTTACGTTGGGCGAGCTCTAGGAGGAGCTAGTGGAAACAGTTAAAGGACTGCTGCGAAGCGAGGTTGCAACTATTTAAATTGGGCTGACGTGGAGAGCGAAGCCCAAGATAGAAAAAGCTGCAACCTTTTATGCGGTGCAGGGACTCCGACTCGATAGAATAAGGGGTAGAAAAAGAAGAAGAATATGTCAGAAGTGTGGTTGGTAAAAAGATTTCGATAAAATGACATTTGAGTTCGGAGGATTTCGGCCAATAACAGGTAATACAGGTAAAAAAGAATGTGTACCTAAAACGTTAAAATATAGGGTTATATTATTAGATAGTGGCTCGAATAAAATATATAATATTCAGATTTGTTACAATATAGTTATTGAAATGATTATTTATAGAGTTTCAAAGCATCTGGTGGAAGAAATGACTAGCGAAATGCGTCTGGAAATGAATAATATGAGTGTACAGTAGATCTCTTTCCATTTAATAAAGACAATCGTATTATTTATTTATTTATTTATTTATTTATTTGTTTACACCCATTAGGTATAGGCTTTTACATAAAGAATATAATATTAATTTTTAAAAAGCACATACATTAAACAATATCTGTATAGCACCAAAACATGAGTATAAAAATTAAAAATATAAAGTAAGAGCAGCAAAGTGTATAGGCTTTTACATAAAAAATATATCATAAAATTAAAATGAATATACATTAAACAATATAATATATAAATAGCAAAATATAAAAGTATCAGGAATGGCATCAAAACATGAGTATAAAAATTAAAAATATAATGTAAAGAGCAGCAATGTGTATAGGCTTTTACCTAAAAAATATAACATAAAATAAAAAACAACATACATTAAACAATATTAGTTATACGTAGCAAAATATAAAAAGTATCAGGAATAGCACCAAAATATAACTAACTAACTAACTAACCATCACGCTGTTTCCTTGCAGGGGTAGGCAGAGAGGATTGAACGCCACACTCTTCTATCCTGGCACACCACTTTTGCTTCGGCCACATTCATACATCTTCTCACACACGTTCTACGGTTGTTGCGGCTTTTAACAGGGCCATCCTCAAATACTTGTAGTACCTGATCGTGCCAGGTCTTTCGCGGACGCCCTCCTTTATTCCTGTTGCCTTCAACATTCGCCTCATATATTTTCTTAACCATCCTTTCCTCGTTCATACGTTCCACATGACCAAACCATCTCAGCACTCCTTTCTTTATTCTATCTACCACACTACAGCTAGCATTGCATTCACTTCTAATTTGTTCATTCCTCACTCTATCGACCAAAGATTTTCCACACAAGCGTCTTAGTGACCGCATTTCCACCGCATTCAGTCTACTTTCATTCCTCTTTTGCCAATTCCAGGCTTCACTTCCATACATAAGGGTTGGCACTAGAACGCCATTATGTACCGCTAGTCTTGCTTCCTTTGACAGATTCTTATTAGCCATAATTGCATTTAGAGCACCATTAACTGTTTCCCGCAGTTACTCTCCTTTCGATATCATTCTCAGCCTTGCCGTCTCTACTAAACATACTTCCCAAATACACAAACTCGTTCACTTGTTCTAGGCATTCGTTGTTTATAATTACATCACACTTAGTCACTCTTTCGTCTCTCTCGAACACCATCACTTTCGATTTGCTGACATTCATCAGAAGTTCACTCTGCATGCATACATCGGACATCTTGGATACCAAGCACTGCAGATCAGCTTCACTGTTAGCCATTAATACTGCATCGTCTGCGTATAGCAGACAGGATATGGTGAGTCCGTCCATTTTCGCTCCAACTTCTAGTTCCTTCAGTTCTTTCATACAATTATCCATATACAGGTTGAAAAATTATATATTAGGTCCTTACATATGAAATTGGCGTTTAGTATGGGAGGAACATAAAGCCGATTTTTTTTTATTATAATATATTTATTTAATCAAAGTATGTACCATTGCTATCTATGCACTTTTGCCATCTCATAGGTAGTTCATCGATCCCTTTACTAAAAAAACCATTCGGACGGGAACCAATAAAATCTTTGAAGGCGGTTTGGACTGCCCCATCGGAGTTAAATTTTTACCTTTGCAAGAAGTTATCCAAATTTCGAAAAAAATGGTAATCTGTTGGGGCAAGGTCCGGAGAGTACGGTGGATGTCTTAGACATTCCAATTGAAGCTCCTCTAATTTGGTAGCCGTCTGTTGTGCAGTGTGTGGTCTAGCGTTATCATGAAGCAGCAGTGGCCTAGAGCGATTAACCAGCCTCGGTTGTTTAGCAGCTAGCTTTTCCATCATGGTTTGCAGTTGCTGACAATAGACATCTGCCGTAATCGTCTGGCCAGATTTGAGAAAACTGTAGTGAACGACACCAGCACTAGTCCACCAAACGCTCACAAGTAACTTTTTTGGAGTCAATTTTCGCTTGGGGCATGGTTTGGCTGGTTCGTCAGGGTTCAGCCATTGCGATGAGCGCTTCCGATTATCGTACAGGATCCACTTTTCATCACAGGTAATGATTCGATTTAAAATCCTTTCATTATTGTGCCGGTTGAGTAATGCAACGCAGCAGTCAACGCGCGTTTGTTGATTTGCTTCACTCAATTCGTGAGGTACCCACCTTTAAGCTTTTTCA
>JADDOH010000259.1:0-23977 GCA_016648135.1 Agrypnia vestita | reverse complement strand
GTAGAAAAACAGTAGAAAAGTTTAAGATAAATGGAAGGAGACGAAATGAATGTAGTAATAGAAAAAGAAGAAGAAGAAGAAAGTAGAGAAGCAGTCTAAAGATATACCATAAGACGAAAAAGTAGTTGCAAAGTATTGTAATAATTGCTATTTATAGAAGAGAAGGTATTTGAAAAGTAAAGCATAAACGGTATGTATTCAAAGAAGAAGAAGACTAGAGTGAACATAACCAATAAAAAAAACCTTCGTACAGAAGAAGAAGAAGACGCTGTTGAAGTCAATATAAATAAAAAGCGGAAAGAAAATATATATATAACCGTTAGCATATACGAATAAGAAGAAGACGAAGAAGAAGAAGAGGAAGAAAAACAAACCCTTCGATAATTGTAGAACGTAAAAGTATATATAACTATTATCCGTCTCAACTAACTTTCCAGCCAACCCTCAAGAGTGATATCTAAAGACGACGCATGTTTGTAGAAGAAGTGGATCCAGATGTCTAGAAAAGTTTCCCATAGCTATTCCCTACTAACCTGTCTTCCCCCAGACTTTTAAGCGTTTGTCAAATAATCAGGCGCGACTCCTCCGTATAACTGTAATGTTGTTCCTCCAAAACTTATTGAAAACTAAAACGACCCCTATTAATATGTCCTGTATTCATCAACCCCATATTTTCCCCCGCTGATGAAAGAATCTCAAGTATATTCAACATTATAAAATTTAAAAGTTTTCCTTTAACAACGCAAACATGTTTAAGAAGTACACTGTTACAAATCAGAAGTGGTAAACCCTAATATCTGTACTAGCTGTAGTAGTCATCACCAACACTGATATCCACAGAAGATGTATGTGTGTAACTGAATCAAGAATTCCTAACGTATAATTCGGCTTGCTATACGACTGGAATCTATTCAAGATCCAAACGACTAATCTTCCTACCCTAATCTAAAAGTAATGGTCACGACGACGCATGAAGGTGAATGAAGCTAATGATTTCGTTATGCTACTACTATTTAATCTACTAAAAATCTATTTTCACAATTTTTTTTTTTTTCAAAATGTTCCAGAAGAATTCAAAAGCTCTCCTGAAAAATTTCTTTTTTATTTTATTTTATCACTATTCAAAAGGATTTCTACATACACCCAATGTATAGTAAAAACAATAAATGCTTAATCAATCATAGCGTTACGACTTCTCAAAACTTGAAGAAACTCACATATCGTTAATTCCGGATTTACTTTTGTATTATTTCCAAGAAGATTGCGCCCAAAACCAAAACAACCCCAATATAGATACGTACGAAATTTGAAGTAGTGAGATGTAAACATTTAACCATTATCAACCCTGCATGCGATCCCTATGATCATTAAAGAAGCCAACTGTCCATCTACCATATCTCATCTCTGTAGTCAAATAAGCTGATGTTTATTTCTATATATGTATATTATAATATAATATATATTAATGAAGATAAAACAATTTCAATTAACGTTGCAATGAAGCGAAACAAAGGAATATATATAAAAAAAAAAACAAGTCCAATTTTTAATTATTCGTTACTAAGAGTATATATATATTGCGCTCTCTATTACCGCTTCCTATAGACTAATACTAGCGAAGGCTCAAAACTTTCTCTGATTTCCGCTAGATGGCGGTAGTATGACCATTTTAATTCATATGCCAGGCCGTCTTGTAAATAAAAATGGAAGCAATTTTATTCTTGTAATTCAAATCAAAATAATTTTAGATCAAAACAAGAAACTCAAATAATTATTTCGTGCAACAATACGCGTCTGTTATTACGAACAAGTCTATCAATCCTGCATACAACAAAGAAATTATAATTAGTTTGAATAACCAGAACCGTATATAACTGTGTATAACAATTAAGAACACATTTAGATAATTAAAATAATTAAGGACCATAATAAATCAATGAAGGAAATTATTATTTTTTTCAATTAATTCAGCAACATTGTAGATTGACATTTTATTTTTATGGACAATTTGTAATATAAAACACCTTGACGATAAAAAGGTATCTCCGAAACATGCACGTGAAAGTTATCAAATAATATAAGTAGATTTGTAAGAATACTATAATCAATTAATTTTTTGTGTAATTATTATCTGTAAAAATTTAGCTGAATTTAAAGATCTTTTTTTTTCAAATATAGAAACCCTTTTTAATATCATAAAAGTTTTCGTTTTTATATCTTCTTTTCTTTTAGATTCATATATTCTCGTGTTTATATTTTCTACTAAATTGTTATCCGGTTTTTATATTTATTTTTACTTTTATATTTTTCTGCTATTATTATTAATTACTATTGCATAACTCGTAAGCGAAAAATATTTGCCACTGAACAGATTTTATCTAGCGTGGGTTAATTATTAGTTTATATTAATATAAGAAATTAAATTAAAACCGAATTTTAAGCTATCATAAACCCTCCGTGGCGCGCGCTGAAATCTGTCGCGGTGATCTGCCCGTAATACAGGTGTATATTTTTGCATTTCGGGCGCCGTGCGAATCCGTTCGGCGTAGCTAACTGTCTTTTCGTACTAGCCCGAGCGCGAAGGTCGAACTTGTTAAACCTTAAACCCTCAAACGTCTCGGGTCTCTGCCGCATCTTCCACGCTTGTGCCGAAACGTGTCCGCTCGCGTTATATAGGGAAACCGTCGCCGGTCTTTCCATCACGCAGCGCTCGCAAACCCGGCGGCTTTGGCCGTGTTCGGTGGTATATTTGCGAAACACAAACACAAACGCAATAATTAAAACCTTTCAAATGTGATTCGTTTGAATCTCAACTACATATTTGTTATACTGCGATTCGCAAATCCCGACGGCCTAGGCCGTGACAGTGGCATACTTGCGAGAAAACAAATGCAATAATTAAAACCTTTCAAACGTGAATCGTTTGAATCTTAACTACATATTTGTTATACTGCGATCCGCAAATCCCGATGGTCTTTTTTAGATTGTGACGGTGGCATACTTGTGAGATCGCATTCAAATATATTCTCTTCATACAATTATTAAAAATATTTTTCAAATGTGAATCGTTTGAATTCAAACCACATAAAATGAATGAGATATGAAATAAATCACATATTCTATAAAATGGAGCAATACTTTTACAAAGAAACAGGCATTCCAAAATCGAACTAATATATCACAAGGACCAAAATTACTACAATAATTTTCGTTCACAAAATATTAAATAATAAAAATGCCAACTATCTATATGACAAACAACCTAAAGAAATTTCTAATACCTAGTATCACGTTTGTCTACAAATCTCAGTACGTGGTTCACGTAAATGCTCAATCTTTTTTCTTTGATGTCACGGACCGTGGTCCGCAATTGTTTAAATAAAACCGCTTTTATAATCAAATATTTTCTTTCATTTATAATATTAACTAAACCAAAATGATTTTATTACTATGCAAATGAGTCCAACGAATACGCTCCTGTCTGGTCACCGGCACCACTGTAATGACCCAAGTAGATAGTAGGCCCTAATCGAATCGAGCAGACTGTATTTAATGTCGAAATGATGTTCAATTAATATTATAAAGCATTTTATTGTATTTCAATATAAATCGTTCTCCTGGTCACGGTAAGCACTGTGATGATCCATGTAGATAGAGGGGTCTTCCAAATTATTAAAGTTTTCTAGATGTTCAAAAGATTAATTCAGTATTAGGATATACTATAAAACGTAGCAGGATAATTTCCGCGAGTTGAAATTTAATTTTAGCTATTATATTCAATTAATTTGCCAACTCCTGGCCGCGGCTAACAATGTGATGAATCCTATGGGGTGACCCGTCAAAAATACGTCGTGGAAAATAATATTAAATAATATAAATTTCATTGCAATGAATAAAGTCATTTGCCGTATGATGTTAGCGAAAATAGTTGTATGGCGCGGGTGGCAACGGCTGAGGTCGACAGATACGCTGTAACTATAAAAGGATCGCGGAATAAAATATTATACCTTCTTGAAATATTATAAATAATGTATTCTATACAATATTAATACTCTGCCTGTGCTAACTATACATTTAACTAAAATATATATTATTAACTGGAAATAATTATTCTGTGAAAATTGCGCTTTTGAATGCAATATTAACTAAAAATATTAACTAAAAATATTTCTAACATCTTGGGTTCGCATACTATATTGATAATACCTAATGCCCTTTGCATTTACTAAGTATATTACCTAAATAGCCACAGCTATACCATCCTGTCCGTCAGGGACGAAACATAAAACACAGTTATATTCCTAAAAGTGCTACCTCTTACGCGACAAAAATACCTATTGCAGTCGGGCTATGAATATGAACTATTTCCGCCTCATAATGGCGCCTGGAACCAATACTAAAAACCTCACTAGAAATAATAAATGCGACTAAATCTCGATAAATACAATATATACTATTCGTAATACGTCGTTGAATTGGCACATGATTCGTCTAATGGATGAAGGACCCCGTTGTGTATCGTAATAACTTCAAATTCTTTTATAGGAGCAGTGTGGAAACAATTGCATAATATTACGTAATAAAATCATCTAACGAACCTAATAATCTATACATTTATGTTACAATAAAATACGTTCACCAGAAGAATTCGTGTATTAGAAATAAAACATTTCCGTTTGGAAACAACCCAATAAAATCAATCGAACGGCATAAAGAGGAGAAATTCACATATTAAATAACACTGAAACTAATAATTTTAAACACTTTATATTAACATATTCTTACCTTGAATGGTGTCGTCTTAGACGTGTATGAACCTGTTCATATTAATTCCTGGGGAAAATAATACATATATTTGCTATCTACGAAATAAGACATTTTTGAAATGAAACTTCTTTATAAATAAGTAGATAAGGTCTCGGGGATGGTTTGTTCGAAAGGATTCTACAACAGCCCGTGAGTTTATATGAAATAATAGTTTCTTTGAATGCTAAATTTTGGTTTTTTAAACCCTCAGCATCTCTGCTGAGAGGGGTAGAGGCCCCGCGCCCGCCTAAACCCGGTGGCCGACTTCCTAAGTGACTAAACGGCCCCCCTTGTTCCTCCGGAACTTACTGCATCCCGAGACTCTATCTCTTCTTTACGAGATGTGATCCTGTGACGCCTCTCTTTTAGGCTTATAATTGAGAAGGCCGTACTCTTTTGGTACGAGTTTCTGATGATGTGTGTTGTCTTGAGGCGCCTTTCTTTTAGGCCGGTGTTTGAAGAATCATGTACTCTTTTGGTACGAATTGATGACGACATTAGCCTCCTTTGCGGGCATAGTCAGCGATGTTACAAATTATTGTGCAATCTCATTATGCCTTTTCAGAGCGGCGTCCCACGATTCTGCATCTTGCAACATTTACTTTGGACAAATGTTAGAGTGTTAGTAACATATTTATAATATCCTAGCTATTCCATATGAGTGAATGATTTTTATATTTATTCTGGCCCTGTCTTTCTTACAGAGGACGAAATAGAAGTTAACGTTTTCTATCAAGGTTTTACAGCATTCAAGCATGGAAATCCTTCCAAAGACATAGGGAACCTTTTTGTTGGTTTAAGTAGTTTGCGCCAGATGAGGTTAGGTGGTCGGTTTATTGACGACCCCGAGCAACAAGGAGGACCCCGCCTTTAAGGGGCCCTGCAGGGGCTTGTGCGGGTTCCACGCCCAAGTGCCGGCAATCATCCACCCCTCAGCCAGCTAGGCTAACACAAACCAGATATCCCCAATCTTTAGTTAGACTTCCCCATTCTGTCCTTTACTCGTCATTCTGAAGCTACTTGTTAAGCTAGATGTACCGAGGTACTCAAATCATAAAGAGTTAACTGAAGACCGGATTGCGCAATACTTATGCAATACAGTAATTATTATAATGCTACTAAGTAATTCATATAGAAATCCGTGTATTCAAATTTTAGCATAAACGGTATGAAATTCGCTTTGCATAAAAATACACCCGTTTGGAACGGAATTCTTGTACGATTTGAACCAATATCACACAAGCAATCGTGATATTTAATTACACATAATTATTCCGAACTCAAATATTCCCAAAATAAATACATTTCGATAGTGAAAATAATTAACCGTAATAGATAATATGAATATGATCCTTATCTGTTACTCTTTGTGGCGGAATCCTCCTTCTGGTGCTGCGGGATGGTGGAATCTCTATACTTCGCCGCTGCAAGACCCGCTTTCTCTCAAGCTGGCAGCTCCTTTGCTCGCAACTGATGATCTGGAACTCGGGGCTCCGTCGGTAGTCTGTTGGGCAGCGCTCCCGCTCGCAAGTCTGGTCTCGAACTGAAGGGGCTGAGTACATCGTGTTCGCTCCTTTTATAGTAACGATTTCACCATACCTCTGAAATCCACGCTAGTGCAGTGACTCATCCTATGCGCGATGACCTCACCGCCGGCGCTCGCCATTGGCCGGATTCAGCCATCAGGACGGTCGCCTCCGGCTCAACCCGTCGAAAGGTAACGCGTGCCTGTGATTGGTCCGTTTCGTTAAAATAAGAGTAAAGCACTCGCTACACGCGAGACTTGCTGTTCCGTTTCATAAATAATAAAGGCTCGTTCGCACCTACTCACAAGGTCGAGTCTATTAGGATTGGCAAACGATATCAATTTAACACAGAATTATATCTATGGTATAATAAAGATCTAAGAAATATTACTTGTATAGCTGATTATTCAATATTTTGTTAGCCTCTTGTAATACATAGAATCTTAAGAAGAAATATATCAGGCTTTTACTTTTAAACGATTCCAAACAGAAGAAATATATTTTTGATGTCCATACTTGACTTTTTTGAATATTATTATCTTAAGATTTTCTAAATTTATTAAATCTATCTCTATGTCGACCATCACAATCGTCTGAATTCTGTAATCTATATTAATATCGTACGCGCCCATCGTTTATTTGGAGAGTGAAGCAAAACTTTTTTGTGCGGAGATTATTATTTTTTGTTTTTAGTAGCGGTACCTACATTTAAATAAAAGTGTGATTTAAAAAAAAAAACATGTAAAATAATTATATTCTCGTCTCCCTTCTTTTATTGTGAGAAGCATTACTTTTTTTAATGTTCCACTATTAAAGATGATCATATTAGTGATATTGTATGTATGGCTTTGGGTATTTGGTCTAATGCCCGAACTAGATTGTTTAATATAGACTAAATTATTTATCTATCAGCTGTGCTCATCAGTTGGACTTGAATTTGAACGTGAACGCGGTAAGCGCGCTGGCGATACCGGATGAGTGATTATGTTTATTCAGCACTTGTAATTTAAACAACACAATGGAAGAGATATAGAAACAGTATTATACATTTTAAATAAACTTTAAAAAATAAAATGAATATGTCTATTTGAAAAAAATGAAATCCCGAATAATCTTCGAGCATGCAAAATTTTTTTTTACGAGTCTAAAAGGCGTGTTTCAATAATAAATTTGCGGGACACATATTTAAGGATTTTTAGTTAAAATTTGAAACCTTTTTAACAATTTTTAAATACAAAAATAACATAATAGGTATTCTGCGAAGAATGTTCTAACCACCATATAGGTACTTAAAGAGATGATTTTTTCTGTACTCTATTCGATATACCTACCCCATTACGATGGTTGTTTGGTAGAGATGGAAGTGAATTAATTATTGAGCATCCCTTAAAAGGGTCTGGCGGCTTGGCAATCCAATAGATTCGGCTACCTATCGAGGGGAGAAATAGTTTAATCAAAATCAATAATTTAGTACCTGGATTCTATACCTAATTCACACAAATACAACTGAAGTTGAGGAACCATTATGGTATTAGAAATTTATTGCGAGAAGTAAAACTCTCACATTGTATTTATTTAGTTGGAAATTGTCTGTCTAATTATTTATTATATTTATTCATTACTACCTATTTATTATAATTTTAATATCTATACAATGATGAATGATTCATGAATGATCTTTTCTTCTTCTTCTTAAAAACTGATTCGGATTTAGTTAGTTAGAACGAACCTAATTACTGTGGCCTTAGGTATAAGCAATAGGTAAGGTGTTTTAATCAATAATAATTTTAATAATAAATATAAAAATATTTTCAATAAAGCCTATTACGCACTAGACGACAGAACTATTGACATTTTAAATGTTTCCATGTTTTGTGTTTATAAATTGATTAATCATGATTTAAAAACAAATGGTATTGTTCTATCATGGGTGCACTGTAGGTACCTATTATTCTTTTACGTATTCTATTAACCAACATCGTCTTCTTCTTCTTATTTTACTTTATTTTTCGGTGAATTAATTATTAATTTGTAATGTGTAACTTAAAAGCTTTACAGTCGTGCATGTTGACAAAATAAAATATTTAAAATAAATGCAAACTTTGAAGTCGCTTAGGTATCTCCATAACTATTGATATCAGGTCTTTGTTGCTTGAACATCCTCGACTCGCTAATTCAGGCAGGAAATAATGTCAGTGGTATTGTGGGCTAGCTATGTCACAAACGCCCTGTATTAATATTACGCGTATTATTCAATTTCGTATTACTCACGGAAAATATTTAAAAATGGACGATCCGCGGCGATCAACCGCACGCGGGGCAAAATGTTTTAGCGCCACGCACTTGATATTTGACGCGGCCGGCTTTCGCGCGGTCCCGCCGTAAATATCCGAGATTTACGCTATCACCCGTTGCGCGCACAATCAAAAACCGAAATTGAAAATATACACGTCATCACTCGCGCCGTCACGGCGGCTCCCGGTGCCGCTTTAATGCATCCCATTGTGTATTGATAAAACGGTAAATTCTATTTTCGAAAACACGTCATTATGGCGCGCGTTCGCGGCCCACAAATCATTTTCCCGCGCATTTATCTACGGCAGAACACCGCATCTGATAGGCCGGCTCAATAGCGCCGCGCAGAGTGGAAGGGCATCGCCTGCCTACCCGCGGTACCTACCCGGGGCAACAATAACAATGCGCGCTGTTTTTTTTAAATTGGGTGTGAACAAACTGGTCGGGAGACGGGTAGCAATGTCGTTGTAATTGAGGGGGTTGAAAGAGCGAGTAGGAAATGTAAAGGATGAAGAAAAGATGCAAATTTGGAAAAAAGTATTGGCATAATTGAAGAATATAAGACAACAAGTGAGACAACACGAAGTGTTCTTTCTAGGGACCCACAGAAATAACAATGTCTTACCGCCTTGGAAATAAGATCTCGAAACTCGTTGACTCTCAATATGAGTAGGTAACTTCAATTTGCTTTATTTGGCTTCGACTACCAAATATCCCGATCTCATGTTGGCAAATGCAGATGTATCACTTACAATTGTAAAACAATGATGGAAAGTCATACAACGATGGTCATTTGGTAAGTAGTACAACTAATAATGCACAAAAATTTGACCATCAAAAACCTATTTTTTGGAAAGGTGATTGATCGTTTTGATACATTGATTTGTGTTAAATGATCACTTAAGCCAGCTAATACAGGTCGTGAGCCTTGTGGCTATCCTATAAACATACATGTTTACACAATTCAATTTGAAATTAAGATTTCGTGTTTTTAATTTTTATAATTTTGGGAAACACCTACATTTGGCACCACATCAGTAATTCTAAGGGATGCTACCGCGGGAAAGACCTCGAAAAAGATGGGGAGACAATATTGAGAAAGGGGCGAGAGATTTGCCATTGGAGAACTACCTACCCGTTAAGGTGGCGAACACTACTCAATGGATCATTACCACGCGATGGTGTATGGATTAATGATAGAAAAAACTGATAAAAATTCTGTAACTGTTTATAAAAAAGCGGCTTATTTTTTGATGTATAATATAAATTATTGCCAACGTATTTATTTACGATTAAGAAATATATGAGACTGCTCGTTTTGCAACTGCTTCAACCACGGAAGCGACCATTGATCCGAAACCCACTCAAATATTATCCAATATAAATAACATAAATAAATAATCGGGGCTTACGAGATATATAAATGCCCATGACTGACTAAAATGGATATAAAATCAAACAAATCATATAGATTTAAATTTAAATAAAACAAACCGCAGCCGGTCGGCTGGGATTTAATTCCAAATTAATTATTTAAAAACACCACTAATGCGAATGGCATCATCAGCTGTACCCGGGACTACCTCTGGGGCTGGGTGGCGATGGAGGGAGGGTTGAAAATGTAAATTGCACGATGCATTATGCATAAAACCACTGGCAGTCGAACGGAGGGGCTGCAGCTCTCCCGAACAACCCCGGCCCTGCGAGGGCTGGGGGGGGGCGTCCACCAGCGAAAACTTGGTAGCAGCCCTCCGTTTCACGTACGTCAATGTAGCTTTCAAAGGGCTTAAAAATTAGGAAGGTCAGACACATTTTGAATCAATCTCATTTAAAACCGTTTTTTTACAGCAAGTAAATCAAACTTTAAAAAATATAAAATACTAACATTACTGTTCAGCACCGTCAGAGATATGCATTTTTGTGTATATTAATTATATATTTTCCAAAAAATAAAATTATGGTTGGAAGAAAGAAAAAAGCCAAAAAACAGGTACCTAATGAAAAAAAATTCCGTCTGCTCTTTAAATAATAATTTTTATTGAAGTCGAAGTATTTTGACAAATTCGAAATACAGAACAAATAATATGAAGGCTTTCTTAATTTTTTGACAGTGAAATGGAAATTTGAAAACGCCATTGCTGATGTTTAGTGTTGAAAAGAGATTTAATACATTTTTTTCGTGTGTTCTTAAACAATGCTCTCTTATGGCGATTCTTGTTAAAAAATACGGAAAAAATTCGATGTCTAATTTTTTGATACTTACCTGCATTTCTCCGCCCATTTTTAATTTAAACTAGCTGTAACTCGTGAAAAATGACGGCACATTGGTTCACGTCTTTGCTAAGCCCTAGTACCTATACATTTTTAGTATCTTTTTGGCGGTCCACGTAGAGGCGGCCGTGGCAACATGCGTGGAGCGACTGGTTCGGGTTTGATGGCCCGGGGTTTAAGCCCCATCTCCGGCCATTTAATTAGTTTTTTTAGCCGTAAATTCTAACTAAATTATGGGCGTAACACGAAGTTACGGGGACAGACAGACAAACGGACGGACGGAGAGTCGGACAGACAACGAAATTATCATGTTTGATTTATCCACTCAGAAATCCGAAACGGTTGTAGATCTGTACTACACGTGCAGCACTGATGTGTGTGGAAGGAACGCAGGGAACAGTTAAAAGGGAATCAGATTGAGAAAAATCGTTGTGCACATAGAAGGATAGAGGACCCAAACCCATTTATTTGCAGCAAGTACATTAGGTTCACTTACAAAATCGATGACTGGGCTATCCATGTTTGTAATTACATTATGATACATACTACATCTACCGAGCATTTAATGAAACAATTTAGATTAATACAGTAGGTACATATTCGGCGACATTACGCGTACGGTAATTAAGCATTAATATTGACAGCCTATTTATTACTCGTCGAATTAATTGTAAAAATAATATTCCTTCTATTGTTAATTGCCTAGAATTTTTTGCTGGCTGATGGTACAAGGTGACTCAAATAAAAGAAAGAGTTGTAAATTTTTTAACGAAGTTGTTATTAAATTTTTCTTGATTTTGCTACATTTCTTTAATTGTTTTAAAATGTAACGGTCATGTATTTATGAATGTTCATGTTTGCAGAAAAGTATTTAAATTATGTAAACAGAAAGAAGCTGCGCGGCCATGGTCAGTGTTTCCTTACAATTGCATTTGATAGGAAATGGCCGCCATTATAAAAATGTAGAAATTTTTATATATATTAAAAAATGGGACTGTGTTTTCGTGAAAACCTTTTAAAAATTCAATTCTCGCGACGCACAGGTGACAGATTATAATTTCAAGTCGAAAAAGATAGGGTATTGTATAAATGTCGACTTAACCTAATTGTTCTTTGACATATGACAGATATTCAAGTACTTAAGATGTATAAAGCATAAACACTAAAAAGATTTGAAAATAAGCTTATGAAACTGTAGATTGTTTTAATTAAATGCTATTGGATGTTCGTTAACAATCAAATAATATATAATATTTTGTTGATAGAGCAAACTACATATAGGTAAGAGAATTACAATTCTATTAGATTTAATTGAGGATAAACTGTAGAAGTCTCACAGAGACGAAGCTAATTTATATATGAGAGAAGTGGATGGAAGTCTCTTATACGATGGCTCAGGGCTTACAGCATGTATGAGCTAGCTTAAGTGATCACTACACAAAGCAACGTTCACCAATTCCATCGCAAGAACATCCACACATTATCAAATTTTTTTAAAGTTCTATATATATGTTTGAGTCGAGAAACTTTCATATTTTACTATGATCTCTGCTTGAGATATCTGTTGATTTTTTTTTCATTAATAAGTTAGTGTACCTACACAGCTTTCCTAACTAGTAATAATACCTCTATATTTTATTTTTTAAAGCGGAGTTTTTTTAGCAATATTCGAATAGATATTCAATATTCTATTATATTTGTTAGAAAAGCTACTACTTTTTTTCTTGTCATGTTTATGTTGGTTTTCTCTTATTTTTTCATACTGGCGATGGAGACTACAGAATGTTAGTGGTGAGACGAGTTTGTTGCATTCACAGCGTAATATAGTTACGGATGAACAAAACAATCTACAAAAGATAGTGAAAGACCGAAGACCGAGAAGTGCATGGACCAAATAATGAATAAAAACAAACGTTACTTCGTACCAGGAACTGAAAGAAACAACAAAAAACAGGGACATATGTACTTACCTACGTAAGTTGGTATACCAAAAAGAAAAATAATTAAAAAAAATAAAACCCAATAGTGCTGATGGAAAATTAATATTATTTACTATTTACAGCCATAATTATTTTTAAAAAATAACGAAAATAATTCAGATATTCAAACTCAGATATACACCATAATTACGCATAACAATCTAATTATGATAAAAATATATTATTCTCTACGTAACACTGTTACAATACTTATATAACAAGATGGCGCTATTTACAAGCTAATACAATCATAATATGATTTCGCGATAATTTTATATGAGGAATAAAAACTGAAGAAAATCAATTACGAAATAAAACTCCGAAATTTTTAAAGAGTTTATAGCTAGTAAGATAATAATTGCTGTAGAATCTTAAACACAAAATATTTATTTAAAAAATTGATTTATTTGAAAGATATTCCAGCTTTTTTCTTGCGAATATATAGAATGCTTAGAAAAATGTTTTCAATAAAATATTTGTTTTGAAAGATGGCCTATGAGCCAGCGCGATATTAGTCAGCGCAACTCATCTCGTGATACGGAAATAAATATTAAATTTTGACGGCTGTCCCGACAACAAAAGCCTACAAAACGCTCCACTTTTGTAATGGAGGGGAAGTTCGTCAAAAGGTACAAAGAAATCGTACCAGACGGAACGCTGTGTGATAATACAAAACATGGACGACAAATACAAAAGGACCTACCAGCATCTGAATTACATTAAAAAAAATTCACACCTTTTAATTACGGTTCATTTACGTCTATTACTAAAAAGGGTTGAAACATGTTTTATTCTGATGTAATTATTTCAAAATAATACATGCGTAAATTTTATCCACGACTTGCTTTTATCAAAGGCATGAATTATGCTGTATTTGTGATGTATTTATATTATGTTATAATATTGATAACATATATTCAGAATAGGCCAGCTATTTATTGGACTGTTATATTATATAATTTATTACTTCTATTGAATTAAACATACATACATATTTTAATTTTACTAAACTGTTTAAATATTTTTGGATGGATGGATATTGAAACAGAAATTTATTTATCTGTCTAAAGCCTGGTCGCCGAAAAGAGAGAATTTTGTACATTGACCCTACGCTACGTATCTTTGTCGCTCGCCCACAATTATGTTGCTGTCACGCTCACTTGCTGTGCCTGTGCGAGCGCGACAGCAACATATTTGCACGCGTGCGACAAGGATACGTAGCGTAGGGCCAATGTACGAAATTCTCTCATTTCGGGGACCGGGCTTTATATAATAATATATGTATTTGAACATAACACTGTGCCTGCGTTGAAGTAGATAAAGGAAAAAATATTTGCATACCACCTGGATACAAACCCGGAATATCTCCAACTCGGAGAATATCGATAAATCAATTTTACCATTAATTTCTGTTTGATCATCCACTTTTTTTTAAATATCATAGCCATTTTACAAATATTGCATCATCACAATAAGATGCGTTTTCATTAAAAATATTTAATATTATTGACATCTCTAGGAGTATTATTAATGCATTTTATTATCTTCAAATCTTTCCCCTTCAAGAAAGCCTATATACTTTCATCACTAATAATATATCATTTACCCATCTATTCATTCATGAAATGTAAATATTATTAGTATTCTAGAACGTAAAAAATAACTGAGGTGAATTGCCACTGAATACCATTGACACGTATGATTTTATTACAGGTATAGAAACCTTAAAGAATTCAGTTGAGATGAATAAGGTTTTAATGAAGTCAAAATAAACCACGTTTCGTAAATCATTCTAGGGTAGTTTTAAAATTTATTTCTTATCCTAATTTTTTACACTCGGTATTTGAGGTATACTAAATTATCATTTCTATTCCTTCATTGCAACGAAATGAAAGACAGTCAATTTGGATGTTGAAATTTTTTTACACTGTTATTATAATAGATTAGATATTATCGCGAGAGTCTAAAGAAAATAGTAACTACACATTATCGAAGTTTTTCGAAAATTCTGCATGACTTGAGAATTAACTGAATTATTCTCAATGAAACCATAATCACTGGGAATATGGAGAAATTAGTCGAACATTCTTGACGTACCATGAACTGAAATTGTATATATATAAGCGATGCGGCAGATGCGGAGCCAGAACTTTTTTGACAAGCGACTTAGAAGATACCATAAACAAGTTATAGACAATAGTAAAGCGAAATATAAAAGTACGCACCTAAGTATTTGTGGAATATTTTAGTCACAGTTAGTGTGAATTAAAGAACGATGCTCTAATTAAATTCGTGTCCAATGATTTTATTAAATTAACAAATCAATAATTAATTTCATACAGAAGAAAAAATATTCTTCGAACAGTTAATTAACTTGAATTGTTTCATTCGTCTCCTATAGCTACGATCCTGTGACAATATTATAATAAATTTTTATATTTAACCTAGTTTAAAAAAATAGTATCTTAGGACTAATAAAACTAAAAGTAGACTAAAAGCAAAAAAGTAGAATAAGTGCAATGAAACACAGAATAAATGTACCTAGTCAAATAATAAAAACAAAAAACTAACCCATAAAAACCAAGTTTTTATTATACTCCCTTTCCCATTGAATCAGGTTTCGCGCCTACTGCATGCGTTGGAGTCATTACTCATTTGTATTGATTCCAATTTGAAAAGCCCATTACAATTTCGAAAAATCCAAAATTATAGGTACTATAATTATTAATATTTTTATATAATTATTAAAGTTTGTTAGATCATTTTTATCATCGCCATGAGTCTGCTTGCAAAGTTTCAGCTCGATTGGATCACGGAAAAAGTTAAAAATCGATTCAAATTTTTTCCGGCAGACAACAAACCGCAGACGCTACGAATTAAAAGAAAGGAAGTAATAATAATATTGAAAAAAAAAAAGAATTTTCATCGATCGTTCAAAGATGTATCGATTATTCCATTTTCAATTATCATTATATTTTAATAATTTGTATAATATTTTTTAGAAAGACAGATTTTATGTAAATTTTTCTTATTGATTTCAATTAGTTTTAAAAATAATGCTAAAAAAAAATTTATACGAACTGTATATCTACACATGTGTACGGTTCGTATAAAATATTTGTTTTATTTCAATACATACGGTAATAAATTAAACCTTAAATGTTTGATGTTATATCACTCGCAAAATATATTAATGTAGAGCTAATTTCCACTCTTTATTGTAATTAATTTAATCAAATATATTTTCTACAACAACAAAAAACACTTAAGTTTGACAACTGTCTCTGTACCATGCAATGTAAGCACCAGTTTATAAATACAGATTCAAAATACCTTGGCTGTAATAAATTTCGAGTACCCAGAATTTTTCAGTAAAATAGTTGACTCTTGTCTAACCCTGGCTACAACCATAAACAATGTAATTTATCAATACACAGCGGTGGTGAAATTCACCCAAGAATGGTGGTAATTTATGTGACGCGGTGTGTTGCTATGAGGCACAGGGGTGGATCGGGGCCCGCGGGAAATTTATGTGGTAGCGAAATTAATGTCCGACAAACTTCCAGAAATTGCTGTGGCTTTCGCGAAATTCGACATCTATTAATGGACGACTGGCCGCTGTGTCAATATACACGAGATTGATTATTTATAAAGTGGGATGCGAAGGTTGTCAATTGTCATCCACCATGCTGTCGTCTATTTCATTCTGAAAAGCGACGTCACTAAGTTTCAGCTAGTTAAGTACTATGGTCGACTGCTTTTTGATGTACGGTATGAATAAACACTCGTAAAGTTGCAACATCTAACATAAAAAAAATATAAAACATGTAAAAATGTAGTAAAAGGTAGGTATCAAAATTCAAGTTGAAAACCAATCTAAATATAGATTTCTTAAAAAAAATCTCATTTCGCGTCCACCAATCTCCATTTATTTATATTTATACTCATAGCATAGCGTATTTTGTCAAGTCAAATCGAATATCCGTCTTGACCCTTTGAAATTTTCGAAAAGCCACAAAAATTCGCATATTTGAGAATTAAATTATATGTCCCGTAGTAGATATTACATGTAATTTATTTGTAAATACAATATCTTAAAAGTTTTATAAAAAAAACACAAGTTCCTACCTGCATAATTCCTACCATAGCATGCATAGTACCTACTTGAATTTATTTTCGATTCGCTAACAAATATTAAAATGTTAAAATTAAAGGTACCTACTAATTTTTTGTTCCTTTATTTATTCTCAGTTAAATGTAGGTACATATATATGTAGTCCAAATACAATTTTATGATATATTAATGATCTAATTTTATTATATATTATATTTATAACTGTCTTAATTAAACATACATATAAATAAGTTTTTAAGTTTGATAACACTGAAACAAAATAAAAAATTATATCCTAGTTAATAATGTGATAATATATGTAAAATATATTGGAAAAAATAATAAATAAAAATATATAACACGTAGGTACGCCATATAAATTTATAATTATGAGAGTAGATATCAATTGTATTTTCTCAATTTTATCAACAAAAAAAGGTCTCCGTAATTTTTTTATTGCCTGCCCCGCGGGGTAAAATGTTTAGATTCAGCGCTCTGCGAAATAGATAGTGACGTGCGGAAATTCTACTTTCTTCAATATATCGAGTATTTTATATTTTCACTGCACTAGAAATGACAAATAAGTGAGTAACCCAATAAATAAACCGCTTAATTAATTTTCTGTCTCTTAAGAATTTGCAATGCGCGGCGCAATCAAATGCCACGGTCATTATTTAATGTAATTTTCTCTGTGTTAACTGAGTGTAACAGAGCTAGTCTACAAAATTTTAAGGTAGATTCCTGCCTTCATTGTGAGACGAAAATGTTCTAATCTCAATGTCCTTAATTAATACTCATGGACGTGAGCGACTTCAAGATTTGCATTTTTTAAAAATATTTTTGACTTATTTTCTGTTAAACATTAGACTTGAGAGAGATTTTGAGGCGTATCTTCGGACCGGTTCTAGAAAATGGACTTTGGCGCAGACGTTACAACAATGAGCTCTATACTGTATTTAAGGAGCCAAACGTCACAAAATTTATAAAACTGGGAAGACTTCGGTGGCTGGGTCGTGTGGAGAAAATGTCCGAGCATCAAGCACTAAAGTCCCTGCTGAACTCAAGGCCGAAGGAGCTTAGGAAGGCCAAAATTTAGATGGAGTGACAACGTTCTCAAAGATATCTCTGCCTTAGAGCTTCGAAACTGGAGAGAGCTGGCACTAGACCGAGATGAGTGCAGGAAAATTATTGAGGAGGCCAAGGCCCACCAAGGGTTAGAGTGCCAAGAATGATGATGAAACATTAGACTGTCGTGAAAGTAACTTGTATCTTGTATCAAAAACTCAAATGCTTTCACACATGTTTTACTAAACTAAATACGCGGAATGAATATGAAGAAAATCTTCACATTTCTACAACTGTCGGGAAACGTCTAGAGACGACAGAAAAAGCCTAGAAACGACTGGAACCTTCTCCTAAACACTAGAATAATCTAGGAGGTTCGATAATCCAGTTTTTCGGTATAAGAGTGTTATACAACGATAATAAAGTGCGATAATATGTGTTATATATCTTACGAAATAGTGCAATTTAAAGAAAAGCGTTAAGCTTAATTCGTGTTAAGTGACTTTGTACATTGAATAATTATTATTTAATAATTGATTAATAAATCGATTATTAATTTCAAGTGATTTCATTTGCCTCCCGCAACCATGACCAAGTGAAACTATTATAGTTTCGAGCAGTCCCCTCATCAGGTGTAATTAATAACATTTAGAAGGGAGCGCTCCTCTCGAAACTGTAGTAATGGCAAAATTAGGCAAAATAAATAAGTATGTGTAGTACAGTACTTATTTGAGTGCATGTTAAAATAATTATTATTATCGAGTGTTATATGGATTTAACTAGCTTGTAGGTACAAGATTTCTAAAGCAAAGTAAACAGGCGCACCAAAATACGAAATCTCTTTAATCACTAAAATTTACAAATAGAAGTGTAATTTTATGTAGGGACACTTTTACGGCGCGTTTCACACATAATTAATTTGAACCCATGTATCTTCATGTCCATAAACAATTAAACTTGTAACATGTAATTAATTGTTATCGACAATTAGTGAGGAATGCACTCACAGCCTGTGAACCTATAAATCTCCCTGTACCACTTTCTCAGTAATTAAACTCTTCACACCCTTAGCTAATGCCACCTATTGACGATTCGTCACAGACTTTCGACGTAAATTAAGATAACTACCATTTTTGTGTGGGAGAGCATTAACTTATTCCGGTTGCATACATTTCAAGTCGGTTCGTCCAGCGGCGTAGTGCGCGAGAAAAAGTTTTCCTCCCCGCCCCCCCTTTCCTTTTGCTTCTTGAACCGCTGCTCTGACATTTTCCTATAATTTATAGCCCGAACGTTCACGGAATTAACAACGCCACTGCCCCGTTGGAAAGACGTACAGATAGCGTACGCCGAATAAGTACTCTACCAAAAAATTTAAAATATGTATATATTATGCTATTTAAAATTAAAATATTTTTAATTTTTAAATATTTAAGCATATTTGAATATGCAGTCTTCTTAAAATTAAAAAAATCCGCATTAATAAATATTGAAGTCAAAAACATTATCTAAAAATTTTTTTTTCCTATTAAAAAGATCATTAAAAAAACTTGTAGTTGTGTTATAAATTTCCGATTTATATGTAACGTACGAGAAGTGAAGGTGAGAAGATACATAAATTAATATGTGTTGGGTTCGATAGTTATTTAAGTGGCCTTGATGTCAAAAATAATATTAATAAAGTATGTATCTACAAAACGTGCGAGTTAATTTTTAAAATAAATAATATCCGGTGTGAGGTGCTATGTTAGTTATAATAATTTTCCTATTCAAAAATTTCTCAAAAAATAATAAACACAGAATAGACCAACGTAATGTTTTTTAAATGCAGTCAACAAAAAATCTTGCAATTTAATTAAAGGGAGTGTCCCAGATTTCACTTAACTGGAAAATGAAGATGAAGCCGTTAAAAGTCCTAGCGTTTAACTGTGAGATTTATTACATTGTTAAATGCAATTGCTCTAGGCTCTTTCATACGAACAATTACCTTTATTACCATTACAGTTAAGATGGACAATGTGGCATTTTTAACCAACAGTGTAAACTATTAAATTGCTATTTTTCGTAACAATTTGAATTTTCTTGAATTTTCGCCAGTGTCTTGTCACACCATTTAATATTATTAGTAATAAAGATAAATGCCATTTATAAAGATTATTAGGATGCCAATTCAGCAATAATAGTAAATTTTACAAAAATATAAAATTAAGTAGTTTCGAATAAAATTTTAAAATTCACATATAAATAGACAAAAAAATATCACTACGAATCGTCAAGTAAATAGTTTACTCTCAACAATAAAAAGACAACTGCGATAAATATTATTTATTTATTTGGATCAAAATACAGCTTGCATATTTTTTTGATATTTAAGTTTTTATTGAAATGGGTTAACAAGAATCAAGAATTTCAGAAATAAATTATTTAGAGGTGCACTCATTTATAAAAAAAGAAATCTTTACAAAGTCCATATGAATCGGGTAGATTTATTTGATATAGGTTAAAGAAAAATATATTATGTATATTAATACATATCTAGGCACATTACGAAATGTAAGTAATTTTATAGATATTATTATAAGATAATAATAGATTTTGGATAGAAGGGAAGATATTTTTCAGCTTTTAAAATTTTTTCTTCTTACATTATTTATTACAACCTTGACATTATATTATTTATAATGTTTAATTAGTGGATACATAGGTTTGCAGGGAAATGATAAAAGCTTATTAACTATTGTATATTATTTATTTAATAATAATTATTTATCCCAAACCAATATTAACTAGGAAAATTGTAAATTTAAAGACATTGTATGTATAAACATTGCAACATTGTTTAAATAAAAAAATGCGTAATCAAAGCCTTAAAAAATAATTATTTAATGTGTATTTACTACACAGGTATAATTGATTATTTTTTTATTTTGTACTTTTCAATAGATATAAGTTCATGTATTTTACGATTAAAATTGCATGATTGTGTGAAAATATGTGTTCAAATATCATCATCAAAAACAATTATCAACGTCAAAACGAAACGATCTATTTTGTCAGTCTTACTACGTAATAACGCAGTTGGTGTAATATATTTCTTTCTTATTTTCAGACAGAATATTAAATAAAACTTAAAGTTCTAGTGATTAACGAGGAAGGCAGCTTAATGCTGAAGGCGGGCCGCGGAATCAATTCGGTCGTTTATCATATTTTTCTCCATTTTCCCTCCAAAACAGAAGGCCGGGAAAATTACCAATTCTAAAAGGCAAACTGGTTGACGCCAAAAAACGCGCCAACTTTGAACAGAAGAAGAACTGTTCTACATTTTTTAAGTGTGGAAAAACTGGATGCTTTATAGCCGGTATTTATGGAATTTAAATAATATTTAAATCTGATTTATTTCGCCGTAATTAAAAAGCCTCCCCGGTTTAATTAATTTTAATTTCTCATTTCATACACGAGATTCGTGATATATTTTCAAATGATTAAGTTTTATGTGAACAATATACAATATTTTTAAATATGTTTTGATCATAATAACCTTGCAAAATCACAATCCTGAGCCCAAAAGAAAGAATTATAACTATACCTAGTGTTTGCCGTCATTTTTAAAATACGATATAAATATCGATATAAAAGATATCCTAATTTTCTAAAGCATGTTTTTAGAGAGATACTCATACGTACAAAATATACTTGTATACTTTGTAGTGAAAAATATTTCTTTGTTAAAAAAATAATGAAAGGATTCTAATAATTTCAAATTGTTTTATTTCACTTTAGTAAGGTGAACTAAATCGTATATCCTGTTAGTGATTTATGAATGAACTGTTAAGTTTAAAATTAATTTAAAGGCATAAGAAATTGGAGTAGAAAATTGTAGCTTATTATGATATTAAAATTTAATTGAATAAATGTAGAGAAAGTGATATCTGGAATTACAAAAATTTAAATAAATAATAATAAATTAAATAAATAAATAAATTTAAATAAATAAAAAATACCGAGTTTTCTGGATAATGGTTTTTGAGGAAGTAAATACCTTCAAACAAATATAATGCATGATTTTTTCAGCAGTTAATGATCTTCGCCGGAAATAACCCAGTACACCAGATAAAAAATCGCCCTATTCGCAAGAAGCCACCTCTTTCTAAATGCTATTTAGCGGGGGAGATTGGGGCAAGACGAAACCCCGCGAGAAAAATATATTCCCATGTAAATTTTCCGTCTGTGTTTTGTGTGTTTTTCCTCCAACGGGGGTGGCAGATATATTTTGCACGCTCCTTGATGACTCTCCCTCGAGGAGTGCCCCGGCTCCTGGCGGCTGAAGGAAAAAGTGGGGCTGGCTCGGGCCCCGCCAGCTGATAGCGTCAGAAAAAGATAAAATTATGAATAATGGCCTTGTTCGCCCGGCGTCCCCCTTCGCGGGCCAGTATTTTAAAAAGCACATTACGGGGAAATAAATCACATTAAAACATCTATCGTTGTGGTAATTTGGTCGCAGGTTATTTAAAGTACGGCTATTAAATAAGGTTTTTTTGTGTTTAAGAATAGGGAAAAAACGCCTACACTTGATTTAACAATGCTGCTGTGCAACAGGGATACATTACGACATAAGATAAATTTTCTTAAATGGAAAAACACTTTGTACCGGCCCAGAAATTAAATTACGACAGTAATTTCACTCACAAGAAAAATAATTCTTGTACTTCATACATACTTGCACAAAATTGCTCTTGCAGAAAAAAAAACTGAATAATCTTGAACTTATATCATATTTTTATCCAAAATATTTTTAAAGTTTCATTAAGCATAAGTCAAAATCTCAATGTATGTGTTTTTGCCTTTTATATTTATCAATGCATAGTCGAGATTCTAATTATAGTCTATTTTCTATTCTGTACGGATAGTCAAGATTCTAATTATAATATATATTCAACCCATCCATTTCGGACTCAAATCAACGCTGAATATATGAAGTTACGTAAAGGGCATTTTTTAAAACATAAACAAACGTTTAATTATTCACAAATTATGAAAATCTTAACGTTTGTGTACGTTTTAAAGCTTTCTGATTGATTTACTTAAACTTAAAATGTCAAAATTAAAGGCATTACAATGTTATACAATCAAGTCAAGATACAGATATCCTCATCTACATTTATAGATATTTATAAGCAAGCTCGTCGACTCTTGAGGCTCCTAACAGAATCATCATTAAATATCTGGTTAACCTGGTCATGACTAGTCTCCCGCGGCCACCCTATATTTTGAGCGCCGTCAACTCTTGCGTCAGTTAAATTTCTTACCATTATCTCCTCATACTTATTCAACTCGATCAAACAAACCACCGAAACGATACTTTTTTTAAATCTATTACTAGACTAAGATCGGCTTTGCATTCTACCCTGATTTCTTTATGGTACGAGAAGAGTTATACGATATCTCTTTTAAATATCGTATACAGTAGCCGGCAAACATCGTGAACAATTTTCGGCGTAGTGGGGGAAAGTTTGCGCATGTACACTCCACACTACCTCACCCTCTGAGACCCAAACTTTGTCTTCTACGCAGCTGAATCCATTGTTCAAGATGTTTGCCGGCAATTATTAAATCATCAACAAATTTAATTCATTTTTGCGATGTGATTAAGTAATTATTAAATTTATTCACTTAAAATTTACATTAAATTGTGTAAAAATTTAGTGTGAAAACGGTCTCTTTAATTCCATGTTCCCATGTGCTCAATCAACACAATTACAGAAAGTTAATAAGTAGGTAACTTACCTTAAGAGTCCCATAATTAAGTTTGAGAGTCAAAAGACTACTCGTGAAAGATAACGTTAACATTATTCGTGAAAACACAATAGTGATACGTTTAGTGATTTTTTCCTCACGAGTAACTGATCTTTAAGATAAAGATAACC